>JAFEMH010000597.1:0-130000 GCA_022495995.1 Adenophora triphylla var. japonica | reverse complement strand
CCTGACTTTTTTTTTTGGCGATTTAGGGCCTATACTTACAATTTCTTATCAAATAAGGGCTTATTGACGATTTCCGTTAACACTTAACGTCAATAAGTCCTTATTTGATAAGAAATTGTAAGTATAGGCCCCAAATCGCTAAAAAAAAAAGTCAGGCCCCATTTGGAAACCTCATACAAGACTTCAGGCCCTAAATTGTAATTAACCCATAAATTTAACTTTCTACCTTTTTTAAATTTTCATTAAATCCCTTAAAAGAAATATTAAATTCAATAAAATAAATAAAAACATAAAATTATATATAACTTCAATATTTTATTTAAAAAAGGGTTCTGAATTGCAATTTGCCCTTTAAAAAATTAACACAATAATACATTTTATATATATATATATATATATATATATATATATATATATATATATATATATATATATATATATATATATATATATATATATATATATATATATATATTTAATGGGCATAGATAAATTTGGGACCCTTCAAAATTTGGGTCCCTGTGCACAGGAACCTAATGTTTCATGTCTGAGCCGGCCCTGAAAGTCACCACCCCACCAACATATACCCGCCACCAGATTTAACACATCACCAAAATCAATCAAAACAGCAAGAAATGTGATTTCAATTTTGACCAAGATTTTGATAGCTACCGACGAGGAGTTTGTTTCGCCCGATTTTATCTATGCCCATTAAATATATATATATATATATATATATATATATATATATATATATATATATATATATATATATATATATATATATAACATATTATTGTGTTAATTTTTTAAAGGGCAAATTGCAATTTAGAACCCTTTTCTAAATAAAATATTGAAGTTACATATAATTTTATGTTAATTTTCTAAATATTAAGGACCCCATATTCTCATTTCGCACAGGACCTTTGTACATAATGAGACGGGCCGATGACTTTATGTTTATGGTGGTGAAGGGTGAGGTGTTGTTGTACATTAAATTCAAGGATAAAAATTGGGCATAATAATATTGTGCATTTAATTCATGTACCATATTTTTTTCATTTATATTAAAAAAAAGGGAAAATAATACAATAATTTTAGTTGGGATGTTTGAAGATTAACAAAAAACTGTAAACTGCGATGAACAATAGTGTTTAACAAAAAAATTATTATATTTAGTTAAATTAGGTAAAAAATAATTTACATATGCCTTTTTAAATATAGTTAAATTGGGATGTTAAATTTCTTTATATTATTATTGAGTAAAAATATTTTTATTTATTTTATTGAATTTAATATTTTTTTAAGGGATTTAATGAAAATTTAAAAAAGGTAGAAAGTTAAATTTATGGGTTAATTACAATTTAGGGCCTAAAGTCTTGTATGAGGTTCCCAAATGGGGCCTGACTTTTTTTTTTTTTTAGCGATTTAGGGCCTATACTTACAATTTCTTATCAAATAAGGGTTTATTGACGTTAAGTGTTAACGGAAATCGTCAATAAGCCCTTATTTGATAAGAAATTGTAAGTATAGGTTCTAAATCGCCAAAAAAAAAAAGTCAGGCTTCTTTTGGGGATCTCATACAAGACTTCAGGCCCTAAATTGCAATTAACCCATAATAAAATGATCTTTTGAATAATTGGTGAAACTTAAGTTGTGACGGAGGGAGTATATATTTATGTATACTCCCTCCGTCCCGGAACTTGGTTCACAAACACTGTTTGCACTGGTTTTAAGGAGGAAGTATTATATTGAAAGTGTTGTGAGTGTGAAAATAAAATAGGAGAGAGAATGAGTGGAGAGAATAGTAAATTATAATGGTGTTGTGAGTATTAAAATAATGTAGGAGAGAGAATGAGTGGAGGAAATAGTAAAGATTTCTTTCCATTTTAGGTAAGTTTTAAATGTGTGAAGTAAGTTTTGAGACGCCCAAAAGAAAAAGTGTAAAGATTGTTCCGGGACGGAGGGAGTATATAGATGCAGATATAGATTGGTTGAAAGGTTTCAATTTAAATGAAAAACATGCAACCTGACTTGACATTTGAGACAAGCGCTGACACCCGTTTTCAGTCCTTCTCTCACCTGTTTTCACTCCTTTTCTCCATAATGCGCGCTTGCATTCCATTACGTACAGATGTATTAAGCAACTACCTTAGCATATCGAAATTTGATATCATCCATTTTAATCATTGAAGTTACTAGTATTTCTACATTGATATTTAAATTTGTATTTATACCTATTATTGATGTTGCTTTTGTTGGAAATGGATAACGGAAAGTTAAGTTTAACTTAACGTTGATCTAGTTTCTAACGAAAGTTCGTTATGTGTTAACGGAACTAGTTACAAATGGTAATCTACATTTGTTGTAGATTATATATAACTCATTTAATGTCTCAAAACCATTTCCGTGTGAATGAGAAATTAATGACAAATGATTTGTAACTTAAATATTGGGTCAAAGTGTGATTTGGGTTGGTCCCAAAATTGGTGTGGACTTGTTGTGGCTAAAGGGCTGACGAGCAGGCTGAAGAAGCTTCTGCACGGCCGTGCGAGTGCCTAGGACACGGCCGTGCACCGTGCCTTGCCTTGCCACTCGACCGTGCTGAGCCATGAACTCGACCGTGCATATT
The DNA here is from genome assembly GCA_022495995.1 of Adenophora triphylla var. japonica. NCBI lineage: Eukaryota > Viridiplantae > Streptophyta > Magnoliopsida > Asterales > Campanulaceae > Adenophora > Adenophora triphylla. The sequence continues at coordinate 127,368 of JAFEMH010000597.1, read as the reverse complement.
GCCTTGCACGGCCGTGCAGTTCATTGGACACGGCCGTGCAAGTGCTGTTATACCCGAAAAGTTGTGACTTTTCAAGGGAAAAGCCACCAAACCCTTTGACTCTCTTTATATACTTCCTCCGAATTTCAATTAACATATACAGTATTCTGACCCTTCCTACCCTCTAGTAAGATAGATTAACATACCCAAATCATTGCATATTGTTGCATTAAATCCTTCAAAGTCCAAAGTTTCAAACATTGTGTTGTTCGCTAGAGTATTTGATTTGGAGTGCTCCTATCATTTACTTATAAGTCGTTTTATCTTACTAGAAGATTGCCATATAAACCGTAAGCACCTGTGCGGGGTAATAACTTCTTACGGAGATTGTATTAAATACAAGACTCGACTTGAATTCTTTTGTTTCCAATCTCCGTTATCTTTTTCTGTTAAGTTTATAGTTAAGTTCTTGAGAAGCCTACACAATTGACCAACAATCGTAAGAAGTTATTACGCTTCTTCAAGATCTTCAAGATGGCAAACGAGAAAGACTCCACAGAATCAAGTCAAGGGAATGTGACGCCTCCTTCTCAAGGTGACGCTACGTTCTACAATGTTACACCGTCTCACCCGGTTCATGGTAAGAAACCTCCTTCACGTACAACCTCAAGGGTTGCACCTCTTAATGCTCTCCCTCCGTCTCATGTGTTCGTACATGCGAAAAGACCGGGTATTCTTACCGGGATGAACTTTAAAAGGTGGCAACAGAAAATGTTGGTCTATTTGACAACATTAAAATTGGTGCATTTTCTTTGGGAATATCCACCATTGATATCCGACGAGGATGAATCCAAAGCAAAGAATGAATTGGATACTTGGAATCACGGTGATTTCTTGTGTCGCAATTACATTCTTAGTGGCTTGGATTATGCACAATACAAAGTGTGTTGTGGCATAAAGACCGCAAGAGAACTTTGGGACTTTCTCGAGATGCACAATACTATGTGTATTGTGACTAAAAGACCGAAAGTGAACTTGGTGGAAAGAAGTACCGGAAACAAGAGAAAGAACACCGGGAAAGTGAAGAGGACCGCCAAGAAGGTTAAAGGTGGTTGTTTTAATTGCGGCAAACCCGAGCATATGGCTAGGGAATGTCGACATCCTAGAATCAACAACCAAGATGGAAACCCTCTTCAAGCCAATGTGAATGAAGATAGAAATGTTCCATTGGACTTCGATCAACTTAGCCTAGGGGCATAAGATTGAATTGACCAAAAGTGGTTGTTGTGTTAGTAAAGGGTACCTTGTTGAAGGACTCCTTAAATTGTAATTGTTTATCCGCCTAAGTGCGAAGAATAAAATTTCAGATTTTATTTACTTGGTTTGAAGTGTTTCAATTGTTATGGCGTGTTCATTTAGGTCGTGTAAATTTAAATTCACTAAGTCGACGAGTTAATTTAAAATTACTACCTAAAATGAAATTTGATTCGCAAAATCAATTGTGATTTCTTTTGTAGAAATCAGTTCAAACCAGAAATAGTAAATAGATAGTTATTTACTTCTATTAATGATTGCATTTGATAATGCAAAGTTCATCTTTTGGAAAAGTAAAAGGTAAAACCTTAAAGTTTTGAGTAAACAATAAGGTTTGTGATTCGTCTTAATTAGGAATTAAGAGTTTCGAAGTGATAGAGGTGGTTAGTATGTAGTACCGTTTGAAAAATAATTGTTGGGACGCTGACACTTATTTATCAAACGAATGCTTCTTACACACTCAAATCAATTGAAAAAAGGAAGATAGAACTTTTAAGGAGATGGTGAACTCCTTATTGATAAGTTCCGTCTTATGTGGGTATACCTAGCAAAGGTAGAAATATCTAAACCTAAAGAGGTTAAGATAGGACCCAAAACCATGGATTACGTTTCCATTGGATATGCAAACTAACAGTATTGCATATAGATTTGTGACGAACAAATTTGAAATGAAAAATGCAGTATTCTTCAAACGAGTTTCCTTACGGGGAAAAATGGTTGAAGAGACCTCACTTAAACATAGATATGACTATGTCGTCGGTTCATCTCAAGGAGATGAAAGACATTGTAGATAACTTGGTTATTACAATTAAATGACTCCACATAAAAGAAAATATTAAATATGAATTAGGATATTCATAAAATATTTGATATGTGGAGGTACACCTCAAGTGTGGGGGTACAAGCTAAATACATAAGTTCTATTGATATGAACTTCTAGTATTAACAGAAACTGTTAAACTGTTAACAGTTAAAAGAATGGATCATCATATATGTGGAAGTTATTTGATGATAAAAACTCCTAACGAATTTGAAGTATTCGTAAGCTGTTTTATAAATACCTAAACTGTGGGGGTATTCGGCTAAAGTAGAAATACTTAAGCAAGACATGTTATATTCTTTGAGAATATACTTCCTTGAAATGATAGGAAATGCATAAATTTTAATAAGAAAATTTATAGAAACGGTGGTGGTCTTCTTAATAAGAAGAAAAACCAAGATACAGTTGAAGGACAAATGCATCCTATTCTATTTTGGAAGATGGTTGATCTTCCTATGCGAACCGTTGGGTTGCAAAACTAGCTATGCCAAGGATGAAACCTTTAAATATTAGACTACAAACGGTCCATCTCAAAGTTAAGGATGAAGGACTTAGACGTAGTAAAAGGGCAAGAGTGGAAAAGTCTTTTGGTCCTGATTTTCTATCATTTATGTTGGAAAACGAATCAGCAACTGTTAAGGAAGCGTTATCTGATCCGGATAATTCATTCTGGAAAGAGGCTATTAACAGTAAGATAAAAATTCATAATGCTTAATAATACTTGGGAATTGGTAGATCTCCCTCCAAGTTGCAAACCATTAGGTTGCAATTGGATTCTTAAAAAGAAAGTATAAAGCCTATGGATCTGTTGATAAGTAGAAAGCCAGGATAGTTGTCAAAAGGACATTATGATCATGCAAGATTATCCAAAATGACACAACAGAGCGTTCTATGTCGCACAACCGTGTTGGATCTACTTGTGTATTCATATGGACTAAACAAGCAACTAAACAGTGGCATAAGAAGTTCGATAGAACTATGTTATCAAATGGATTCAAGATTAATGAATGTGACAAATGTGTCTACATACATTAAAGGAACATCTGAATCATTTGTTAATAGTACGTCACTTACGTGGATAACAATGGTAGTCATGAATTGATCATGAATACCAAAGACATGTTAAAACAGAACTTTGACATGAAAGATATGGGATTAGCCGATGTCATATTAGAAATAAAGATTTCTAGAACATCAGAAGGATTAGTCCTATCACAATTCCATTATCTTGAAAAGAAAGTACTTCGAATGTTCAAATAGATTCTTGAGAGGTATTCTACGTAAAGTAGATTCTGGAAAGTAGACTCTAAGGAGGTCAAACCACTTAGAGATGCTTGAATATTTGGGAAGTCGAAACGGTGCAGAGATAATAACCACTTGAAGAAGCGGCCAGATAGAAGAATTTGATCACTTTCGAAGGGTGATCATTCTAGATAGACTAAAGGTCTAATTGTAATTATAATCAATCACCGGAATAGTATAATCATAGTGCTTGGTGTACTTAAAGATATACTTATGATTAAAGATTACAATTTCTATATAAGTTGAATGGTCTTGGAAGATATTCCTTCGTGGAATAAGCTTGTGTCTACATGACCTAAGGCATTGTGACGACAATGAAAAAATAGGAAAAGGTGTAGAACGTCATGGTAAGTCTAGACATAATGATCTTAGACACACTACCATAGTACAATTGATCTCGATATGCACATTTGTCACAACTAGCCATGTGAAGTCAAAATCGGATCCGTCTACCTAAGGGTAGTAATAGAGATCAACTGTATAAACTGTTAAGGGGAATGGGTCTAAAACCCACAACAAAAGGACTTATAGCGGACACTCAACCTTGAGAAATGGAGATCCCAGGCCCTTGGTTCAATGAGACAACCAAGTTATAAGTTCTAGTAGAGTTACTTGGAAGCAAACAACTCGGTTTATTAACCTAGAGATGTTGAATACTCATTCCCAGAACGTCCAAGTACTAGCACATGCAGCAGTGGTGAGGATAAGTTGAGAAAACTTTTAATGATTTCTATACCTACGGGTGGAGTAGTGCATGATACTCCTTATAGTGAGAATCACCTATATAAAGCGAGAGGTAATAAGGCCGCCTCTAAATGAACGCTTATGAATGAGATACGGTCCAGGGCCAAAATGGACAAAAACGTGAGAACAACAATTGTTAGAGCTATTATTATGTGAGTATTATTGTCTTGGTATACATCCGATGATCCTGGTTCAAAGCGACTCGCTACCAAATGGCTAGTATATCCGATAATATTTCACTAGGGAAGATTCAAAGCCACAAGCTATCTATCCCGATGTAATAATAGTTCGCGGAATTTTGGACGAAATTGCATTCATGCATTAATTGTCATTCATGTGGGGATTGTTGGAAATGAATAACGGAAAGTTAAGTTTAACTTAACGTTGATCTAGTTTCTAACGGAAGTTCGTTATGTGTTAACGGAACTAGTTACAAATGGTAATCTACATTTGTTGTAGATTATATATAACTCATTTAATGTCTCAAAACCATTTCCGTGTGAATGAGAAATTAATGACAAATGATTTGTAACTTAAATATTGGGTCAAAGTGTGATTTGGGTTGGTCCCAAAATTGGTGTGGACTTATTGTGGCTAAAGGGGCGACGAGCGGTGAAGAAGCTACGCACGGCCGTGCGAGTGCCTAGGACACGGCCGTGCACCGTGCCTTGCCTTGCCGCTCGGCCGTCTTGAGCCATGAACTCGGCCAGTGCATATTGCCTTGCACTTGGCCGTGCGATTCATTGGACACGGCCGTGCGAAGTCTTTGTTATACCCGAAAAGTTGTGACTTTTCAAGGGAAAAGCCACCAAACCCTTTGACTCTCTTTATATACCTCCTCCTCCGAATTTCAATTAACATATACAGTATTTTGACCCTTCCTACCCTCTAGTAAGATAGATTAACATACCCAAATCATTGCATATTGTTGCATTAAATCCTTCAAAGTCCAAAGTTCCAAACATTGTGTTGTTCGCTAGAGTATTTGATTTGGAGTGCTCCTATCATTTACTTATAAGTCGTTTTATCTTACTAGAAGATTGCCATATAAACCGTAAGCACCTGTGCGGGGTAATAACTTCTTACGGAGATTGTATTAAATACAAGACTCGACTTGAATTCTTTTGTTTCCAATCTCCGTTATCTTTTTCTGTTAAGTTTATAGTTAAGTTCTTGAGAAGCCTACACAATTGACCAACAGCTTTATAGAAAAATAATGAGTAGGTCTGTTGAGAAATGCGTTTCTCCATAACTATGGAGAAACGCGTTTTTAATAGCCAGAAGCTATACGTTTGATAACCAGAAGAAAATTTCTGGAAATCAGTCTCAAAGGGTTCTGGATATCCAGAAGCTTTGAAACGGATATCCAGAAGCCTTTGGGCGGATATCCAGAAAAAATAGATTTGAAGCCAAATCCAAGGCCAAGACCAGAAATTGCTTATTGAAGGTTTCTGGATATCCAGAAACCTTCAAATGTATATCCAGAAACCATCAAATGAATATCCAGAAACATTTTGAAAGTTTACGGATATTCATTTTGAAGGTTTACGGATATCCAGAACCTTCAAATGTATATCGAGAAATCATCAAATGAATATCCGAAACATTTTGAAAGTTTCGGATATCATTTTGAAGGTTTACGGATATCACTTTCATAAGCTTCTGGATATCCTTTCAAAGGGTTCTGGATATCCAGAACCTTTGAGACTGATATCCAGAAGTAACCATGGGACAAGGTCATGGCCAATACAAAAAGTTTCTGGATATCCTTTCAAAAGGTTCTGGATACCCGTAACCCGTTTCTCCATAACTTATGGAGAAACGCGTTTGAAAGTTTCGTGTAGCTAGGAAACTTAGATCACGCAATAGGCAAAGGATGTGAGTACAGATGTGTCTCACAACTGTCCACACATCCACAGATAATGCAGCGGAATAAAACAATTAAATGCAAATAAAATGCAATAACTCAAGAGTTATATACGCTTACTGGTCTGTGTGATCAGCAAACTAGGCTTACGCCCAAAAACTTTTCACTATAAAAACTTTTGTTTCTTACAAAAACAAATAAGTGAAAAACTAAAATATGAAAATACTAAACAAGTTCTAATCACCTTCTACGATATGAACAACTCCCCTTTTCCAAGAAGGACTTATTCAATCAGAAGTAAAACAAGAGAACTTTATGAAAACCTAGATGTGAGTTACGGATATAAGCTCACAACCTAAAATCAACAAAGTCGAATGCTATGAAGTATGTGTAATTTTCTCTCTAAAATCCGTAGCTTCTCTTTGTGCTGAATGCCTTGTATTTATAGTGCACCATTGAGAAGATCTTCATGCAATCGACCTCTTCCTTTGTGAGAATCCTTTTCCTATATGAAAACATAAAACACACTCACAAGGAAATCAAATATTAGTAGGTTAGTCCTAATATAAAACTATGTACATAAATAAAAGATATTTACTATATTTACAATTCCTAGTCAAATTAAAATACTTATAAATCTCCATGAAAGTTCCAAAATCTACTTACCATAATAGAGATCCTTTTAAATAAGGAAACATAAATATGTTCCCAAAAACTCACGGTTTCAATCTCCCCCTATTTTGGACTTTCTGGTCAAAACCAAAGATTTATAACAATCACATTATTATGACCACAGAAAAAAAATATAAGTAAACTTAACTCCCCCTGAATGGATGTGTGTCCAGATGTGTATACACATCCACACATAAAAACTGCAAAAACAAGAATTAGAACAGAGTACCAGCAGATCATTAAGCAAAAGCAAAAACCATTCAGACATGTCCTAATTAAACTATTACAAACCATTGTTTAGAAACTAACAAACTAACAGAAAATTAAAAATTGTCTTTAACAACCATCATAGCAAAACAACCAAAAAAAACTTTTCTCCCCCTAAATCAAAGCTCGAAATGTCTCCACTTAAATCCAGCTACAGCTTGAGCAGCAGTAGCAGCAACAGCAGCATCCCACTTTTCATTTCCAGAGCTATCTCCCCCTTTTTGACTAGAAAGCTTATCATGCCATCGAATGAGATTATCCCTAAGAGCTTTCAAATTGTTGGCATGGGCAATGGAGGCTTGAGCTTGAGCTTCATAGGCTACAATTGCGGCATCTGCATCCTTCATCTGAGCAACAAAATTTTCTTCAGATGTGGCTTCAGATGTGTCCACATCTTCCATACCAAGCTCAGGAACTGTACCCAAAGGAAGATCCACATGTCTTTGCTTAGGGTCAAGCAGGGTCTTGGATTCCTTAAAGAGGGCAAAATTTTCAACAATTTCTTCTCCTTTTTCAGGTTTCACACCATTGGCAATGAGAATTTGAGAAATTAAGAAAGGATAGGGTAAAGACCATTTCTTTGATGGAGACTCTCCATAATCACAAATCTTTCTAAAAATGAAGTCACCAAAATTAATGTGCCTCTTAATTCCCAATCTATAAAGAAGCAAGGCTTGCACCCTAGTAACTGAGGTTTTGTTATTGGAGGGGCAAAGATTGGCAACAAGAATGGAGTGAAGAAAACAGTAAAGGGAAGATAAAGATCCACTTCCTAAGTCCTTAGGCTTCACAGGCCAAGAGGTCACCTTGCCATGGGTAATGGCAGTCACTAGTTCATCATCCTCAATTGAAATCAATTCATCCAAATAATCATTCAACCCAAGCATATCATTGATGACAGAAGGGGTAAAAGGGACAAACACTCCTCTAACATAGACAATGGGAGGAGATGAGTAGTTCTTATCTAATCCCTTAGGCAAATTGGCATAAAACTCATAAATCAGTTTAGGATAGAAGGGAAGGGGATGGTCCACAGTTAAGAATAATCTTCTTTCCTCAAAGAACTTGTCCATACCAAGCTTAGCAAAAGTTTCCCTATCCCTTTTCATTTCTACAACAAAGGCCTTGGATGAAATTAAGGCAAACCTATCAGATGCCTTTTTGGTTAAAAACTTCTTGAAAAAGGGTTTAGGGGTAGAGACAACAGAAACAGTAGAAGACATACCCTTTTCAACTTTCTTCCTTGTAGATGTGCGTCTGGATGTGGGCACATCCTCAGACACATCTTTTGAAGGGAATGGGACTTGGATGGATTCTATCTCAGTGTCATCAGCAGCAGAGGAATCTAACTCTTGGTCCTCTTTTTCTTGATCAAGCTCTTCTCTCCCTAGCTTGTAGTTCTCATCCGATGCAGTGTCATCACTATCATAACTAGAATCAGTCTCATCATCAATGGGCTCTAAATCAGTAGCAGCCACCTTTTTCTTACCCTTTAAATCCATTAAGATTTTTGCCAAGGGCTCTTCATCACTAAATGTTATAAGGTCCTCAACAGGACTAGAAACCGAGGGAACAGAGGCCTCAACAACAGGAGCAGAAATATTATCCATAGGGGGTGAAACAACAATGGGGATAATGGGATCAGATGATAATATGGGAGAAGATTGAGCAATAGGATCAACAGGAGAAACAGAGTCAACATGGGGAGCATCCTCAACAGGAGTAATGGGATCAACATGGGGAATATTATCAGAAGGGGGAATTGCAGGGACAGGATCAACAACTAAGGGAGGAATAATTGGGGGTTGGGCCTTAGTCCTAATCAGAGGAGGAATTACCTCTTCTTCTTCTTCATCTTCTTCAAGGGCAATGGCTGTAGAGGGCTTCCCGCTAGGTTTCTTGAGATTCTTGGCCTTGTCAGCTTCTGACAACTTGCGAACCCTACCAGAACGACGAAGATTACGTAACAGCACTGGAGTTGCAGTAGGCTTTGGGGGTTTAGCTTGGGAAAGCTTCCTCTTCTTGGTTGAAGAAGGTTCCACAGAGGTTGAGACAGGGGCGACATCCGATGGTGGAATCACCGGAGAGGATGGAGCCTTAGGGTTTTCAGCGGATGGTTCCAATGAGGGGGATTTAGGAGCAGTAGCTTCCATTGTAGGAGCAGACGAAGGCGATGGAGAAGAAAATTCCGCAAGAAATTTGGAAATAACAGGGTTTAAGACAACGGAACCCTCGCCTTTAGCTACTGAAATTGGAACAATGTCAAGAACGTCTTCTTCCCTAATATTTGAATGATCGGCCATTTGATTTGACGAATTGGGTTAGGTGGAACAGTTAATGAAGAAATTAAAGCAATGTGTGTGTAATTGTGTGCAAGGAGAAAGGAAGAACAAAGGGTTTTATCAAGGTTTATGGGGGATGGGACGGATGTGAGGTCTCATAAATACTCACAGCTCCCCCTTTCCTAATAGAATTAGGAAACCTTCTCCAAAAAGGTTTAACACAGCACAAAATCCTTAAGAGATCTCCAACGGCTAGAAACCTTTGAGGTTACTACACACAATCACCTTTCAAGAAAATAGGGGATTAAAATAAACCAAGATTTTGTTAGATTTTTATGGAAATAAAAATATTTTGGTCATATCTTTAAATAAAACAGAATCCCAATTGAATTTTCCAACCTTTTCAAACAAGGATTGATACACACCTTTTTCTTTCATGAAAGATATTGGAAATCAAAAACCTATATAATCAAAGAATGAACTAGGAAATGAAATTAATTAATTAGCATATTTACAAAGCTCCTATATGTCCTAAAAAGAATGCAATATGCCTAGCATGATGCAAACACACAGGTGAAGGAAACATTCTCAGTTTTATGGATGTGGCATAGGATGTGAGTCACATATGGGGACACATTTAGATCACAAAAAGTCAATGAGCAATAATCCAATCTGCACAGCCTCTAGGATGCATCCACCAATTTTTTGTTGTGAATTTTTGCAATGTGAGTAGCTTTCACTTTACTTGATCCCAAAGATAGCCCTTTTTCCCAATGATCTTATCAAGTTTGACTTCAAGTTTTCTTATGAAAATCACTTGATCACAATGGTATGACTTCATATTAAGGGTGAAGCAGCTGTTTCTCACATATATATATATATATATATATTTTCTTTTAGCACCCACTGTGAGATACCTAAGAAGGTTATACCAAGTCATCAAAAGATAACATGGACAGGAAATACTAACAATTAAGTGATCAAAAATAATGTCAAAGATGAAGACTCACAAGTGACCACACTGAGAAATTTCGTGCTAATGCATGATATTTTTTGATTTTTTTTTTTATTTTTTTTTTTTTCAGTTAATCTAATATACAAATGTTTTAGAGGATGTGAGACATATTTGGTCTCACAACCTTAGATATCACACAAGCCAAGAGACTTTCTCAAGGAGGAAATCTCTCCAAATCTAATGCCTTTGTAAATATATCAGCCAATTGATTTTCAGTCCCAACAAATTCTAGACACACGGTTTTTTGTTCTACAAGATCTCTGATGAAATGATGTCTAATATCAATGTGCTTTGTTCTAGAATGCTGGACAGGATTTTTAGATATGTCCAAGGCACTTTTGTTATCACAAAAAGCAGTCAAAATTTTGCTATTTAATCCATAATCTTTTAACATTTGATTCATCCAAAGTAATTGTGTGGAGCAACTCCCAAGGGCAACATATTCAGCCTCAGCAGTGGACAAGGACACACAATTTTGCTTCCTACTATACCAAGACACAAGGTTATTTCCTAGGTAGAAACATCCACCAGTGGTACTCTTTCTATCATCACTATTTCCAGCCCAATCAGAATCAGTGTACCCAACCAAATTTGTGTTTGTTTCTTTTGAGTAGTGCAGACCTAGGTTCACAGTCCCACTCACATACCTAATGATTCTTTTCAAGGCTTTAAGATGGGACACCTTAGGGTTGGCTTGTATCTTGCACAGAGACATACACTGTACATAATGTCAGGTCTACTTGCAGTGAGGTAAAGCAAACTTCCTATCATGCTTCTATAAAGAGTTTGATCAACACTCTCACCATCAGAATCATGACTTAGCTTTTGTGAAGATTCCATTGGGGTTCTTTGATGTGAAGAGTGTTCAAGTTCAAACTTTTTCACAAGATTCTTGGCATACTTAGACTGTGAAATGAACATGCCATCTTTGAATTGCTTAATCTGTAAGCCTAAGAAAAAATTCAACTCACCTACCATACTCATCTCAAATGTGGAAGTCATGCTATCCACAAATTCAGCTAGCATTGGATCAGAATTTGATCCAAACACAATGTCATCTACATAGATTTGTGCCACAAGAATCTCCTTCTTATTTCTCCTCACAAACAAGGTTTTGTCAACCTCACCTCTCTTGAATCCTAGTTGAAGCAAATGGTCAGTCAATCTACCATACCAAGCTCTAGGGGCTTGCTTTAGCCCATACAGAGGTTTCTTCAGTTTATACACATGGTTAGGATATTTGGAGTCCACAAAGCCTTTAGGTTGTTCAACATAGGCTTCCTCATTTAATATCCCATTTAGAAAAGAACTCTTAACATCCATTTGATGAAGAGTAATCTTGAGGTAACAAGCAATGGATAGCAAAAGCCTAATGGACTCAATTCTTGCAACAGGAGCAAATGTCTCCTCAAAATCAATTCCCTCAATTTGAGTATAACCTTGAGCAACTAACCTAGCTTTATTTCTAGTTATCACACCTTGCTCATCAGTTTTGTTCTTGAAAATCCATTTGGTTCCTATGACATTACCATGTGAGGGTCTAGGAACAAGAGTCCATACCTCATTCTTCTCAAATTGAATTAATTCATCTTGCATAGCCATAATCCAGTCAGCATCTTTCAATGCTTCAGCAACATTCTTAGGTTCAATTTTTGAAACAAAACAACAGAAACTTACCTGGGAGTATGCTGAGGAGCAACTCCATAAACCAGCCATCTTTCTATAATCAACTTTGTCCTTTTGTCTAGTTCTCACTTGAGCATGCAGATCTCCTACAACTTGTGAAGTGGGGTGGTTTTACGGATTTTGAAGGGATATCCTTTGACCTATCCACACACCCATTCACATTACCTTACGGAGCATTATCTGATCGGGAATCAAAGGAATTGTCCTCAGCTACGGGAGTTTGAGTGGATGTGGGAGCGGATGTGGGTTCGAGATGTGGAGGCCGATGTGTCCACATCCTTGGTTACATCCTTATCGGGTTCAACATTTTTATCGACCTTTGGAAGCTTCTTCTAATTTTTCAAAGACTGCTTTCTTCATCCTTCCAAATTCAAAGAAGCAACCCGAAACATCATCCTCGGCGGTCTTGAGGTTAAGATCAAGTGAGTCATCAAATTTAACATTAGCAGATTCCATAATGGTCTTAGTTTTGAGATTGAAAACTACGTAAGCTCTACTTTTGTTAGTGAAATAGCCCATGAAAATTGCTTTGTCACTCTTTGAATCAAACTTGGACAGTATTCTCTATCATTGAGAATATAACAAACACATCCAAACACATGAAAATATTTCACGCTTGGTTTCTTTCCAAGGAGGATTTGATATGGGGTGACAAAGTGCTACTAATCCTTAAAAACACCCTATTGCCAATGTGACAAGCAAGTGTTTAAAGCTTACGCCCAAAATTTCTTGGACAAGTTTTTAGAACTTAGCATGACCCTAGCCATTTCTTGCAAGGTTCTATTTTTTCTTTCAAAGCAATGCCATTTTGTCGTGGGGTGATTGGTGCAGTAAAACTCATGAGTGATTCCCTTAGAATTGCAAAAATTGGTGAACATTTGATTCTCATATTCGGTGCCATGGTCGCAGACCTAATCCTCACGGTTTAAGACCATAAAGATTTCTAACCCTTTTGTACCGATTCTTGAATTCTCCAATTGTTTCGACTTTTCTCTTAAGAACATTACCCAAGTGTACCTAGAATAATCATCAACACACACAAAGGCATACTTTTTTCTACCAAAGCTTTCTACTTCAATAGGTCCCATTAAATCAGTGTGAATCATCTCCAAACATCTAGTTGTGGAGCATTGTTGGACCTTTTTATGTGATGCTTTTGTTTGTTTTCCCTTTTGACATGAACCACAGACATCAGGGTTCTTGAAGTTCAGTTTAGGGAGGTCTTTAATAGCTTCAAACCTTTGAAGTTCTTCCAGAGTTCTACAGCTAGCATGCCCTAATTTTTGGTGCCACAGATTGACATCATTAGCTTTTGAGCTTAGGCAAGAAAGATTGTCACCAAATTGGTAACAATTGTCAGCAGATCTAGGATCAGTGAACACACAGGTATTATTCTTATCAAACACTTCACACAAGTGCTTATCAAACTTCACATAAAGATCATCATCACACAGTTGACTGATGCTTATTAGGTTGGCTTTCAAGCCTTCCACATGGTACACATTGTGCAATTTTGGGAGACCCTTAACATCCAAGGTTCCTTTCCCAACAATCTTTCCTTGAGCACCTCCACCAAAATTTACTTTCCCTCCATTTATCACTTCATAATCAAGAAGGACTGCTTGGTTTCCAAATATGTGCCTAGAGCACCCACTATCAAAATACCAAGAGCCGTAACAAGTACTCTTGAGGGAAGAGTAAACAACATTGCAGGTGGTAATTGGTTTGGCCACCCACTGTTTAACAGTTTTCTTTTTGGGTTGCAGAGGTCTCAGATTGACAGGATGTGTGTTAGGATGTGCATACATCTTCTCACACATCTGAGGCTGATTGTAGTGACCAGATTTTTTATCAGCCTTGAACTTGTAACAGAAGGGCCTAATGTGACCAGGAGTAAGGCAGTAATGGCAAATGTAATACCTCTTCCTAGGTCTTTTCTCACTCAAAATGACTTTTTCTTTAAAAGCTTATTTTTTCACAACTTTTGAGGTAGAAGCCTCACATCCCTCCTTTACAAAATTATTTTCAAAACCCAAACCAGTTTTGTTACGTTGACCTACAGAAAAAGCTTCTTCCATTTTCATTTTACTTTTGTTTAACTTAGTAAAAGTATTTTCAGCTTTTTCACATTCATTTTTGAATTTTTCAAGGTCAACTTCTCTTTTGGTCACAAGGACTTCAAGTCTTGCAATGGTATCTTTTTGAGCATCATTTTCCTTTGAAAGTACAGCTTTTTCATCTTCACAAGCAGCCAATTTATCAAAAAGAAATTTGTTTACCTTAACAAGTACCTCAATTTTGTCCAATCTTTTCATCCAATCTGTATGCAGCTCCTTGTATGTGGCAAAAAGTTCCTCATAGGGAATGTCCATTTCTTCATCTTCATCATCTGAATCTCCTTTGACAGAGAAACAGTTCAGCATCAGTTCAGATGTGACACAGATGTGTACACAACCGAGCCCACATCCAAGGGATTTTCGGGAGTATATTCTTCTATATCGCAGAAAAGGCATTAAACACGTAATGGCAGTTTAAGACAGACATATTAGCCACTTCTTCTTCCTCATCCTCACTGTCACTAAGGGTAGCAGTTAAGCTCATTCCCTTCTTTTTAAGAGTGTTAGCACACTCATTTGCATAGTGACCAAAGCCACGACATGCCCTACATTGGACAGATTCAGATGATTTGTTTTCAAATCTTGGTTTCTTGAATCCAGTGTCAGTGCTAGGTTTTGGCTTTTCAAAGAAGATCGAAGTAGGTCTATTAGGAATTTGCTTATCCTTCTATTTTCCAGTATAGAACTGAATTTCTTTGAAATAAAAGCTACATCCTCATCTTCAAGATTAGACTTGTCAATCTCAGAGGATAATTCCACAAGCTCTTTTGGTAGAGCAGCAGCACTTTTAAGGGCAAGACTGTGTGTTTTGTTCTTTTTCTGAGCCTCAAGGTTAAGCTCAAACACAGTCAAGATTCCTATGATTGTGTCAAGACCTACAGTGTTTGTGTCCTTTGTTTCTTCAATCACAGCTACTTTAATGTTAAACCTCTCAGGTAAGGTCCTTAGAATCTTACTAACAAGTCTTGCATTGGAGATAGATTCTCCTAGACTTGTGCATTCATTTGAAATCTCATGAATCTTAGCAGCATATGACACAATGTCCTCAGTTTCTTCCATTCGAAGTAACTCAAACCTATCCATTAAAATTCTAAGCCTGGTAGCCTTCACACTTGGTGCTCCCTCACATTGAGTTTGCAAAATATCCCAAGCAGTTTTGGCTATACTCTCATTAGTTATAAGCTTGTACATATTCCCAGAAACATGGCTGGAAATAGCACCCATAGCTTTTGAATTGTAATTTGCAGCTTGTATTTCATCAAGAGTCCATTGCTCTTCAGGTTTTCTTTCGAAAAAAGACTCACCAACACCAGAAGATGGCTTTTTCTCCACAGTAGGAGGTTGCCATGCAACAAGAATGCACATCCAAGCCCTTTCATCAATACTTTTGATGTAATTTCGCATCTTAGACTTCCAAAGAGAATAATTTGTGCCATCCAAGACAGGAGGCCTATTTTGGTGATTTTGGCATTCCATAATGACTACACTTTCTGGATCAACACTCAGTAATATTTCGAGAGTTGGCTCTGATACCAATTGAAAGTTTCGTGTAGCTAGGAAACTTAGATCACGCAATAGGCAAAGGATGTGAGTACAGATGTGTCTCACAACTGTCCACACATCCACAGATAATGCAGCGGAATAAACAATTAAATGCAAATAAAATGCAATAACTCAAGAGTTATATACGCTTACTGATCTGTGTGATCAGCAAACTAGGCTTACGCCCAAAAACTTTTCACTATAAAAACTTTTGTTTCTTACAAAAACAAATAAGTGAAAAACTAAAATATGAAAATACTAAACAAGTTCTAATCACCTTCTACGATATGAACAACTCCCCTTTCCCAAGTAGGACTTATTCAATCAGAAGTAAAACAAGAGAACTTTATGAAAACCTAGATGTGAGTTACGGATGTAAGCTCACAACCTAAAATCAACAAAGTCGAATGCTATGAAGTATGTGTAATTTTCTCTCTAAAATCCGTAGCTTCTCTTTGTGCTGAATGCCTTGTATTTATAGTGCACCATTGAGAAGATCTTCATGCAATCGACCTCTTCCTTTGTGAGAATCCTTTTCCTATATGAAAACATAAAACACACTCACAAGGAAATCAAATATTAGTAGGTTAGTCCTAATATAAAACTATGTACATAAATAAAAGATATTTACTATATTTACAATTCCTAGTCAAATTAGAATACTTATAAATCTCCATGAAAGTTCCAAAATCTACTTACCATAATAGAGATCCTTTTAAATAAGGAAACATAAATATGTTCCCAAAAACTCACGGTTTCAGCGTTTCTCCCTAGATTTTACGAAAAATAATTTACATTTAAAGTTATAATTATATGAAAAGAATTCTTATGCATGTGCCAAAATTCACGGGGAAAAACATGAATGTTTAAAAAGTGTCTCAAGAAAAACTCTCTTTTCTAATGCATTGTAAAAACAAGTTTTTTGTTCGGAACTAAAACGAATAAGATGACTGTCTGATTGTGTGTTCAAATATACTGGTGTTAATGTAAAAATGTGTGTAATTAGTAGTATTTTTGAGTGTCAATATTAGTGTTATAAGTGTTAGTATGAAATAGTGTCAATATTTATATTTTTTGAGTGCTATGTTATTGTTAAAGAGTGCTAGCAATATTAGTTTTACATAATACCATGTGTAGTGTTAAAGAGTACCAATTTTAGTTTTAATGAGTATCAAAATGTGTTAATAAAATTTGATTATTTATAAAAATGTCACATGAAATGTATAATATTAAAAAACAATCTACATTTAAATTTTTTAATTTATAGTTATATGAAATGAATTCTTATCTAGATGCTAAGATTCACGGGGGAAAACAAGATTGTTTAAAGAGGTGGAATAAAAAAACTATCTCTTTACTAATACATTGTAAAAATGAGTTTTTTAAATCAGATCATTGTTTAAAGAGGTGGAATAAAAAAACTATCTCTTTACTAATGCATTGTAAAAATGAGTTTTTTAAATCAGAACATAAACGAATATGGTTACTGTCAGTTTGTGTGTTCAAATGTATCGGTGTTAATATAAAAATGTGTGTCAGTAATAGTATTTTTGAGTATCAATATCAATAATTATATAATGGCTAAAGTGATTAAGTCCTATTTCCTAAAAAGGAAAAATGAGCGGGAAAACTACTTTCTAAATCTAGACACAAATTAAGACTTTAATGTTCTAACTATAATAATTACTAAACATCATTCTCTATGTATTTTTGTTGCATGCTTTCTCGAATTTCAATACTTTCTAAATACCCAAATTGGCATGGTCCAGCGTACAAGACAAGCTGCGTTCCTTTCGTATTCAGCCTTTTCTTCTTGATCTCTCTTCTCCCTGATCAAGCGTCACTGCCAAAAATCCCCCCTCTTCCCCCAAAACATCCAGGTTGGTTGCTGCGCCCCCTCTCTATTCTTCCATTGTCTCCGCCATTTCACAGCGCCTCCTCCTCTCCCTCATCCCTACGCACTCTCTCCCTCTCTACAAACGCCGTCGTCGCCTCCCTCTTCCCCCTAACATCCACGCCGTTTGGCCTCTGCTACAAACGCCCCCGTCAGCTCTCTCTTCCTCTTTGATTGCTGCCGCCCCCTCTTTATTTATCCATTGTCGCCGCCTGTATGTCTCTTCTCTCTTCCCTCTTCTCTCTTCTCTCTTCAAATTAGAGGTCTGTTTCTGGAATTCTTCCATGGATGAATTTGTGTTATTAGATAGTGACAATCTGTGTTAGGTTTTTGATACATTGATTCATAATTTCTTCATCTCTGCAAGTATCTGCTGTTGGAGTGTCCGTGTAATTGCTGCTGCTGCTTCTTCTTCTTCTTCTTCTGTTAATACAATTTAGATCTTCCCAACATCAGGTATGCTTCTGTTTCTGATCTGTTTAGTACTGTCTTCCTAAGCCATGGACTAAAATCTTCTTACGCATTTGAATTTTGTTCAAAATTTTCGGGTTATCTTCTTAACAGTTTCAATTGATTCTCTCTTTGTTAGTATTGTCTTTGATGTGTTTGTTGCAGATCTTAGGTCAAGCTGTTTAAATGAAGAATTGATCAGCTAATTAGTAGGTTTGTTCTTTCAGATTCCTGTTATTTTGTTGGTGTCATCTTCTGATTTAGCCTTGCTTATGCAGTCACTCTCAAGCTCTCTATGGAACTTTCATTTTGGGACGGATTAAGTATCAATTATTTTTTTATTTTTTTTGAGTGGATGTAATACGAAATTTAAATTGAACAATTAATGAATGCAGGGGTGGCTAGGGGATGTGGTTGGCAGCAAGCGGTTATGTATATTAACCTAGCGACATACTATTGCATTGGCTTGCCTATTGCAGTCGTCCTTTGTTTCAAGTTCAAGCGTCGTGTCAAGGTAAAATCAGGCATTTTTCTACTCCATTATATTGAAAATATCTCTGTATACTTATTTTCTTCCCTCCGTCCCATAATGATAGTCCTATTTGACTATTCAAACATTTTTACGGCTCATTTTCATTTTCATCGCTAGCCTTAATGATCTTTACTTATTGTAACGACCCCGAATTTCCATAATTTCCAATTCCATAAACATAAATAAATACCCAAAATACGGGTCCACAATGGTAACTTAAGTCAAACCATTACATAAGTGCGGAAAGATCAGATGTAACGGCTAAATACAGTAACTAATACTAATAAAAGTCCTGAAATTCGGAATCATTAAATAATTCATTTATTCTACTTAATTTCTCCGCCTCTTTCTGATGACGGTTCTCCTCCTTTCTATTCCGGTCCTGAGGGAAAAAGAAAATGAAGGAATGAGCGAACAATGCCCAGTAAGTTCATACGTGGTCTCATCGATACAATGAGGAGACGACTAGAAAGAACGCATCCAAAAATTATATTCAAGGATAGGTTATAAACAACAATTATGTGTATATTTCATAGCAAAGAAAGTGTGGCAACTACAACTTTGTTATGCTTTCAGACTTCCGTCAATTCCATGGGTCATACCCTACATTGAGTAATTCCCAAAACAACGAACAACTACATTGATGTCGTGTTTTCATAATACATGCTTTTCTCATTAAGCATAGTTTCATAACTAGTAAATTATAATGCATACTAGTTATTACATGGGTTATACCCTACATTGAGTATTCCCATATCGATCACCTACATTGATGTCGATTTTTCATAATACATGCTTTTCTCATTAAGCATAATTTCATAACTAGTAAATAGTAATGCATACTAGTTATTACATACAGTGCATTCAGAGGTACAAGAACACACATAGCAATTTCAATACTTGCAGATATTCCATGAACAAGAACATATCACAGAATAAGGAATTTTCAATGACGATACATTTCATCAGAGTATTTTAAAAATTACTATCAGCCACAGATAGCATTCATGTGTTTGAAAAGACTCAATGGAGTTTCCAAACGAATTGATGTACAAGAGTACTTAGGATCGTAATTCCTTACCTTAGCTTTGCTTCCTTGCTTAGCAACGCCCTTTACGCGAAATCTACAATCACGTAATAGCATATTTTAGGCACAAGTAACCTTTTATTACTTCTTATGCACCTATACTTCCTTTCCTTAGTTAACCTATGAGTTATTCTTAGACTCACCTTAATTGGTTAACTAACCTTCTATTTTTAGAAGCTTTCCTAATTTAGCAGTTTCTTAACTTAGAAACTTTCTATTTCGAAATTCTAACACTTTGAAACCTAAGTCTTTTAGTATTCTTAAAGTGTTATTCTTCTTCTTTTTCTTTGATATATTCCCCTTTAAAGTCTTTGGACTTCCCCTAAATTCCTTAGGGTGTCTTTAGATTTTCTTAATTTCAATAAGGTCCTTTAACTTTTCAATTTTTACGAAATAGTCCCTCAACTTTTGAAAATTACAAAATAGTCCCTCAACTTTTGGAAAATTACAAAATAGTCCCTCAACTTTTGAAAAATTACAAAACAGTCTCTCAGATTTTGAAAATTACAGAACAGTCCCTCAGAACTTTTGAACTTTTCAGTTCAGTCCTGAAGTTAACTGTTCAGTTAGTAACTTAACTGAAAAATCCTTTCAGCTTTGAAAACTCTGCAGTTTAGTCCCTTTTCCGTTTAAAAACTAACGGTTTTTATATAAACTAACAAAAATATTAACACTTAAGTGGAGAACACATAAAATCAAGCCAAGGACATTTCGGCCGACTCCCAGGATGTGAAAAAAAATTGTTTTGTTATTCATTTAATTTTTTTAAACATTAAACAATTATTTAATTTCTATATTCTTTAATAAAAACCCCTTTTATCATATTACTTGTGTTTGATTCAAATTCAAATCAATATGAACTAGGGTTAGGGTTATTTCATTATAACCTACAATTCCCCAATAATCAAATCCTTAATTTTTTTACATAAACCCTAGGATTAATCATTAGAAATTCAATAATGGCTAAACCTAGAATTAAATGATTTTAAACTTTGAAAAATCATAACTAATTCAATTTAAATCGGAATTGAATGAAACAAAAACTAGATTGTAGGTTATTATCTTACCTTGATTTTTGATGAGGGAACAATGGCCAAAGGAAGAACAAAAACGGCTGCAATCCTCCCCCAAGCCAACCGGCCGCCGCCCCCTCCCTTCTAGGTTTAGGTTTTTGATTTTTTTTCTTTTCTTTTTCTTTGCTAAATGAGAGATTGTGAGGAAAATTAATAATGAGGCTTTATTTTTATACCCTAGGCTTTCACCTCCTTGGGCCCCTTGACTCCCTAAGCCCAACTTAGCCCACTTAATTTAATTAATTAAATTGGTCCATTTAATTAATCCAAGTCCAATTCAATTAAGTATTATTTTATTATTATTATAATTAAAATAATACTAAAAAAAAAATTTAAAATTTTTCGGGTCTTTACATTCTTACCCCCTTAAAAGAGTTTGGTCCTCCAAACTAAACGTACCTTAATTTTTGAAGAGATCGGGATACATTTCCCTCATTTCGTTTTCGAGCTCCCATGTCGCCTCACGTTCTGAGTGGTTGCTCCATTGTACCTTCACGTACGGTGATAATCTTCGCCTTCGCAGATTCTGGTCCTTCCGGTCCACAATCTTAATCGGTTTCTCGTCATAACTCAAATCTGTTCGAAGCCTTAGCTGCTTGTATTCAATTACATGACTAGCATCTGCCATATACTTTCTTAACATGGATACGTGAAATACATTGTGTACCCCAGCAAGTACAGGTGGTAAGGCTAATCGATATGCCACCTTTCCAACTCTATCCAAGATCTCAAATGCTCCTACGTACCTTGGACTCAACTTTCCTTTTATACCAAACCTCATAATACCTTTGGTTGGTGAGATCTTCAAAAACACACGACCTCTCACTTGAAATTCTAAATCGCGTCATCTGTTGTCTGCGTACGATTTCTGTCTACTTTGTGCCGTTAATAACCATTCCGAATATGTTGTACCTTAATTTTCAGAAAGTGAGTCGACTTCATAAGTCTCTCCACTATGACCCAAATCGCGTTATGACCTTTCAACGTCTTCAGTAATCCAACCACTAAGTCCATTGCTATAATCTCTCATTTCCATTGACAATGAAAGATACTCTTCCAATAACAAGTAGTGGTACTTTTACAATTAACATATAGTGATTTTATACACATATGTCTGTCAATTCTAAGTATTGGTGCACCTTTCATCTAGGTGACTCCGATACACCTTTTCGTGCGATCGTTGAATAAGGTTCCCCGCGCTTTTATCAAAGCGCTCCCTTATCCGGATGCATCATGATAATCACATCTATAGAATTTAAGGTCATTTCAATTGCCTAAACCAATTCATTCAACATTAAGGTCATTTCAATTCGCCTAAACCAATTCATTCAACATTAAGGTCATTTCAATCTGCCTAGACCAATTCATTTAATATTAAGGTCATTTCAACTGCCTAGACCAATTCATTTAATATTAAGGTCATTTCAATCTGCCTAGACCAATTCATTTAATATTAAGGTCATTTCAATCTGTCTAGACCAATTTATACAAAGTCCTCATCAAATGAACATAATAATAGTATATGTAGTGTTCAAGGTACGAGAACACAAAAATCAATTCCACTCATCACAGATACCCATTAATTTCCTATACATCTTTGTATTCGTGGTATGAACAGAAAATTTCGAATAGTGCGATTCTTGTAAGATCTCTCGCTTTTTGTCTCGGTTGTCTGGTACCCAAATTCCCGACTTATACCTTAAGATCCCATCTTCGCCTATACGAAGATCTTTTCCTTTTCTTTTGCCCATGAGGACATCTCTCTCATCTTCTACACCTTGAGCCTCCTTAACTCTCTCCAAAAATGTAGGTTGAACAATTAACTGAGTTAGATACCCTCTAACTCGCACTGCTAAGTTTGAACCCTCAACGTTATTCCACGCACTTACCCTCTTAGAAATTAATGCCGCTAAGGTTCCCCTATTCTTCCTATTCAATGCATCGGCCACCTTATTGGCCTCCCTGGTGATACAAAATGGTACAATCATAATATTTAAGTAATTATAATCATCTCCTTTGCCTCATATTAAGTTCCTTTTGGGTGAAAATATACTTAAGACCCTTATGATACGTATGAATCTGACAAGTCGTTTCGTACAAGTAATGTCTCCAAATCTTTAATGCAAACACCACTGTTGCTGACCCTAAATCATGAGTCGGGTAATTCTTCTCGCGTTTTTTTCCTTGACACGTAGTCTATAACCTTATCATTCTGCATCAATACGCAGCCTAATCTTTTAAGCGAAGCATCGCTATAAATTACAAATCCGTCTGATCCAGATGGTAATGGAAGGACTGGTGCAGAGACTAATCTTTGATTCAGTTCCTGAAAAAAAAAATTTCACATTCTTCTGACCAAGCTAACCTTGTTCCTTTCTGCGTTAATCTAATTAACGGTCCTGGCAACTTAGAGAATCCTTCAATGAATCTCCTATAGTAACTAGCCAATTCCAAGAAATTTCTTATCTCACTAATTGTGGTTGGTCTTTCCCAATTCACTATAGCTTCTAGTTTTGTTGGATCCAATGCAACTTCATCCTTAGATATCACATGTCCTAAGAATGCCACTTTCTCTAGCCAAAATTCGTAATTCTTGAATTTAGCATACAATTGTTGTTCTTTCAGAATTTGCCGCACTAACCTCACGTGCTCTTTATGCTCCCCCTTAGTCTCTGAATATACCAAACACATCATCAATGGATACAATCACACATTTATCCAATAGTTCTTGTAATTGTTCCTTCAGTTCTTTAAATTAAGTCAGCGCTATTCTGACGGTGCCTTAGATATTGGTGCGGTTTCTGGTGCCAAATCTATAGAGAATTCCACTTCTCTTTCTGGCAGTATTCCAGGCAATTATTCTGGGAACACATCCTTGAAATCTTTGATCACTGAAAGAGGTTCTATACTCACTTCTTTCTTATCCCTCTCACTAATATAGGCTAAAAACCTTCACATCCTTTTCTTAACATCATACGGGCTTTCATCTCCGAAATAAAGTTCACTTGGGTTCTAAGATTCGATTCTTGGTAATTAAAACTCTTCTCCAGATGATAATCTGAAGTAAACTTCTTTCTTAAAGTTATCTATCTTGGCATGGTAAGCAGCTAACCAATCTATCCCCAAGATGATATCAATTTCATTCATTTCTAACTCGGTAAGATCAACCTTGAGTTCTCTTTCTCCTATTTTCAAAGGACAACACTTATATGCATATGAAATAGGAATTGACTCTCTCGTCAGAGAATCTATGACCAGATGTAATCCTAACGCCTCAGGTTCCAAGTTCATTTTTCTTTGCCTAATAAGCACTAATAATTGAATGCGTAGCACCATAATCGAACAATGCATACACATCACTAGAATAGAGTTGAATTGTATCTTCAACAAAATCATTTGTGGCTCTTGTGTCCTTGACAATCATGGTAACACTCGTCCACAACCACTAGCGGTTCTTTTATCATCTTTCTCTCTCTGAGCAATTTCAGCTTCCTTTGGTTCTGGGTACTTCCACTGCGGATGTCCCATCTTGTCACAATTGTAACATTTCTTTTCCTTATACCAGCATTCATCAGCCTTGTGCTTCCCCTCGTCCACTTGACATTTCTCAGTAGTTTCTCGCCCTTGGGCATCAATTTTGTTCCCATCCTTGCGATTATCGGAATTCTTATTCTGGTACTTGCTTGCAGTACCTTTTTTTCTACGGTTCTTATTCGTGACTTTCCTTTTATTACTGGTCCCATCTTGGTCCCAGCTTCCAGTTTTCAGTGGCACTTTTCGGTCCATTAGCTTCTTTAATAAGTAATAATGACTATAATATTTAGTTTCACTAACTCACTATATATACACGTAGCCGTCTGGCTAGTTAATACTTTACGGTTCCGTCTCAAAAGACTAACTTCGATTTTATATTTCCGTCTCAACAGACTATAATTAAATTTTGTTTTCGTCTCAACAGACTAGATTAACTTTTGAAGACTTTCCGTTACTAAAACACTTTAATAGTTCTTTTTGTTAACCTCTGAGTTATTCTTGACTCCTTGGTTTGGTTAACTAAGCTTTCTATTTTAGGCAACTTTCCTAAAATAGTAACTTCCATTCTTTCTATTTTATGCTTTCTATTTTAGGTACTTTCCTAAAATAGTAATCTCTATACTTCCTATTTTAGGCACTCTCCTAAAATAGTAATTTATATACTTTCTATTTTAGGTACATTCCTAAAATAGTAGCTTTCTAAATTTAGTAACTTCCTAAATTTAGCAACCTTCCCCCCTTTGGGACATTATAGTTAGGGAAAATATGACTTCTTATAGGTTTGTTACTTGGATAATTTCCTCATTGAGTCCGTCTCAAAAGATTTTAACTTTTTCCTTTTAATCGTCGTTTCATTAGATCCTTGGTCGTTTCAATAGACCACTTATCAAATACCGGTCGTTTCACTAGACCTAAACTTAATTACACTCGACCGTTTCAATAGGCCGTTCATCTTTTCACATCGGTCGTTTCAGCAGACCAATCATTGTTCTCACTTGGCCATTTCAATCAGCCAAATACTTTTCACACATGGTCTTTTCACTCGACCAACTTTCTCGTTCTAGGTTAGCACACACGCTTAACACCTAAGAACAACACCCAAACAATTCCTCAAAATACTCAAATATTATCATTGCATTAAACTCTTTTAATTACACAAAATATCTGGAGTTCGTTTAGAACTAATTACTCATTTTCTCTAATCAAATAACTCAACGTCCCACTTTTGAATCTCCGGGTCTTCCTCTAGACCCTCCATACGGGCTCTATCTCTTGATTATCATCTTCAATTACAATTGGAGTAGTTTCACTACTCCCAATCTTTTCAACTTGTACCTCAAGTATCTATACCTTAGGAACGTCATCCTCTATTACCTCGATAACTTCCTCGTCTTCCTCTATAGGTACTTTTGACTCTTCTAGATCATATTACCAGCCAAAACTCAAAGAATATCTCCTGACCATCTCCTATAATCAAGACATATCATCATTAGTAGACCTTCAATACATAATATTTATATACTTAAATATGCTTTAATCTTCCAAAGCAACGAGTAAGTTATTCCTTTAACTTTTCCACTTAGCCTACCTCGCTCACATAATAATCCTAGAGCATGGCATGACTTACATCTAAATTCAGGGTTGCCTTCATTCCAGGAATTTCTTAGAACTAAGGTTCCCTAAGGCTAAAGGTATTCTTCCCATAAGACCTAAAATCGGAGCTTTGATACCAACTGTAACGACCCCGAATTTCCATAATTTCCATAATTCCATAAACATAAATAAATACCCAAAATACGGGTCCACAATGGTAACTTAAGTCAAACCATTACATAAGTGCGGAAAGATCAGATGTAACGGCTAAATACAGTAATTAATACTAATAAAAGTCCCAAATTCTAATCATTAAATAATTCATTTATTCTACTTAATTTCTCCGCCTCTTTCTGATGACGGTTCTCCTCCTTTCTATCCGGTCCTGAGGGAAAAAGAAAATGAAGGAATGAGCGAACAATGCCCAGTAAGTTCATACGTGGTCTCATCGATACAATGAGGAGACGACTAGAAAGAACGCATCCAAAAATTATATTCAAGGATAGGTTATAAACAACAATTATGTGTATATTTCATAGCAAAGAAAGTGTGGCAACTACAACTTTGTTATGCTTTCAGACTTCCGTCAATTCCATGGGTCATACCCTACATTGAGTAATTCCCAAAACAACGAACAACTACATTGATGTCGTGTTTTCATAATACATGCTTTTCTCATTAAGCATAGTTTCATAACTAGTAAATTATAATGCATACTAGTTATTACATGGGTTATACCCTACATTGAGTATTCCCATATCGATCACCTACATTGATGTCGATTTTTCATAATACATGCTTTTCTCATTAAGCATAATTTCATAACTAGTAAATAGTAATGCATACTAGTTATTACATACAATGCATCTCGAGGTACAAGAACACACATAGCAATTTCAATACTTGCAAATATTCCATGAACAAGAACATATCACAGAATAAGGAATTTTCAATGACGATACATTTCATCAGAGTATTTTAAAAATTACTATCAGCCACAGATAGCATTCATGTTTTGAAAAGACTCAATGGAGTTTCCAAACGAATTGATGTACAAGAGTACTTAGTATCGTAATTCCTTACCTTAGCTTTGCTTCCTTGCTTAGCAACGCCCTTTACGCGAAATCTACAATCACGTAATAGCATATTTTAGGCACAAGTAACCTTTTATTACTTCTTATGCACCTATACTTCATTTCCTTAGTTAACCTATGAGTTATTCTTAGACTCACCTTAATTGGTTAACTAACCTTCTATTTTTAGAAGCTTTCCTAATTTAGCAGTTTCTTAACTTAGAAACTTTCTATTTCGAAATTCTAACACTTTGGAACCTAAGTCTTTTAGTATTCTTAAAGTGTTATTCTTCTTCTTTTCCTTTGATATATTCCCCTTTAAAGTCTTTGGACTTCCCCTAAATTCCTTAGGGTTTCTTTAGATTTTCTTAATTTCAATAAGGTCCTTTAACTTTTCAATTTTTACGAAATAGTCTCTCAACTTTTGAAAATTACAAAATAGTCCCTCAACTTTTGGAAAATTACAAAATAGTCCCTCAACTTTTGAAAAATTACAAAACAGTCCCTCAGATTTTGAAAATTACAGAACAGTCCCTCAGAACTTTTGAACTTTTCAGTTCAGTCCTGAAGTTAACTGTTCAGTTAGTAACTTAACTGAAAAATCCTTTCAGCTTTGAAAACTCTGCAGTTTAGTCCCTTTTCCGTTTAAAAACTAACGGTTTTTATATAAACTAACAAAAATATTAACACTTAAGTGGAGAACACATAAAATCAAGCCAAGGACATTTCGGCCGACTCCCAGGATGTGTAAAAAATTTTGTTTTGTTATTCATTTAATTTTTTTAAACATTAAACAATTATTTAATTTCTATATTCTTTAATAAAAACCCCTTTAATCATATTACTTGTGTTTGATTCAATTTCAAATCAATATGAACTAGGGTTAGGGTTATTTCATTATAACCTACAATTCCCCAATAATCAAATCCTTAATTTTTTTTACATAAACCCTAGGATTAATCATTAGAAATTCAATAATGGCTAAACCTAGAATTAAATGATTTTAAACTTTGAAAAATCATAACTAATTCAATTTAAATCGGAATTGAATGAAACAAAAACTAGATTGTAGGTTATTATCTTACCTTGATTTTTGATGAAGGAACAATGGCCAAAGGAAGAACAAAAACGGCTGTAATCCTCCCCCAAGCCAACCGGCCGCCGCCCCCTCCCTTCTAGGTTTAGGTTTTTGATTTTTTTCTTTTCTTTTTCTTTGCTAAATGAGAGATTGTGAGGAAAATTAATAATGAGGCTTTATTTTTATACCCTAGGCTTTCACCTCCTTGGGCCCCTTGACTCCCTAGGCCCAACTTAGCCCACTTAATTTAATTAATTAAATTGGTCCATTTAATTAATCCAAGTCCAGTTCAATTAAGTATTATTTTATTATTATTATAATTAAAATAATACTAAAAAAAAATTTAAAATTTTTCGGGTCTTTACACTTATTACCCCATTACTCCTACCTTGTAAAAATGCCACTGTCATACGGGTTTCTTAGTTTTATCAAAAATGTCTTTTTTCAGTAATCCGTATTACGTAGTCTCCTTTACAGTATGCTTAGTATGGAAGAAGCCGGTGTTGATGGTGCACTAATTGTGCAGCCCATCAATCACCAGTTCAATTATTCCTTGGTGCCATAGGTCATTAGCACTTGTCCATGCATTTACTACTTAGTTTCAAACTCATTTCATGTACTCCCTCCGTTCCATAAAGACAGTCCCACTTTTTCTAGATAACTTCGATTGAACTTTAACCAATAGATTTTTGTCACAAATTATGTGGCCAAAATCTGGTTACCAAGATGTTCTACCTCCACATGTGAAAAGAATGGCAGGAAGGCCAAGGAAAATGAGAAGGAGAACAATGTTTGATAAGGACAAAGAGAAGGAGAAAACTGAGGGTGTGGTTATGGAAGTTGCAAATGTACTTGCAGATGGAACTAACCAGTTGAAGAGGAGAATCTACACAAGGCCTTATAAGTGTAGTGTGTGCAAGGGAGATGGACATAACAAGAAAGGATACCCATTGGGTAAAGAACAAGATGGTATTGAGGTAAACAATTTTAATTGATGTTATAATGTGTTGGTATCTCAACTGTATTCTTATTCATAATTTTTTTTATTTGTTGTTGCAGGTTCAAGGGGAAGGATCACATGAGACAAGACCAAATAAATGTAGTTTGTGCAAGAAAAGTGGACATAACAAGAGGGGATGTCCTTTGGTTAAAAAAATTGTTCCAGTGATTCCTGAATTCGAGGTTTTAACTACTGAGCGTGATATGTTATTAAAGGATTTGTCTCATGCTTTAAATGATAAAGAGGGAAATACAAGTGTGGCTGCAAATGAGGTTTTAAAGAGACTCCACTTGTACTATATTTTATTTTCAGTACTTTTAGTATTTATGCACTAATGTTGTATCTTTATTAGGTAGTTGCTTACTGAATTCACCAACTGATGTTATAGGTGGTGAACTCACAACCACCTCAGCTCCTGGGGTAATGCAAATGGTTGTACCAGCTGGTAGAGACAATGTTATCCCTAATGCAGCCTTTGCAGAGATTGGGTCATCCTCACCACCACAACAAGCAAAGACAGCTTCATCAAATGAAGGTTACATTCAGAAGGGGGGCAAAAATTTGATAACATTGCCCAAGTTGAAGGCTTTACATCAGAGAAAGAATACACATGAAGGAAATCAACAACAACCACTTCAACGTCCAAAAGTTAGAAGGTCTGCAAGAATTCAATGGAATCAATGGATATCACCTAAGAAGATTGACACAAGCATCATAGATTTGACAGAAGACTAATTTCACCAATTGTTGTCTTTTGGTTGTAAAAAACTTAACTTTGGATATTTTGGTTGTAAAAAACTTAACTTTGGCCTTTTGTGTGTTGGTGATGCCATATTATGACAATTTAAGTGGCATGGATATCATTTGAGATGTCTTTTGGTAGTTTGAACATATGTATGCACATTTGAGATTATGGTACTCACTTTTGGTAGATTGGATCAATGGTTATGAAAATTGATTGACCAATGGTGGTTTACTTATATATTCATTCATAGCAAAATTACAGGTTACAATCAAATACTCCAAGTACTCTGTTGAACCTATACTACCAGTTATAACTAACCTCTAAAACACCCATTTCATTCACTACTCTGTTTTAGTCATTGTGGCATACATATTCAGACACCAAAACACGATCTCCAATAATATCCATTCAAAAACCCACTGCTACCCTTTAATCCAAAAATACACCCATGACAGACCAAGCAAGCAAGCTAAAGCAATTATCTTCATCCTCTGTCGTTCAACCATTCTCTCCAAATGATTATTTTTGCGCAATAAACCTGGTATGATGATAGTAGATCGAAATCACATAGGTGGGTCAACCCAATAAAAATATCTACAATCACTCCGGGACTGCAATTCAAAAAAGTCATTCTTAACTGATGAATAATGACTAAGAGGGAAGATGAAGTTAAGGTTTATAACGAAGAAGTCAGCCCAAATTGCACGTTAATGACCCGTGCCAAGTCTCTCTCCATGAAAATGACGAAAATACCCCTTCAGTTAGTCACGTGAAACGCACATGAACCATGGCTCGTCAGTTATATTTTAATTAACCCTTAATTAAGATATAACTGTTTCACTTTTATGTTAATCAAAAATTTGAATTTCTTTGGTGGGTTAACGAAAATTTTAAAAAGTGTTCTTTTCGTGTGTTTAACACACGGGTGGCATACTAGTTAGTGTTAAAAGTGACAGTGATAGTGCTAGTGTTAAATAATTTCAGTAGTGTAGTATTTTTTTGAGTGCTATGTTAGTATTAAAAAGTTTCAGTAATGTTAGTGTTAAAGAATGGGAATTTGCCCCATAAGTTCCTTTTGGAACAAATCACTTCCCACTAAGTTTCTCATTATATTAAAATGATCAAGAAGTTCTTTTTACAAGTGAACTTCCAATTTTGCCCTCTCAACATTCTGAAAATATAATACAACATTCTGATTTTTTTAAAAAATTTTTTGAAAATATAATACAACACTCTGAAAATATAATACAACACTCTGAATATAATATAAAATTCTGAAAATATAATACAACATTCTGAATACAATACAACATTCTGAATATAATACAACATTCTGAAAATATAATACAACATTCTGATTTTTTTAAAAAAAAAAAAATTTGAAAATATAATACAACATATTCTGATTTTTTTTATTTATTAGTATTAATTTTTTATTTTTTTTTTGAAAATATAATACAACATTCTTTGGGGGGGATATTTTCGTCCAAAAAGACAAAAAATTGATACACTCATTTAAAAGAAACTTATTGAGCATAGATTTTAAAAAAATGAATTTATGGGACAATGACCCGTTAAAAAATACTATGTGTAAAGTTAAAGAGTACTAATTTTAGTTTTAATTAGTATCAGGATGTGTTAATAAGATCCGGTTATTGATAAAAATGTCACTGCGATATTTTAAAAGAACTTCCAGATATTTAAAATATCACCGCACATTTAAAATAAAGTTACAGTTATTTACAAAAATGTTATCGTGTAGTTAAAAAACACGCTTTCCTAACTTTTTGAAAAATCTAGTTTTTTTCTAAGATTTTGTGTTGTTTAATTGGGCATTTTTTTTTTCTTGTGCTGGTGTTTCCGAAAATATATACTCCCTCCGTCCCGGAACAATCTTCACACTTTCCCTTTTGGGCGTCCCAAAACTTACTTCACACATTTAAAACTTACCTAAAATGGAAAGAAATCTTTACTATTCCTTCCACTCATTCTCTCTCCTACATTATTTTAATACTCACAACACCATTATAATTTACTATTCTCTCCACTCATTCTCTCTCCTATTTTATTTTCACACTCACAACACTTTCAATATAATACTCCCTCCTTAAAACCAGTGCAAACAGTGTTTGTGAACCAAGTTCCGGGACGGAGGGAGTATACTTAAAAGAATTCTTATGCAGGTGCTAAGATTCACGGGAGAATACATGATTGTTTAAAGAGTTGGTCTCAAGAAATACTATCTTTTCTTATGCATTGTAAAACGAGTTTTAAAATCGAAACTGAATTGAATAAGATGACTATCAGTTTGTGTGTTCAAATGTGTCAGTGTTAATGTAAAAACATGTGTTAGCAGTAGTATTGTGCCAATGTTAGTGTTAAAAGTGTCGGTATTAGTGTTAAAAAATGTCAATATCTGTAATTTTTAAATGCTATGTATGTAGTATTTGTGTTAAAAGAGTACCTGTGTCTTTATTATTTGAGTGTTATGTTTGTGTTAAAAAGTGTCAGCAATGTTAGTGTTAAAGAATACCATGTGTAGTTTTAGAAAAATATCAATTACGAATAATTTTAATGAGTGTCAAGGATGTGTTAAGGATGTGTTAATAAGATCCGATTATTTATAAAAAAAAGTCATTGTTCGATTTTAAAAGAAGTTTAAGTTATTAAAAAATGTCACCACCCATTTTAAAATAAAATTGCAATTATTTACAAAAAATATCATCATCACGTAGTTAAAGACATGGGCGGAGGTATGAAGGGGCAAGGGGGGGCCACTGCCCCTCCTTGACAAATTTTTTTTGTGTTTTTTTTTTTTTTTTGGTACTTATGTAATTCAATTTTCTTTTAAAAAAAAATTATATGTATTATGACTATACTTTCTCCGTCTCATTAAAATTATATTTTTATTTTAAACACAAAGATTAAATGTAGGTGTATTTCCTCCGTCTCACTAACAATTTTATTTTTATTTTAAACATAAAGATTAAATGTAATTTGGTTGTGAGTATAAAGAGTGAGGTATGAGAAAGATAATTGGTAGAAAAGTGTAATTTTTAATGAGACATTTGATAAAGAATTTAACTTTTAGTGGGACGGAGGAAGTATATTTAGAAAAAAAATATTCTATATTTATAATTTTTCTTTTAATAGATTAATAGATGTGATTTGTAGACGTTAAATAAATATACATGTTGAACTTTTTGATATGTGAAATTATGTTATATGTGTGTCGAATTGTATAAGATATCAATGAATGAATTATTGGCACCATTTTCTAGCTCCGCCACTGGTTAAAGAACACGTTTTCCTAACTTTTTGAAAAATCTAGTTTTTTCCTAAGATTTTGTGTTGTATAAATGGGCATTTTTTATTGTGCATCATCATATTATATGTGATTATATATTTATAAATTATTGAATGTTGATCAGTAATAACATAAAATGTGATAGATAAAAATAGTACTCTCCTATTTATTACGGAGTCCAAATCTGTCTAGGCATAGGTGTTGTATCAAACAAGAAAAAGGGTACTTGCCCTTTAATTCTAGAGTAGGTCTGCTGAGAAACGCGTTTCTCCATAACTATGGAGAAACGCATTTTTAATAGCCAGAAACTATATGTTTGATAACCAGAAGAAAATTTCTGGATATCGGCTCAAAGGGTTACGGATATCCGAAGCTTTGGAACGGATATCCGAAGCCTTTGGGCGGATATCCGAAACATATTTGAAGTCAAATCCAAGGCCAAGACCACAAATTGCTTATTGAAGGTTTCGGATATCAGGAAACCTTCAAATGTATATCCGTAAACCATCAAATGAATATCCGTAAACATATTTGAAGCCAAATCCAAGGCCAAGACCAGAAAATGCTTATTGAAGGTTTTCGGATATCCGTAAAACCTTCAAATGTATATCCAGAAACCATCAAATGAATATCCGTAAACATTTTGAAAGTTTACGGATATCATTTTGAAGGTTTACGGATATCACTTTCATGTCTTCCGGATATCCTTTCAAAGGGTTCGGATATCCGTAACCTTTGAGACTGATATCCGGTAAGAACTATGGACAAGGTCATGGCCAATACAAAAAGTTTCTGGATATCTTTTCAATAGCTTCTGGATACCCGTAACCCGTTTCTCCATAACTTATGGAGAAATGCGTTTCTCCCTAGATTTTACGTTAATTCTAGGAATCCAAATATACTCTTTAATTTAATTTTATCACTCAC
The DNA here is from genome assembly GCA_022495995.1 of Adenophora triphylla var. japonica. Lineage (NCBI taxonomy): Eukaryota > Viridiplantae > Streptophyta > Magnoliopsida > Asterales > Campanulaceae > Adenophora > Adenophora triphylla. Next base: position 93,468 of record JAFEMH010000597.1, on the reverse strand, counting down.
GATAACAACCCATTTGATAATATTTTATCAACTTTCTCTCTCTCTCTCTCTCTCTCTCTCTCTCTCTCTCTCTCTCTCTCTCTCTCTCTCTCTCTTATTTTATTTTTTATATTTATAATATTTACTTTCTTAAATTTTGTATAAAGTCAAACTAAAAAAAAAGATTGAGACGACGTACTCTTTTCCCAAATCATACAAGGGAAAGAATTGTCATATGGGAAAGTATAAATAATTAATTTGGCTTCCCATGTTTTTATTCATGAAAAAATAATTCGGTTGGTATCTTTCTTTCTCCTCTTAAAAATTATTTTTAAGTCCATCTTCTGACATGGAAGAGTTGAATAACGCTGTTGGAAAAAGTATTAAGAGTAACTATAATACTTATCTTTATTGGTTTGCTTTTTTCTCTTTTTATTTTATATCTTTCCTTCTCTGGCTCATTGATCATATCATCAATCTCTGGAATTTTGGGCTACTGAGAACCTCCTATGACTCGTGCTCGAACTCAAACGCAAACTCAGGCTTGAATTTGAACACAGACTCAGACTCGGACTCAAACTCGGACTCGGACTCAAGCTCAGGCTCAGACTATTATTAGTTGAACTTGTTAATTAAAGGCTTTTTTCCAGAGTTTTTGTGGTGAATTTGTTACTGTTAATCTAATAAAGTTTTTATTTTTAATACTTTGTCTATCTTTTAAAAGTCTATTTATGCATACAACTAGTAAAGTTTGTTATAACTTGCTAGGTCCTGCCATGCCATTACTTGACTAAGCCGCCCCTGAAAATTTAGTATACTCTAAGTCCCAAATTTTTATTTTCTGTATTAATAATAAGCCCAAATTTTACAAATAAGATATTATTAAAGTTATATATTCAAAATATAATATTGTGAGAAAATATATTGTAAGTATGATAAGTAAGTAAAAACTTTAAGAGGGACCCACAATTTAATTGAGTGAGTATGACAAGTTGGATAGTGCTAATATAAGTAATAATGATAATAAAATTCCATTTTAAGAAGTGAGACATACCATAAACTATCCAAACGGGTAAGTCTGCATACTGAGTTGGGACGGAGAAAGGAGTACATAATTTGATTGATTAATCTAAGCAAATACATGTACATTGAGATATACTGATAATAATTTCACTCCAAGAAATCAAAACAAGAAATTATACCAAAAAGAAAGAAACAACAACAAAATGTCTTATGCATCTGTCATCAGCATCATCTTCTTAAACTCTTGAAAATCAAGCAGCCCATCTAAGTTTGCATCATAGACATTAATCATAGCACTAACATCTTTCCCATTCTTCTGATCATCCCAAAACCCTAACCGCGACAACGCACTCTTCAGCTCCTCAGAAGAAATGAATCCGTCTCCATTAATATCAAATACCTCAAACGCCTTAATAAGATCCGTATCAGAATCTTGATAACCCTTTTCGTCTTCAGTTATCTCATTCTTTGTAATGAGTTTGTTGAGGTTTAAGAAATCATTAAGATTGAGGCTCGATTTGCCTGATAATGTCTCGAGGTCGTGTAAACTTGTACTGACTTTGATCCTATCTAGAAGCCATTTGAGCTCGTCGATGCTCACTTGGCCGTCTTTATTCCGGTCGAGCTTCTCAAATAACCGGTGCAATTCATTCAAAGTAGGGAAAGACATGTTGGTTAAAAGTTAAGAAAAATGTGGAGAAATAAGGACAGGTTTTGCTATGTTTAATTGATGGATTTAGGTAAAGAGTTGAAGATAAATATATATATATATAGAGGTGGAAATTTTATTGAAGTATGGAAGGTGGAATTCTGTGTTGTCCTTACTTGTGTGGGATTATACTTGATTTTGAACATTTGATGGCAAGAGTAGTGATAAATGAAGGTGCTTTGGCTTGTTGGTTTGTGAATTATTTTCGGACGACTTTCTCTAAGGCTATTCGGGCGAGATTTAAACTCAATGTGGACATGAAATGTGACATTTATTTTTTGGCCTGAAATATTTGGATATTTCTCGAAGGAACATTTAATGGTCAACAAGTGGCCAAGACTCCTCTTTTGATACCAAAACGTTGAAAATGGACTTGGGCAATTCAAACATGTCAAAGCAAAAGTCAAGACTCAAGAGCCACCTATCTCAATTTATTTTATGGGAGACCATGATAATTAATAGAATATTCCAAAATATTATTTGCATGAAATTATTTTTACTATAAAAAGTAATGATGTTAAATTATCTATGAATAATATTTTACTTTTTAGATAGTTATATTTTGAAAATTGGCGATTGTTTTTTTTTTTAAGTATTGGATAGTCATGGTTGAAAAAATAGGATGTGTTTGAAGAAAGTAATGAGCTATTTTCTGAATGGGTTGTTTATCAAATGGTCAAATTGATTGTACTATTGTTTTTTTCTCTATTAGAACATTGGAATCATATATTCATTTGTCAAATATGCTTGATGGATAAATGAGATATTAAGGCTAAAAATAAATGGGTTGGAAGTGAAAAATTTGGTTATCCCACTGAAAGAATTTGAGCGGCTAGGAAGTTCTCACGAACACGGAAATTGCTGATGTGAGTCCTGATGCTATCGCACCAGTACTAGCACAACAGAGAAATTGCAGCGGAAAATAAATAAAAAGTAAATCAACAAATGATTTAACACTTATCTACAACAATATGATGTAGACAATAAACTTCTCTTATTAAAATAATTCTGAACCGGTTACAAAACAATAACTAAGAGAATAACAAAATAACCAAAAGAAATCTCACAATAAAAACACTCCTATCAAGTCTATGTTTATTCAGCCTTTCGGAGTGTATGAAAACCGTATATTGTTATCAGCCTTGAGTCTTGTATTTATAGCCAAGGAGCTCTATGATTAAGGATAAGGATAAACATTGAAGAAGAGCTTGATCAATATCTTCAATCTTCTTATCTCTTTGATCTATCCTTATCTTTGTGAGAGTCCTACATAAATGACCAAAGTAATACTAAAACAATAATAAAACTCGGTCAATAGGTTAGTAAATATAAAAAATAAAATACAAACTATTTACTTAATTAAACACAAAGAAAGTAACAAAATCTTTGATAAGTCAACCTCTTTGATTTGACTAAGTGTGATGCTATTACACTTTCAATCTTCCCCTGTTTTGTTGCTTTCTGTTCAAAAACAAACCTCAAACACAACATATTTTAAACAAAAATAAGCTAAAGATTATTGATCACAAGATATGAAATGGAGAGCTCTAATGCTCCCCCTAAACACTAGCTATTAAAAACCATAAACAAACCATGTTCAAACATGTCCAAAATATCCAAAGCAAACCAAAGCAAACAAAGCAAAAACCTTACCATTGTTTCTAATTAAAAACACGAAATTAAAATTGTTTTAAATAAACATATGATAAACAGAAGAACCCCATTCAGTTGATGGTTCTGCCCCAGTCCTGTTTTGGATTTGGATTCGCCTCCATTTCAGCTTGGGTCTCCGCAAGTAGTTCCCACCTGAAATCGTGACTTACTTCTTGATAAACACGGCTTGAGCTAGCTCCCCCTTTTTTATCAGAAAGATTGTCCCTTGCAGCAAGCAATTTGTTCCTTCTTGCAGATACTTCTTGGAATTGTACCCTAGTATTGAGCATCAATCTTTCCAAAAACTTGATTTCATCAGTAAGTACCTTCACTTGGTCCACAGGTGGTGCTAGTGATGTATGCACATCTTCAGTAGCATCAACAGGTTCCTCTTCATCAACATCTCGAGCATCTATCATTGGATCATAAAGGAATGCCACAGGCAAATCTACTGTCCTTGAGGTACATTCTAATACAAGCTGGATACTAAAAGGCTCAATCTTTTCAACCGCCCTATCAGACATAAGTATCTCCACTCCTTGTTTCAAGCATAAGCCAGTAATTAAACATGAAAAAGGAAGGTCGGAAGGGAGTTTTTTCTCAGCAAACTGGACTACACTTCCAAAAATAATCTCACCCAAATTAAACTCTTGACCATTAAAAATCCTATAGATTAGGTCAGCATGAGGCACAGTTACTATGACCTTATTGGATGTGGGTTTCCAATTGAAGGTTGAAACTTTGAACAAAAAACCACATAAGGAGGTGAGCATGGTACACTTGAACTGAGTGTGCCAAGTGGGATCAAGACCGTTGGTGAGGGAATTGGCAATATCATTCTTAGGTGCCATGGGAGGCAGTATGTGAGGAGAGGGAGTATGGAGGAAAATATTGATCATGGCAGGAGAAAAAGAAATGGTTTGACCACGAATTGTAACTTTTTCAAAATCAACAGACCTTGGATCTTGAATGGCTTGAACAAGATTAGCATAAAATTCACTAACAAGAGAGGGGTAATAGAAATGGGGATAGGATACGGAGTATAAAAGACCCTTTTCTTCCAAGTATCTCTTCATACCAACTTCCTCAAAAGTTTTATCAATAACCCTTTCCACCAAAAAACCTTTCTTTCTAAAGAATCCAAACATTTTCCTTAACAGATTTTGACATAAATTTCATAGGAGAGGGGGGGCTTACCTTCCTTGAGGAGGACTTTGCTCTTGGGGTATGCCTAGGCTTAGGCAATTCAGCTTTGGAGGAACTGGCCTTTCTTAGGCTCCTTCTGGGTGAGGGTGCAGATGTGATCACATCGTCAGCAGCATCCTCCTTCTCAGCTTCAAGTTCATCTCTCCCAAGCTTAAATGTCTCATCTTCAGCTTCATCATCATCTGAACCAATATCAGATGCTTGGGCAGAGATGGATCCAACAGCTTTAGCCTTTGCTTTCCTCATTTTTTCTTTGCCCTTCCTTAGGTCCAAAAGAGCTTGTAGAGGTATATGCTCCTCCTCATCAAATTCTTCAACCTCATCACCCTTAGATTGAACCCCAGAATACCAGTTGTCTGGAGAAGACTGAGCAGGGGCTACAGGAGAGTTGGCAGGAGAGGATGGAGTTAGAGATGCAGTAGTACCTTTGGTAGCACGAGTAGGAGACTGAGTAGGTGTGGAGATCCTACTAGGTGGCAAATCCCAGGCATAACAATGACATGAGGGAAGATATCACCTAGGTCTTGGGCAGCAGATTCCACAATTTCCTCAGCTTCCTTCAATTCTTCAAGCTCTACTGACTGAGCTTTTCTAGACACAACTTTGAATGCTTCAACACCCCCTTCATCAGATTCACTTGAGTACACAGTAAGACCACCCAAGTATTTTCTACGCTGAGATTGGGGTTTACCAGAGGAGCTACCTGAGCCACTAGCCGTTGATTTTCCTCTTTTCCTCTTCAGATCAGCAGAGGGGTCATAATCTTCATCATCACCTTCAATGAAATCAGGCTCAGCCATATTAGGGCGAACCTTTGGGGTATACTCTCCTATGTTGGGAGAAAAGCCCTTCTGCCTAAGAGACCAGTTGGGACCCTTAACCAAGCCAGCCACAGCACCAACCGCCTTCAAATCTCCAGGATTTTCAGCGTCAATAGCGTTATCAGCAGCTCCAGGGAGCGACATTGAGACGGGGGCAGCATCAACATCAACAAATAACTCCATGGCAGCTTCAGCTTGGGCCACCGAAGACGGAGGAGACGAACGATCAGCCGTCGGAGAAGAAGGATTGGACGGAGATGCCATTTGATTAGCTGGAGAGCAGAGGAAAACAGAGAGGGTTTTGGAATTTCAAAGGGTTTGGAAGGTTTAAACAGTGAACGGTGAGGGTTTAAAGGCGATGAGGGTTTTGGTATTTAAGTGATGTGATTGCACTTATTAATTATACTAGGCTTAGGTCACTATTTGGAGAATTATAGTTTAATTGAACTAAACTAGGATGATGGCCAGTCATTTTGAAGGAGTTTAATTAGGACTAAACTAACATTGAGCCAACTGAGTACGAGTAGTGCTCTTAATTCCCTTGGACACTTAGATGATAAAATACCAATTAAACAAAATCCTTTTAGATAATCTACCTACCATAAGACAATAAAAATCCACATACTTATACTCCCCCTAAACATATGGATATTAAAAAAACTTTATAAGAAATTTTGTTGCGCATAAAATATTTTAACAGAAATAATTTTGAAGGAGAAAAATAATTGATTAAAAATTTTCACCAGGGGCCAGGTTGACCTAAAATTTTGTCTAAACATAATGATGCATAATTTACACACATGTGAAGGATAATTCTCAGTATGTGTGTGGCATAGTATGTAATTACATCAGGGGACGCATTTCCTCTAAGAAAGTTAATGAATTAAAATCTTGTCTTGCTTGGCCTCTAGAATGCTTCCACATATAATTTTTTTTTTGTGGAAAAATATATAATGGGTAGATTTCACTATTCATTATACTCATGGATAGCCCTCTTTCGAATGATCTTGTCAATTTGACTCAAACTTTCTCTTGAAGTCATTTTGATCACATTGAAATGACATCATACCATGGGTGGAGTAGCTGTTTCCCATATTATTTTTTTATTTTTTTTTTGCACCCACCAAGAGACATCTAGTAAGATAAATTTAGAGTCAACAGTTGTTGACTACTATTTAAGAAGGATTCACAATTCGAGAGGAAACAAATCAAAGATGCAATACAAGTAACCATATTGAGATAAATCATGCAATGCATTTTTTTTTGTTAGAGTTGTAGTATACAGGTGTTAGATATGATGTGACCACACGGGGGATCACATCACTATATTGCACACAAACTCACAGATTTCCTTAGAGTGGAAAATCTCTGAAAATCAAGGGCTTTGGTGAAAATGTCAGCCAACTGTTTTCAGTGCTAATTGATTCCATGCTAATAATTTTTTGCTCAACAAGATCACGAATAAAATGATGTCTAATGTCAATGTGTTTAGTACGTGAGTGTTGAACAGGATTTTTTGATATTTCTATGGCACTTAGATTATCACAAAAAACAGTTAGGATATCACTTTTAAGACCATAATCTTTAATCATCTGATTCATCCAAAGAAGTTGAGAACAACAACTCCCTACAGCCACATATTCTGACTCAGCGGTAGATAGGGATACACAGTTCTGTTTTCTACTATACCAAGATACTAAATTGTTCCCTAGATAAAAACAACCTCCAGTTGTGCTTTTCCTATCATCAGTGTTGCCTGCCCAATCAGAGTCACTGAATCCTACCAGATTTGTATTGGTTTCTCGAGTATAGCTTAGCCCTAAATTGATAGTTCCATCAACATATCTAATAATTCTTTTTACAGCTTGGAGGTGGGATAGTTTGGGGCAAGCTTGATATCTAGCACACAGGCATACACTAAACATGATGTCTGGACGACTTGCTGAGAGGTACAACAAGCTCCCAATCATACTTCTATATAAGGTGGGGTCAACATCCTCACCATTCTCATCTTTGCACAACTTTTGGGATGATCCCATAGGGGTTTTAAGGTGAGAGACATTGTTAAGAGAGAATTTTTTAACCAAGTTTTTGGCATATTTACTTTGAGATATAAAAATTCCTTCCTTATTTTGTTTAATTTGAAGTCCTAGAAAGTAGGTTAACTCACCAACCATACTCATTTCAAAGGTGGTGGTCATACTTGTGACAAAATAGTCTAACATATCTTTGGAAGATGATCCAAATACAATGTCATCAACATAAATTTGGGCCACCAAGATCCCTATATTTTCTTTTAAAATGAATAAGGTTTTATCTACCTCACCTCTCTTAAACCCCATTTGTATGAGGTGTTCAGTTAGCCTCCCATACCAAGCTCTAGGGGCTTGTTTTAAATCATATAGGGCCTTTTTCAGCTTATAAACATGATCAGGGAAATGTGGGTCAGTGAAGCCCTTAGGTTGTTCAACATAGGCTTCTTCATTTAGAACACCATTCAAAAAGGCACTCTTAACATCCATTTGATGTAGAGTAATGTCCAAATAACAGGCAATAGCAAGTAAAAGCCTAATTGACTCTATTCTAGCAACAGGAGCAGATGTTTCTTCAAAATCTATCCCTTATATTTGGGTGTAACCTTGGGCTACAAGTCTAGCTTTATTTCTGGTGATTTTCCCATTCTCATCAGTTTTGTTCTTAAAGATCCATTTAGTTCCTCTTATATTTCCTCCTATAGGTCTAGGAACCAAGGTTCATACATCATTTTTCTCAAATTGATTTTGTTCCTCTTGCATGGCAACAATTCAATTATCATCTTTCATAGCTTCTACAACATTCTTAGGTTCAATATTGGAAACAAAACAGCAAGAACTAACCTTGTTTAGTTGAGATTCAACACAACTTAGCCCAGCCAACTCACGGTAGTTGACTCTTGGCTTTTCCCTTGTGCTAATTTTCTCGTTTACATCACCCACTACTTGAGATATTGGATGATTATTTTGAACTCTGCTGGGTATGTCTTTAGACCTATCCAAATTTCCATCTTCACAGTCAGAATCTTCGGATTCTGAACTAGATTTTGTTTGTCCTGATGTAGGTGATGATGTGCTCGCACCAGTACCTGCATCTGCTTTCTGCAGTTCATTTTGCTGCGTCTGTTCCGTTTGATTCTGAGATTCCTGCATTGTCTCTATACAATCTGAGACATCATCTTCAAGAGATTTTAAATTTAGGTCAGCAGTATCATCAAACGTAACATTAATTGATTCCATCACAGTTTTGGTTCTAAGATTGTAAACCCTATAAGCACGATTATTTGTGGAGTATCCAAGGAAAACAGCTTTGTCACTTTTGGAATCAAATTTAGATAGATAATCTCTATCATTTAGAACATAGCATATGCATCCAAAAACATGAAAATATTTAAGAGTTGGTTTTTTACCAAGGAGGATTTCATAGGAAGTCATGGTTGATCCAACTCTCAAATAAACTCTATTTCCTATGTGACAAGCAGTATTAAGTGCTTCAGCCCAAAATCGTTTAGAGATGTTTTTAGAACTAAGCATGACACGAGCCATCTCTTGTAAAGTACTATTTTTTCTTTTAGCAACCCCATTCTGTTGAGGAGTTTTAGGAGCTGAAAAATCATGAGTGATTCCTTTGGAGTCACAAAATTTTGAAAATAAGGTGTTCTCATATTCAGTTCCATGATCAGACTTAATTTTGATAACTTTCTTACCATACAAATTTTTTACTTTTTTGTACCAAACTTTAAATACTTCAAGTGCTTCAGATTTTTCTTTTAAATATAGTACCCAAGTATACCTAGAGAAATCATCTACACAAACAAATGAATACTTCTTTTTACCTAAGCTCTCAACCTCAATAGGTCTCATAAGGTCAGTATGTACTAATTCCAAAATTTCAAACGTGGAACTTTTGTCAACCTTTGGATGAGAGGCTTTGATTTGCTTGTCCTTTTGACAAGGACCACACATACTTGATTGTTTAAAGTCAAGCTTGGGCAAGTGTTTAACAGCATCAAATCTAACTAATTCTTCTATTTTCCTATAGCTAGCATGTCCTAATTTTTGATGCCAAAGTTCAAGTTCATTTGTTTTGGAGCTAAGGTAGGATAAATTGTCACCAAATTTGTAACAATTGTCTTGAGACCTTACTCCAGTGAATAGGAATTGATTGGTGTTATCAAACACCTTGCATTCATGTTTGTCAAAATTAACATGTAAGTTGTCATCATACAGTTGGCTTATACTAATAAGATTAGCTTTTAAACCCTCTATATGATAGACATTTTTCAGTTTAGGCATGTTATTCACACATAGAGTACCTTTACCTACAATCTTACCTTGTGCTCCTCCTCCATAATTCACATTTCCACCTTTGATAAGTGATGTAATCCGTGAGGAATTCTGCATTACCTGTCATGTGCCTTGAGCACCTGCTATCAAAGTACCATGAGCTAGCAATGCTGCTCTTGAGAGAGGTGAATACTACCTTGCATTCCTCATTTTTCTTTTCTATCCAGACAAACTGACCTGTTTTCTGGCGATGTGAGTGGTGATGTGAGTGCATCCTACCACTCATCTGAGGGGCATCTTTTCCCAGATCATGAATCCTTCTATAACTGAAAGGTCTTATGTGTCCTGGTAAGAAGCAGTAATGGCACACAAATCTTTTCTTCTTGGTTGATGATTTTTGGTTGTGAAAAGTTTTGGGCTTCGAGGAACTTGTCTCTCCCTCTTTTAAAAAGTTTGATTCAAAACCAAGACCAGTTTTCGAAAATTTACTCACATTAAGAACCTCATCAAGAGTTGCCTTTCCAGTATTCATTTTTTCAAAAGTTTTCTTGGCCTCTATGAGTTCGGTTTTGGTCTTCTCAAGCTCAATGTCACGTTTAATGAGCATGACCTCAAGTTTGGCAATTGAATCTTTCTGGTTGTCATTTTCAGAAGATAAATCTTTAAGTTCACCTTTTACTTTTGATAGTTCAGTGGAGAGTTTTTCATTTACCTTTTCAAAGATGGCAATTTTTTCTACACGCTTTTCCCAATCGGCATATAGCTCGGCATAGGCATCAAGAATTTCTTGATAGCTTCCATCATCGTCTTCTGCATTCTCAAATTTCTTGCTCAGTGAGGAGGTATAACAATTTATAATGGATTCAGACGATGTAATGGTAGATGTGATAACATCTGAATCTACATCAGATTGATGTTTATGATTTGGAGGCGAGATTTCCATGATTGCTAAGTTTAGCGACTCATCTTCGTCCTCACTATCACTAAGGGTCGCACTTAGGCTCATCCCCTTTTTCTTCAGAGTATTGGCACATTAATTTGCATAATGCCCAAAGCCTTTGCAGGCTCTGCACTGAACAGATTCAGATCTATTTTTAGAGAAACTAGTGGGTTTCTTGAAAGTACTCTCATTATCCTCTTTTGATTTATCAAAAGTAGTTGGTTTTTTAGAGGAAAATTTGTTGTCTCTTTTGTTTTTGAGAAAAGAAGTAAATTTTTTTGTTAAAAGAGCAACATCTTCGGTTTCCAAATTAGAAGTATCAATTTCATTTGAGATTTCCTCAATCTCTTTTGGAATTGAGGATGCTTTAGAAAGAGCAGAAGCAAGAGCAACACTTTCAGCTTTATGTTGTTGCTGAATAGAAATGTTCATTTCAAACATGGTTAGCTTACCCAAAAGAGTATCTAAAGCCATGGTTGCAGTGTCATTTGCTTCTTCAATAGCAGCAATTTTGATGTTGAACTTATCTGTGACAGTCCTTAACATTTTGCATACTAATCTAGCATTTGAAATAGGCTCACCTAGGGAGAGGCATTCATTTGAGATTTCTCTCATTTTAGCAGAATAGCTTTTTATGTCCTCAGTCTCAGTCATTCTCAAGTTTTCAAACTTGGTCATGAGAATCCTTAACCTAGTGGCTTTGACACTGTCATCACCTTCACAGTGAGCTTGCAAAATATCACAGGCTTTCTTTGCTATATTTTGATTTAATACAAGTCTAAACATGTGTTCATCCACATGACTTGAAATAGCACCAAGAGCCTTGGAATTGTAATTAGCAAGAGTTACCTCATCTGTGGTCCTTTCTTCCTCGGGTTTAATTTTGTACACTTTTTCGGAGGTTTCACCCTCTTCTTTATTCTTAATTTCAGCCTTAGGAGGGGACCATGGAATAATGATGCTAAGACAGGCTCGTTCATCAATTGCTTTGATGAAGAGACGCATCTTGGCTTTCCAGATAGCATAATTAGTTCCATCTAAAATCGGGGGACGGTATTGATTCAAATGTCCTTCCATAATGACCACTCTTTCTTGGATCTCACTCAGTGAAGTCGAGTGTGGCTCTGATACCAATTGAAAGAATTTGAGCGGCTAGGAAGTTCTCACGAACACGGAAATTGCTGATGTGAGTCCTGATGCTATCGCACCAGTACTAGCACAACAGAGAAATTGCAGCGGAAAATAAATAAAAAGTAAATCAACAAATGATTTAACACTTATCTACAGCAATATGCTGTAGACAATAAACTTCTCTTATTAAAATAATTCTGAACCAGTTACAAAACAATAACTAAGAGAATAACAAAATAACCAAAAGAAATCTCACAATAAAAACACTCCTATCAAGTCTATGTTTATTCAGCCTTTCGGAGTGTATGAAAACAGTATATTGTTATCAGCCTTGGGTCTTGTATTTATAGCCAAGGAGCTCTATGATTAAGGGTAAGGATAACCATTGAAGAAGAGCTTGATCAATATCTTCAATCTTCTTATCTCTTTGATCTATCCTTATCTTTGTGAGAGTCCTACATAAATGACCAAAAGTAATACTAAAACAATAATAAAACTCGGTCAATAGGTTAGTAAATATAAAAAATAAAATACAAACTATTTACTTAATTAAACACAAAGAAAGTAACAAAACCTTTGATAAGTCAACCTCTTTGATTTGACTAAGTGTGATGCTATCACACTTTCACCCACATTGAAAGAGAATGTAAATGTAGACTAGTTTATATACTCTACACTTTATTAAGGAGTAAGATTGTGTGGCATACTCTCGCGTACGGGTGCGCAGGGAAGGATGCAAATCAAGGTCCAAAATGTGATTGGGGCTACCAAACTCATGTGTGTCCGCGTACTGCGGACACGAATGTCTACTCGTGCTAGCCCACCTTCTGCTAAAAAAATATTTGAACTGTGATTCAAAAAAATGACTCCCACAATAAATGAAATAATTTGTAACTTCCGCCCTGCCTTGATGACAAATTGATTTCCAAAGATTGTAACTTCAAGACCAAAATGATTACAAATTAAAGTGCATTTAATTTCGGGATTAATTCTGATCATCAGTTTTGATCCTTGGCAGCTATAAAAAGTAGAGATCAAAAACAAATTGAGACCACCATTTTTGAGCAACCTCTCCTCTTTCCAATTCGCTGCATATTGATAAATCCTTTCCTTTGGCTTGTTGTATCTTGCATTCAGTGGTGATACTATTCAAAAATACTTTCAATTCGCCGGAGGTTCTAGTGTGCTGCAACTTCGTTTCATTATGGGAGGCAAACGTCTGATACAACCTCAAGAAAAACTCGGTGAGGGGGCGATTTTGTTGGAACATTGCTATCCCAAAAACCCCAAAGCACTCAAGACCAGATTAGGTAAGAGAAGAAGATGAAAGCGGAAACGTGATACCTGTTGAGTCCATCTTGATACTTGATGATGTTCTTTAAGGAAGGAAGAGAAGAAGAAGAAAATGAAGGAGGGAGATGTAGATCTTCTTGATGATAAATGTCTTCCTTAGAACTCAGATAATGGAGAGAGTATATAAGAATGATGTAGTTGTTTTTTAGGCTGATGGTAAGCCTCTATATATAGGAAAACAATGGCACCTCATCAAGGGGCTACACCCTTTCAATTAAGCGGTATGAAATTACCATTCTGCCCATCATAAATAGGTAATTTCCACCTCGGGAATTCTACACATTTAATTAATATTATATACTTTACAATAACATTATTTTAATGATTTATACATGTACGTTGTCACTTATATTTAATAAGTATACACATTTTGCAATCCATGTTCTTACGATCTCCCACTTGAATTGCCCAAACATGTGTTTATACTTTAACAAATCCTCATAAAATCATATTCATAATGTAAATGACAATCCGTATGTGCACTTCATTGTCATTCTAAACAATCTTGTCCATTAGTTTACAAGTATAGGAACTAAACGGTCAGTCGTTGTAATTGATTCGCAACTAAACCCACATTAATCACATATATATGTTCAACTAAATGACATAGATTAAGTATAGATGTGTAGCATGGGAAACTTAATGAATATATTAAAACATGTATAAATATTCCATCAACTAGTCCTAATTAACCAAATGAGATCAATATGAATAAAACAAATAGCAAATAAAGCACAACTCAAACTCCCACTATATTATGCATTATTAAAAGTCGTTTCACCCGTATGAGCAGTATGCTCATGAAACATCAAAAGAGATAACGCTTTATAAAATGGATCCACTAACATGGAGTTTGTTCCTATAAGTTGTATATCTATTTGTTCATTTTATACTTATTTCTCTTCAACAAGAGACATAATCATGCGTTGTCTTTCGACATCATTGCATCCAGTAAAAACAGAATCGAAATACCTAATGATCTCAAAATGATCTGAATTTGTATACATAAGCATGTAGTTTAATGTTTTATAGGTACTTCATCATTCTTTTGGATGCGACTTAATGTTCTTCTTTTCGAATTGCTTTGGTATCGACCAAGCATCCCAATAATAAATGCAAGGTCTGGACGAGTACAGACTTGCGCATACATTAAGCTTCCTACTGCCGGTGCATAAGGGATATTTTCCATTTACTTGGATTCAAAAATATTTTAGGACATTGCTTTAAACTGAATTTATCTTCTTTAGAAACAGGGGTGTCATGTGGTTTACAATTTTCCATGCTAAACCTTTGTAATACCTTCTCTATATAGCTCTTTTAAGATAATCCAAAAAAAACTCGTGAACGATCACGATGAATTTGGATTCCCAATACAAAAAATCCCTCACCAAGATCTTTCATTTCAAATTTGTTTGAGAGAAATTTCTTAGTTTCCTTTAGAAGGTCCTTATCATTACTAGCAAGTAAAATATCATCCACATATAAGACCAAAAATATAAATCTACTCCCACTGAACTTATGGTATACACAATCTTCACCAAGATTCGTTTCAAAATCAAATGAAAGAATAACTTGATTAAAATTTTAAATACCATTGACGAGAAGCTTGCTTGAGACCATAAATGGATTTCTTAAGTTTACAAACTAATTGATTAGTTTGATCTGAATCAGTCACCATTTCTGGTTTCTTCATATAGATAGTTTCCTCAATGTCGCCATTGAGAAAAGCTGTCTTTACATCCATTTGATGAAGCTCAAGGTCATAATGTGCTACTAGTGTCATAATGATCCTAAAAGCATTTTTAGAGGATACCGGAGAAAATGTTTCTTTATAATCAATGTCTTCCTTTTGAGTAAATCCTTTAGCGACAAGACTAGCCTTATACCTTTTCACATTACCTTGTGAATCCCTTTTGGTCTTAAAGACACATTTACACCCAATGGGCTTCACATTTTTAGGTAACGGGACACGATTCCAAACGTCATTGTCTTTTATTAATTTCAACTCTTCATTTATGGCATTGATCCATTTATGAGAATTAGAACTGTTAATGGCTTCATGGAAGGTGAGCGGCTCATCTCCCACTAAACCTAAGAGCTCCTCATTCTCGGCAAGATACACATCATAATAATCCGGAATTGCACTCCTTCTTGCTCTATTGAATCTCCTTAAGGGCATCGATTCAACTTCATTTTGAGGTTGTTGAATTTCCTCATCAACATTTTCATGTTGTTCAACATTTATAGGAGAATTTATATTGTTTTGAATTATATGTTCTTGTTGAATTTCAGGCACAACTACTTGATTTTCAACAGGAACTATAGGGAGAGGCATATAAACGGATTCCTCCTCCTCTTCCTCAAATTCAAAACTATTATTCCCAATTTCTCCACTAAATTCAACACCCTCAAGGAACCTAGCATTTCCCATTTCGAAAAAAAAAATTCTAGTTTTCGGGTCATAAAATCTATATCCCCTAGATCTCTCAGCATACCCTACAAAAATAGCTACTAACAGTTTTAGGGTCCAGTTTGCCCTCATTAGGCTTATAAGGCCTAGCTTCTGCTGGACAACCCCATACATGAAAATGATTTAGGGACGGTTTCTTATTCGTCCATAATTCATAAGGAGTTTTATCGATAGCTTTTGAAGGTGCTCTATTGAGAATATAAGCTGCGATTTTTAATGCATCACCCATAATGAGTGAGGTAAAGAAGTACAAGAAACCATACTTCTTACCATATCCTTAAGGGTTCTATTACGTCTCTCAGCTATATCATTCATGCTAGGTTTGCCCGGCATGGTGTAGTGAGGGACGAAATGTCCATCACGTGGAAATTTACGGGCACCATTTGGGTTTCGAACCAGAGCTCCAAAGTCACCGTCCCTAGGATGGGACGAGACGTGCTGTCGTAGGCTTTGATAGTTCGGGCAGATGGGATCATTTGGCCTTCATCGATGTGTAAGGCTCGCATCATGCTGAGGGGAAGGAGGTTGACTGCTGATCCATTGTCTACCAATACTCCAGGGAGGGAGATAATGTTGAGCCGAACAGTGATATACAAAGCTTCGTTGTCCCCCGAGGACCCTTTCGGTAGGTCTTCGTCACAGAAGGTGAGCATGCTACCATACAGTCTGGAATCGTAGATCTGATCTATTTCCGGAGAGGGAGAATCATCGAGCCATCCATTTCCTATCTTTCTCTTGAGAGGCAAAGATTTTGATGGTGCCTCGGGATTGTGTCGAGGTAGCTTGTGGCGGTGGCCGCCCTTGGTCAGCAAATTGATTGAGTGTGAGTGCCAAGTTGATTTTGACTTTCCTTTGTCGGCCCGTGCCCTGAAGTTGGGCAGGTTGAACATTGGCTGATCCTGCGGGGGATTAGGCTTCTGGCTGGCAGTAAGGTTGGTAAGATTTGAGGTATTTCGGTGTCTTGAAGCCTGAGCTTTGATGTTAGCAGGATGTTTTGGCTTTCCCACCCCTATCTGTTCTGGAGTTGTGCTGCTTGAAGGGAGAGAGGACTTGCTGGAGTAGAGCACATAGTAATTAAACTTCTCGGATGGCTCTCCGAGTGTACCCACGCTGGTGTCTCCGGCTTCATATCTTTCTTTCAACTTCTGCTGAGAAGACTGTTTCTTCTGCTTTCTGGGGGAATCGCCCCTGATCATGTCCTGGAACTCATAATCAAGGCATTCGGAGCAGTCACATACATCGTAACAGATGTGAATGTCTGATGAGGGCTTGGCTGTAAGAGGCGGAGGAACTGGCTCTGCGGCAATCTTCTTTGGCACCCACTCGATGGAACTGAGGGTACCGAAGAACTGTCTCATGCGGCCGTAACTGTAATTCTGGCGAGGCGCTGACCCGGAATTCTGAACCACTTTATGCTCGCTACAAGGAACGAAAGGCAGGGTTTAGGTTTCGAAAAGGGTATTTGGCTCAGGGTTTTGGGCTTGTGTAATGTGCAGTTACCGCTTAATGTTTACTTAAAACGCATTTTCTCAGAGTCCTAATTGGTTGGAAAATATCGTATCTTCTTTTTTGCAACTAACCTAGGGCTTGAATCAGTAGATCTCGTCACTACGTTTATAAGCCCCTCGTTTTTACCTGTAAATCGTCTTCCCGGGACGGACAATCCCGAGCGAGGGTCTTATAAGGCAAGCGAGTTCCACCGACAAAGGAAAAAGTGAACTTAAGACTTGCTGGTCATGTAAACTTTCAACGTATGTGACATGCGGGTCACGATCGAAGTCAACGTCCTTAAGTTAAGGCAGAAATCGTGCCAAAATTTCGGCATGACCTCTCTTGACTCGCTTTCGCGAGGGGCCTTAGCTTTTGGCGTTGGCCAAGTTGTGGCTGGCATGGTGCATACGTTGAGGGCTTTAATGACACGGCGTCGGCTCCGTGTCAAAGTCAAGGCTGAAAAGCTAAGACTTCGGGTCGGGAACGACCTTCGATCTCAACTTTTAAGTTTGACTTGCTAGGAAGATTGGCGTAAAAGCATACACTTAGGCTTTATGACACGAACTAAGCTAAAAACCAACAAAGGTCTTGGACGAAGTGTGACACAAAGAGTGCATGGATTACACGGGCTAGGATGGGCTGTTTGGAACGACCCCGTGCGCACTCAAAAGGTGTCTGGCAGACCAATCAAGCTGCAACTGAACAGTCATCCCGGGTTGAGGGTTGTAGTGTGCAGTGTACCGAGGCAGCAAGTGCACGTAGCGTGCGATGTACCGAGGCAGCAGTGCAAGTAGTGTGCAGTCACTAAATTCTTTTTCTGAGTAAAATAGAAATTTTCAGAATGTGTTTTAAAGAATTCATGCGCAGTTCAGAATATAATACGGATATGAACGGGAAATGCACGAACATGTTATGACTTTTGAATGAGATGAAAATGCAACATCTTTTTTTTTAAAACAACTCGATGTTTTGAACAACACACACACAAAAGCGAGAAAGGGTAAATGAAAGTTTGACCCACGGAATGCTTTTTTAAAACGAAGGAGTTTTGAAAAAAACATCGTTCGATCCCCAGTGGAGTCGCCAACTGAAATTACCCGGATCGCGCGCGGGGGGACGCGGCGAGCGGCATTTCGCGGACTTGGGACCTCGCCTGGAAAATGAAAGGGAGAGTCACCACGCCGTTTTGTATTATGAGCCAAAACTTTGAAAATGGCTGGTTTTTTGGTAAAAGGGTGTCGTTTTGATTGGTAGCCAAAACTTGGAAAAGGCTTTGAAAATGTGACGTTTTGATTGGTAGCCAAAACTTGAAAAAGACTTAAAAAAATGGAACGTTTTGATTGGTAGCCAAAACATAAAAAAGGCTTTTAGGAACAGATATTTTTAGGTTCGGAGGTCACGTTATGTTTCGGGAAGAGTATGTTGAGATCACCCGAAATGTCTCGCATGACGAGTCTTTCTACCTTTCTCGAAATTGTGGGTGGGTGTATGTGTGTGTTGCATTTTGAAAAGGAGCTTGAATGACAATCTTTAATCTTGGTTTGAATGACAAATGTTGATTTGTGATAAAAAGCGAGCGTTTGAATGACAAACGTCGGTTTTATGAGTTTGAAAAGAGGGGTTCGAGTGACGGACTGAAATCTTTAGTTTGAATGTCAAACGTTGATTTTAGTGAAAAGAGCGTTTGAATGTCAAACGTTGGGTTTGATTCGGAAATGAGCGTTTGAATGTCAAACGTCGGGTTTGAGTCGGAAATGAGCGTTTGAATGTCAAATGTCAAATTTTGCGTTGTTTTGAAAGGGAGTTCGAATGACGAACTTAAATATTTAGTTTGAATGACAAACGTTGATTTTAGTGAAAAGAGCGTTTGAATGTCAAATGTCGGGTTTTTGCGTCGGAAATGAGCGTTTGAATGTCAAACGTCGATTTTGCGTTGTTAAAAGGAGTTCGAATGACGAACTTAAATCTTTAGTTTGAATGACAAACGTTGATTTTAGTGAAAAGAGCGTTTGAATGTCAAACGTCGGATTTTTTGCGTCGGAAATGAGCGTTTGAATGTCAAACGTCGATTTTGCATTGTTTTGAAAAGGAGTTCGAATGACCAACTCCGGTTTTGAATCGGGCATTACATTGTTACCAGTTTCATGAAAAAAGGTATTAAATGATATGAGATCAACGAGCCATTTTGTGACTCGGACTTTTATAAGTAAATACTATCACGAGCCAAACGGCTCGGACTTGTAAATGACAGTATTTAAAAGTGCGGTATCAACGGAATCGAACGATCCGGATAGTAAAGATGCGATCGACGAGCCAAACGGCTCGGATTTGTAAAGTTGCGTAAAGTAAATAACAGTATCAACGGATCAAACGATCCGGACTTTGTAAATGACGATCACGAACCAAACGGTTCGGACGGTAAAGAACGAATCAACGGATCAAACGATCCGGACTGTAAATGACAGAAACGGTAAAAAAGGGGACTGAAACGCCGTTTTAACCCAAAATTACTTCTCTTACGGGAGAGAAGATGATTAGGGGGTAAAACGTATCGAGCCCCGTAGACGGCGTTACGTCTACATTTTGATAGTTTCGGCCCGATCGAAAATGGTGTTTTACGCATAAATCGAGGTGAAACGAAGTTTTAGAGAGAGAGAGAGAGTGTTACCTATGGCTAGGGATTGACTCTTTGGCTCGGAAAGACGTATACGGGATACGGTTTGGTGTTTAGAAGGTGTTTCGAAGGTGTTTCGAAGGTGTTTGGCTCGTGTTTAGTCGGAAAATGGAATTTTCATGCAAATCGAGACGAAACGGGGCTCGGGAGGGGGTAGAACTGCTTTGAACTGTGGGTTTTTTGAGAAAGGGTAATGTTTTTCTTTTTTTTCTACAAAATGACAGCCCTTGTATTTATAGGGGTGAAATTGCAAAACAGGCCGGACGGCCTAAGGCTCAATTTGGGAAGTTTTTGGGTATTTTGAAAATTGTAGGGACTTGATGAGAATTCTGGTTCTTCAAGTAAAACAGGCCGGACGGCCTAACTCTCAGTTTCAGGGACATTTTGGTCTTTTCACCCTTGAATTTGATTGATGGGGATGGGGGAGGTCATGCATGCGTGCCATGTGTCCCGGTGAGTCACCGAAGCTAGGGTTTTTGTCCCGTTATTTTTGGTTTTTCCTCGTTTTCTAAATAACTGTCCGGAAAATGTCTGAAACGCCCTCGGAAAGTGCGTTTTTTGAGGAAAGTTGTACTTTTACGTGTGATAACGTGTGTTGAGTACACTTTGGTGTCAGGATGCATAGGGCAGTCCTGGGATGTCTCGTTGACTCGGGAATGAGGAGTTTAACGGGTTCCGGTTAACCTGGACAGGGCCAGTTAACGGATTTCGGTTAACTCTTAACGGATTTTGGCGATCCGGATTTGGGTACTTACAGTTACACACTCTACTCTACGCTTATACTGCACATTGTACTCAAAACAAAGAATATCAATAAACATTTTCTTGGTTAAGGTAGGCTTTTCCTAAAGCCTCCCGAGTTTTTTCCCGGCGAACGATTGTTCAAAGGTTTTCCTCGTTACATCCTCATCTTTATCTTGGTCTGAGAATTATATTTCATTTGTGCCCAACATCCTTGATAGATAAATTTACTTGTTGAAATATGTGTAAAACAGTAAACATGTTATATAATGTTGTATGCATTAGATAGAAGATAACATGTAAGAATGTTATAACCACTTGCTCAATGACAACATGTAAATGTTATAACAAATTTTGTAAAGATAACATGTAGAAATGTTTATAGTCTGATGATTGAGGGTGACATGTAAAAATGCCACAATCTTATGTTTATTTTTGTTAACATGTACAATGTTATAACCTTAGTTCACAACTTGATCTAAAGGTAAGACATAATTAATAACAAAACGAATTAAGTCTAACTTTTAAATTAAATGTGAAAATTGTGCGCCCAGGCGATAATATGATCAAAGTTTCTAAATAAATGCTATGTTGGTTTTGAGTGTAGAAAATTCGTGTACCTTACATCATTAGGAAATGCTTTGACTTTAGCATTTAAGGTGTCAACATGTTGCTCCACATGTCTTTTGACTAACATGTTGAAAATTCTCATCTTGCAAAACAGAAACATGTTAGGGTTGGGTGTTAGCTTTAGCTAACACCCCTCCGATGTTTAAGTCAGTAAGGCTTTTATTTAAATAAAATAAACAAGACAAGAAAAAATGTAAAGAAGAGATTCATACCTTTATTTGTCAAAATTCAAGAAAACTCTGACTTACACGTAGTACTGCTTAAGATGTATTGCATTCCAGCTTCTAGGAATTCTGACACCATCTGGAGTTGACAACCAATATGTCCCTTTACCAGCTTCAGCATCAATGAGATGAGGACCTTCCCATTTTGGAACTAACTTGCCTACATTAAGTTCTCTAGTGTTTTGGAATACCTTTCTCAATACTAGGTCCCCAACTTAGAACCTTCTTATTCTGACATTTTTATTGTACGACCTGGATATCCTTTGTTGATAGGCTGTCATTAGGGGTGTGCAACAAAATCGGAAAACCAAAAAAATCGGACCGAAACCGAGAAAACCGGATCGAAAAAACCGAAATCGACAAAACCGAAATGTTAATGGTTTTAACCATTTAAAAACCGAAACTTTCGGTTTCGGTTTTGGTTTCAAATGAAAAACCGAGCCGATAAAACCGAACCGATATTATTAAAACGACGTGTCATTTTAATATATACTCCCTCCGTCCCAACAATTGCTTCCCATTTTTTGCCAAGCATGCAAATTAAGAAAAGGGGGGAAGAAAAAATGTTGTGAGTGTAATTTGAAAATAGGAGAGAGAATGAGTGGAGAGAATAGTAAATTATAATGGTGTTGTGAGTATTAAAATAATGTAGGAGAGAGAATGAGTGGAGGAAATAGTAAAGATTCCTTTGCCAAAAAAGAAAAGTGGAAGCTATTAACGGGACACCCAAAATGGCAAAATGGGAAGCTACTATTGGGACGGAGGGAGTATATAAATTTCATCTTCTCATCTTGCTTTAGAGTTAAAATTATGCTTACGGTAGTTTAACTGTTAAATGATTATTGCATCTTTCCTTCATTTGAGAGCTCTCAAAGTACCACGAGTCAGAACTTTGAACTGTTTGCCATTTTTAAGCTCAAGTAGAGTGGCAATTTAATCGAAAATCAAGAGATTCAAGACAATCAAAGTGACTGAGCTTCATCCTACAATGCATGGCACTAACACTCACACACCTGTTCCACACACTAATGTTTAAAAGGGGATTCTTAAACAGATTATTAGAACATATAATTATACTATTAAAACGACGTGTCATTTTAATATATATAAACCATCAATATAATGCATGTTCTTCTCATCTTGTTGAAATCGAACGGCACCGAACCAAACCGACACCAAACCGAAACCGAATAAAACCGAAACCGAATAAAACCGAAGCTTAACGGTTTTAAAATACAAAAACCGATATCTTTCGGTTCGGTTTCGGTTTTAGCCTAAAACCGAACCAAACCGGACCAAGCACACCCCTAGCTGTCATCCTAATCTTGGCTATATGTCTAAGCTCATCAACTGTATTCAAATCTTGAGCTAAGAGCTGATTATTGTCATCTAGAGTCATTAAATCATATCTTGCTGAATTGAATTTTTGGCTATTCAAGGGGTCAATAAAAACGTTTCCCGATAATGAAATCAAACTAATGATGCCAAAAACGTCAGGTCAGCCTAAATGCAGTGGTTCGGTTGTATCCTGGCTGCTTAAATAGCCTGAAAAATATGAAAAAACACGTAAACTAATCCGGGACTTCACCGGCGAAGACCCTTTGGCGTGAGAGTAAGTATTTGTATTTTAGATAACAAATCAATTGACAATAGTTTAGAGTCAAAGAATGCATTACCAAAAAATTGTGGTTTATGGCTGATATTTATAGGTGTAGAAGATAGTGTCATGCCTTAGATAGAAAGTTAGGAGAGATAAGGAGTCAAATACTACTCAGATCCTAATTCCATGAGTAGTAGGATTAGATAAGCCTTTTGTACGTATGCATAGGAGGCTTGCTCCTTGCCATAGTGTGCTGGTCGGCATAGGGATAAGTCGGGTACAAGAGATGTTTAGGGTAGGAAAGCCCATTCCCCTTATAAATGTAAGTTGTTACGAATATTTCCTCTGGTCGACCTAGGCATATGCTCTGGTCGACATAGTTCTCTGGTCATCCTAGTCATAGGAATGGATACTTATGTACAGGTTGACATAATGACTATATATGAAGAGATGAAAGTGACAATCATAGGTAGGGAAGCACATTGCCTACGTCGTATTTAAGACTTGTTTATATTTTTCATTTGGCTCAATTCATTGGGTTTTGTCCATTTTATTGCCCATGCTCGTACTAGATTTATATCGTTCAAGTATCAATAAAACTTTGATAACCGGGGAGAAAGGTTTTAGATGACATTTATCACAACTTTTGTTGTACTTTGCATTAAATTTTGTAATATGTGTATTATATTTGACAATAAAATGTAAGAAAGAGTAACATCTTTTATTACATAAAACTACTTCCTTCTTTTTGATTTAAGTTCTTATTTTGATTTTGCACGCTTATTAAAATACTATGACAAATATGAGTCAACAATAATAAAGAATTGAGTACATAATTATCCAAAACATTAAAGGTAATTGACTGAAAAGTAAATACGCTATTAACAATTTTTTTCAAGTATATAATCTATATGAGAAAAAGATTGTTTAAAACAGTATTTATACTTTGTCATTTATATAATAAAGCAACTAAAAACTTAAAATAAGACAGCAAAAATATACTCCCTCTGTCACACGTGAGTGTATACTTATTTTTTTGTCATTACCACGTG
This sequence comes from Adenophora triphylla var. japonica, assembly GCA_022495995.1. Lineage (NCBI taxonomy): Eukaryota > Viridiplantae > Streptophyta > Magnoliopsida > Asterales > Campanulaceae > Adenophora > Adenophora triphylla. The sequence continues at coordinate 69,452 of JAFEMH010000597.1, read as the reverse complement.
AGTGTAGGCTATTCAAAATGACAATTTTTTTATTATTTTATATTCAATAATAAGACTCACTTGTAATACACACGACAACAATTTACTTACTACTCCTTCCGCTCTTTCTCTCTCATATTTTACTTTCATAATCACAACACATGTTACACTTATTCTCTCTGCTCTTATTATACTATTATTTCTTAGTTACTGTATTCAAAATTTTGATTTACACTCACGTGAGACGGAGGAGTATCTTAAAATAGATAGACTTCTACTATACAAACTCCAAATTTTCTGCATAAGCAATTAGGGTGGGTATACACTCTCCGCGTCCCACCTCAAACCTAATTATTTTTCTTTTTGGTACGTCTCAATCTCAGTCTCAGCTCAAATCGAATTATTCAAAATAACAAAAATTTGTTCACTATTCCTCCCGGTAATTCTTTTTTCTACTTATTTTTACTAATCAATTTTCTATCCATCTCACTTATTCTCTCATATTTTAATTTTATGCTTAACACCTCTCTTTTACCTTATTTTTCTTTAATACCGTGCCAAAATAATTAGTCTGGTTTGGTTTGAGGTTAGACGGAGTATTTAGTAATCCAAGGCCCTAACAATAAATATGTCAAAGTAGAGGGGGCATTTTCGGAACGAAAAGTCGATGCCATTCACGCGTACGTGTTGGTGTTTCAGCTCTCTGGTGTTCATGTTGTTGAATGTTGATCGACGTCGGGAAGAATCGAAGGAATCCAAAGTGCCTGGAGAGGAAGGAGAAGACGATAGAAGGAAAACGAAGGAAACCGCGAGAAAATCCTAGAAAGCAAGGGAAGGAAAATGCAAGTTGCAGAGGTTTAATTAAATGGAAGAGATAGATTAATGTCCGCCATTACAGCCTCTGCAACGCTACCCTTTTGATCCACCAAACCCTCATTTTCATTTACATTATTTGTCGATAGTAATCGAAATGCAGAGTGATAGACCAAATTGTTAGAGAGAAAAAAAGAAGAGTTGTATATTGCATTGGCATTGTGGAGATTATTAAGGAATCATCAATGGTCATGCGGGCATTGCTTGATTTGGAGAAATCTTAGGGTTTTTGCAGCTGGATACCTTTCTAATTTCTCAAAATGGTAATTTTTTTCCAATCCTTTTCTGAGCATCTGATAATTACTGGGAAATGCATGTAATGTCTACTTAAATGTGAATAATTGCTTTTTTAATTGTCAAAATTGCTGTTGTATTGCTATGGTTTTTTTCTGAGTCATGATCATGGTACCTTAATGTTATTGGAATTCTTGTGTATTGCATTTTCCTGAAATCAGGCAGTTAATTCGTTACTGTTTTATGAATATGCACTCTGCTCGAATAGGAGGGCGCTTCTTCATGTATCAACTGACGGGATTCTATTCACATCGTACAAATAATTTCTTATTTGCATGTTTAGTTTTATAGATAGTAAATCTGAACGTTTGTATGTCAATATTTGCCTGTTGCTTTTTATTGCATTTTGTCAAGAAGGTGTTTGTAAATATTTGTAAGTGAATCAAGTTTCAGCTGTCTCCTAAACAAATGTTGTTAAATACTCCGTCGGTTCCACATTAAGAGTCCACTATTCCATTTTGAGACATTTCACTTAAATAGTTCACTTTTAAGTACAAAATTAAAAAGTTTTGACTTTCAAACGTGGAATGAAGGGAGTACTCTGTAGTATAGTTACTCACCCGGGGTATGTTTTGTGTTGTAGGATAGGTCTGGTTACACATATTTGAAATGTGGAATAGGGGACTTGGTTACACAGATCTCCGAAATATTAGGATATGAGTACACTCACTACGAAAACTATGTTATTTTGTTTTAAAATTTTAAAGGGTTAGAATCCTGTTGATGGTCCAAATTGTTATAAAGGTCTCTGAGTCCAGATATTATTAAAAAAAAAAAAAAAAAGACTAACATCAGTTCTTCCGTTCAAAAAATTATCTGAAAAGGAAAAAAGAGCACTTATCACGTTTTTTTTTTAAATATAATCATTTAGGCTAGCTTACCCTAATGTTTAAGGAAGCAGGTTCATGGGATTTTTGAAACTTACATTAAATTTGTGTAATATGTCTATTAAATTGTCTTTACATTTTAATGCTTTGCATACATGGATATGTAGTTCATTCACAGGGTTGGTACACAAACTTGACCATTTAATGATTATCCATTATCTTATGCAGGTGCTTGCAACCAGCATACTTGTCGGATCTCAGGTTTGGGTGGAGGATCCTGAGGTAGCTTGGATAGATGGGGAAGTTCTGGAAGTCAATGGTGAAGAGATTAGAATAAACTGTACATCAGGGAATGCAGTGAGTTCTTCCTCTCTTTTTCCTTTATCTTGCAACATAATGAGCGTTAATATTAGGTTACTATTCCATGAATCTGAACATGAATTTATTGTTGTTATAATTTGCATATTTTATTTTCTTTCTTTTTTGTGATTTATTAATTAAGGACATCCATTCTGGCATACACATACCCCTTAAATTAATTGGAGATAAAGGTTATTGGACAACTACTAGAAGGGAATGTTGGCCAACAACGATTGAACATGATTGAGATGTAAGACGACAGAAGTCAGTGAATAGTAGTAAAAAAAAAAAAAGTTGCGTAAGATGGTTTGACAGGCTTATGCACCTCTTAGGAAATCTGTATTATCCATTCATAGTTGGGTAGAGGTAGGGGAACACCTAAACTGAGGTGAACAATTATAAAGAAGATATGACCGAATTTGATTTATCTAATGATCCTTCCCCGTAGCAAACATGATGGTGATAATGGAGTCATGCTAGCTGAACCTGGGTGATTGTGACGTAGTTGGGCATGAGTTGGTTGCTGCCACTCTGGTGTAAAACCATGCTATCTACCTTCCCAGATAGATCGATGGTGCATCATAACATTCTGATGAAATGTTCAATTGCACATGGGCTTGTTAATCACCAAGCTTCTATGGTGGATAAGCAAAGAGCAAGTCAACTGCTTTCTGTTTTGCTGATTGCATAAAGGCATATGAGATGAGAAGCTTACCTTGCAAGGAATTCTGATGCAAGCAAATGATAAGTCCCATGAGCTAATCTTAAACTTTTAGTTCCCTATGGTTATAAAAGTGAGGTATTAGATCATCATCGAGGAAACCTTAATATGATCAAGATAATCTGAAGAATGAACAAGAGAGAACAAGAAATATATAAACAAAATCTAATAAAGATAAAAGTAATGGAAGGTCTATGCACTAATTTGGAATCTAGTTTTACCTCAGGATTTTCTTTGGTAACTGGCTAGCTGGTACTTGTATCCGAGATTACAAAGGATGAAAAAGTGTAATGTGGATGCTTCAGAGAACAGCTGATCAGTGTCCTATAGCTTGGGGTTGGTTGCTTAGAAAGACAGAGAGTCCAATTTATCAGTTTTTCTCCATCTTTTCAGAGATTGCCATATCTAAGAAGTATACATTTAACTCCCTTAATTTCCATGTTTGTTATCATTTATCGAAAATAGAAATTTGAATATTTATGAGAGGCTTTGTTCTAATGATTGTTACTAAGAGCAATTATTATTGTCGAGAAATGTTCCAACTTAATGAATTCTTCAGAAATTGTTTTAAAAAAGTAACAAATAAATTCCTTCAACTCTTATGCATCCTCATTTCTTTTAGTTTTTGTTAATTCTGTGTCAAGGCTGTTTAGGCAGCTTTTTTTTTTTTTCTGTTTTTTTTTCTTGCTGCAACTAAATATTAATTTCTTATGGATTTCCTTTTTTTATTTATTTTTCCCTGAAGGTTGTAGTGAACGCATCCAATGTTTACCCAAAAGATCCTGAGGCTCCTTCATGTGGTGTGGATGATATGACAAAGCTTGCTTATCTGCATGAGCCAGGGGTATTACAAAATTTAAGAAGTCGATATGATATGAATGAAATTTATGTGAGTATTAATAACCACAGATTTCTGTGCATCTTTTCTTTATCTTTTTTTTCCATGTATTCCATGCATTTGCTTCACTTTCACGAATTTGTTCTGACTTTTCTGCTGATAACATCTGAATCTTGATGAAAAGCATAGATCCAAGATCAGAAATGTCATTATTCAGTTAAAATGCTCATTTGTCCAAGAATTCTGGTTGTATTAATCAAACCAACCTCTTGTGTTCCAGACTTATACAGGAAATATATTGATAGCTGTGAACCCTTTTAAAAGACTTCCTCATTTATACGATAAGCATGTGATGGAAGAGTACAAAGGTGCTGCTATTGGGGAGCTGGGTCCACACCCCTTTGCTATTGCAGATGCTGCATATAGGCAATCCTCTTAGTCTGTTCTCTGTCTCAACTATTGACTGTCATAAGATTCTTAATTTGCCTTACAAGCGGACCTTTTGGATGCAGGCAGATGATAAATGATGGAATAAGCCAGGCAATTTTAGTTAGTGGAGAAAGTGGAGCAGGTAAAACAGAGAGCACGAAAATGCTTATGCGGTATCTTGCCTATATGGGAGGGCGGGGTGAGGCAGAAGGACGATCTGTAGAACAGAAAGTTCTAGAAGTATGCAAGTTTGTTGAACATGTTATTCTTGTAGTGCATGATGATGCCAATGTTAACCCTACTATGCTCTCTCAAAACTGAATGGTCACAAATCTTTGTTTTGGCAGTCAAACCCAGTTCTAGAAGCATTTGGTAATGCAAAAACTGTCAGAAACAATAATTCAAGGTACGCAAACCTAGTATGAGATGCCTTTAAACCTTTTAATATGCCTTACATCATTCTGTTACTTAGACTTCGCTTTATCTCAATGGATGTAATGGCAGTCGTTTTGGCAAGTTTGTAGAGCTTCAGTTTGATCAACGAGGGAGGATCTCTGGAGCTGCTATAAGAACTTACCTGCTGGAACGGTCACGTGTTTGTCAGTTGTCTGACCCGGAGAGAAATTACCATTGCTTCTACATGCTCTGTTCTGCACCATCTGAGGTAATTGCACAATTATGTGACATGATTTCTTTCATGGGGACATTGGAGGTTATTTCATTGGCCTTTGTAAGAATATGCATAGGTCCATAGTCTTATTTGCATATAATTTTGTTTTAAACATACAATATGTAGTTTCTGTAAATAGTTACTAATGGTTTATAGCAAATCAACCTTATGATGCCTGGAAGAACATGTGTGATGTTTCAATGGTGAAGGCAGATGCTATGTCTTGTACTCCGTCCCATGTAAGAAGAGTACACAAATTTGCTGGATCTCTTTCCTTTAACTTGGCAGTTATCTTTTGTTTGCCTGGTCGAGAAATTGTGCTTCATCTGCTAAAGTTGTCGTGTTTTATCTGACAAGTGGTAGTACTAAGTGCCCTGGTTATTCCTTTGTGGAAGTGGCAGAGTTTGATGAAAATAGTGCCCATTAGCTGAGAGTATTTGTGATTTGCGCTATATGCTTTATGTCAGGTTTTGAGCATATTGTTTCGTTATTCTTCAGTGGAAATTCAACATTTTTAAGTGTTACATCTTTCATAATTCATTTCTTGATCACCTATTTATATAAGTTTCTTTATGATTCCATCAGGAATCTCAAAGATACAAATTGGGAAATCCAAGGATGTTCCATTATCTGAATCAGTCAAATTGTTTTGAGCTGGATGGAGTGGATGAATCTGAAGAGTACCTCGTAACAAAGAGGGCTATGGATGTGGTTGGGATCAGTTCAGATGAGCAGGTACTTCTATATCAGGGTTACTTGTTTAGGAATTCTTACTTCAATAACCCTCATTCAAGAAACAAGAACATCTTTCTGCAGGATGCCATTTTTCGAGTTGTGGCTGCCATTCTCCATTTAGGTAATGTTGAGTTTACTAAGGGTAGCGAATCAGATTCCTCTGAGCCTAAGGATGATCAATCTCGGTTTCATCTAAAAACTGCGGCTGAGCTATTCATGTCAGTAATCCTTCTCATATTCGTCCTTTTACTAAGGTGTACACGTTAAATTTTGAACTGCCAAGTTGTAAAAGACATTTCCATAATTAGATGTCTTGTTTAGGTGCGATGAGAATGCACTTGAAGATTCTATGTGCAAACGTGTTATTGTAACTCGTGATGAGGCCATAACAAAATGCCTTGATCCAACCGCTGCAGCTGTGAATAGAGATGCTTTGGCCAAAATTGTTTACTCAAGATTATTTGACTGGTAAGCTGGATATGATGGATGACTTTACCTTTTACACTATTTCTGTGTTCTGGCTCCTGATTAATTGCTAACATACTTGTTGACCCAGGCTTGTGAAAAAGATTAATAGTTCTATTGGTCAAGACGCTGATTCAAAATTCTTGATTGGGGTATTGGATATCTATGGATTCGAGAGTTTCAAGACAAACAGGTGCTTAACCGGTACGCTTTTGTTTTCATCATTTAAAGAGGTTAAATTTTTGCAGAAACCGAATCAAAACCATGCGTCTTATTTAAACTATGCTGTAGAACTTTTTTTGCTGTAACTAATTATGAAGATAGTTTCAAGGCTTCCCTATATCTTGAAATCAGGGTTACCTATACCTGATACTACAGTAGTAGTCAGCAGCCTTTGAAAACAGAGTAAATGAATATGAAGCATCAACAACTCTTCAGCTGCCCCAATCCATCAAATTTATACACTTTACATGCATATACAATAATCAAGACTTTAATATGTTAAATTCATCTAAAATTTATTATATAAGCCTTAAAAATATATTGTAATAACACAACGAACTGACATATTTTGTGCAACAAAAGAACCTCAACATATCGAATGCCCCATTAAGTGCGTATCACGTATTTGAACTACCAATTCGAATAAGACATACAACTAATTAGGTTACCCTGCTTGAAATTGTGTTAAAGATATTCATTTGTGATACTTAAATTTTATTGCATTCAAAATATCCCTTCTTATTTGGCAAGCTGATCTTGGCGGCTGCCGTTTGGACACTCATGAATATTTTCAGTTTTCTTGCGCCATTCCCCTTTACGTCTTGTCTGTTTCTTTAGTTGATAGGCTTGAAGGTATTATGAGGAAGTTCTTGTGGAGGGGTGTTGGTAATCTGGTGAAACGAAATATCTCCATGGTTGGACTGCAACATGGGAAACCTCTGTGACTCATAGGAGTCCTTGGATTTATTTTTTGAATTTCCTTTTTTACTTCTAGTTAGCTTTACCTTTGAAATGTCTTTGTATTTGTTTTCTGGAGAGGATGCACTGTCTTAAGATTTCAGTTTTTTTCAAATATGTTGTTGATAGGAATTCGAGGAGTTTGTTGCTTTGCTGAATTTCTTGCTAACCTTCCCTTCGCTCAAACTTCTGATAGTTGGTCATTGACATTTGATCCTATGATGCTTGGACTCTTTGGTTTACCTCGCCGGACCCTTGTAAACAATACTAAAATAGGAGTGTCTGACACGGGTACGGCGGGGAAACCAAAGAGTCCGAGCATCAGAGATTTGATCCTTTGTTATTTCTTTCCTGGCCTGTTTAGTTCGAGTTCTACTCCTTGATTTTTCACTTGCGTCTCCTTGCTAAAGAAAGAGTTCCTTTGAAGATTTGGGCATTTTGTGGGCTCTAGTCCTGAAAAAATGCACTAATGATCTTTTGTAGGTTTGCAGATTCTGCAAGAAATATTCTAGAATGGTGTTGATGTGTAATAAGAGTTTGGAGTCATATGATAACTTTTCCTGCATGGTTTTACTGCCCCGTACCAGTGATGTAGGCTGCTTTCTATTGTGGAGGAGGCTTGGTTAGTCCTGAGAATGTGAGTTAGTTCCTCTTTATTTGCTTTAGAGGTTTTGGTAGAGGTGAAGAAGAGGCAAGTTTGTGGCAGTGTGGGGTTTCTGCATCTCTGGTACTTGAGGATGGATAGAAACTCTCGTATTTATCATGATAAGTGCTTGACCTAATAATTCTTAGGGGGTATGGTGGTTTTTTTTTTTTGCTTCACCTTTGGAAAGTGCTCGGGTGTATTTCCTGGGGTGCCTGTCTATGTTATTCAGCAGGATTTGGAGCTCTCTTGTTTAGAATTATTTTTGATTTTTTAATTCCTTTGTTTTTTAGATGGATCCCACATCCATATTCCTTCAAATCTTCCTCCCCTTCCAGATTAAGAAGAAAAACAACACGAGAAAAAAAAAGCGTATGAAGTTTTGAGCTCTTAGAATTGGAGTAGAAGCAATGACATAAGAAAAAATATGAGGTGTAAATATTTGGCACCATGTGCTTATTCAGGAGATGTTGAAATGTGGCTTAAACTTAACTGTTTATTGCCTGAGGAGTGTGATAGAATTAGCTTATTGTATGCTCCCAAAATGAGTGTCCATTTTCTCTCATTTTGGGACAATGGGAGCATCACTTGTATGCTTTCTGTTGTTTGTATAGTTTCAAATATGATTATATGTTCTAATTGGATCTATGCAGCTTTGAGCAATTTTGCATCAATTTGACAAATGAGAAACTGCAGCAACATTTTAATCAGGTTTGTAAATGAAGTAGATTTCCCATTAACCGCTTACAACATGTAAAGAAAGCATCTTGTAGCCTAATCTAGCTTTTGACTCTGTTTTGGCAGCATGTTTTCAAGATGGAGCAAGAAGAGTATACCAAGGAAGAGATTGATTGGAGTTACATTGATTTTGTTGATAACCAAGATATTCTTGATCTCATTGAAAAGGTGTTGCACAATCTCGTTATTTATAATTACCCCCCCCCCCTCATGTTGGTGCATGACTATTGTTGCCCCTTTACACTCGGTCAGTTCTGAGTAGTGAGTTGCACTAATTTCATCCATAATGATTACGAACAATAACTGATGGTCACATGCTCAGTCAATTGTGTCTATGATTGAGTATTAGGTTGCATTACGTTTGTTTCATTAGCAGAGCTGCTTACCGTCTTCTAAATGTGAAATAATGGGGTCAGTTGATTGTTCTTAATCTATTTCAGATGGTTCTAGATAAACTTCACCCGTACTTTTTAAAGTGAAAGGTGCACCGGTGGTCAAGGGCCTTGGGGATCAGGCACTATGCTTAAAACGAGGTGCAGACTCCATACAACCAAGGCACCTTTGAATAAATGAGATACATAGCAAAAGTTATATGATGTTAGTCAGCAGCTCATTGCTAAATCAGTGTTTTAGAGTAAAATTAATTATTAACAGTATTAGAACAGCAAATAGACACCATACAAAGATAACAAGTATGTTATCAGTTGAACTGACCTTCCATACATGCAAGGCACTTTTTAATAATTGGGATTCAGCCAAAGGAAAAGTTCCATGACGTAAGTCAGCAGCTTATCGGTAAATCAAAGTATTCTAAAAGGATATCAACCGTTACCAATATGAGAACTGCAAGTAAACACCTTACGAAGATAGCAAGTATGTTATCTGCTGAACAGACTGCTGCTCTGCACAGAGCAGAGTAGATAACAAACTGCAGAACAGAAGGGTCCTTACAAAGCATAAATCTTGTTTCATGCATAAGAAAGAACGTAACAGAGGAACACGCAAGAATTTTTTTCCCTGATTATAATCTGCAAATGGAAAAAAACAAAAAGAGGAATAAAGGGAGAAGTAAGGATAAAAAAAAACATCTAAATTGTAAATAACGAAAAGAAGGAACACTTCTCAGTTTTTAACACCGAATAAAGAGGAAGGAAGAATGAAGGATGAAGAGCAAAGGATGAAGAATGAAGATCGAAGAAGGAAGTGCATGGAAGAAGAAAGAGGAAATAGACTTCCCACCATTGGTATGCTATGGTTTGGCAAGTTTCTGTAATCACCTATTTCCACACTGTCGGGGTGCTTGGTTCCTGTGGAATTACCTGTTTGGTGTAGTTTGTGGAGCTTGGGTTAGCTAAATTCATTTTCTAATTTTCTTCTGATGTGAGTGAAAGGTCTTAGAAGGGTAAGATACTAGGTTGTTGTGGCAATGTGGGGTTGTCACTCTCTTATGGGGGTTGAATGGAGAGGAGATCTAGGATATTCAGGGATCAGGAGCTGCCTTGCCCTCTCCCGTGGGGGCAGAGTTGGTGTATGTATGTGGGCTTTGGCTAAGAGCGCATTCCTAGAGTTTCCAGGTCGGTCTTGCGAAGTGGTTGGAATGCTTTAATTTCTTGATTGTTCTTTTCGAGTCAAGTCCTTTGTACTTCCTTTGCATTTTGTTAAATTTCTTTTCCATTCTATTTGTAGTCTTTCTTTTCTAGTTATATAACATTCTTTCGCCATCAAAACAAGAAATAGGAAGAAAAGGAGAAAGGAATAATAGGTTGAAGTCAAAGCTTTTGGTTAGTTAGGATACTAGATACTAAATCTAGTGTGAATATATGGTCTTCTTGTCCGGACATTTATGCAGAATGTTGCGTAAGCTTTAAAGATTACGCTTTCTTTTTCTTATCGCCTGCCTCTCCATCCTTTTTCCACCAACTAACAGGAAGTTAAATAAGTCATGTTCTTGGACTAATCATTAGATTGTGAATTGAAGATGTTGCATCTCCTGTATAAATCAACACATTTAAACCGATGGGACCATATTTTGCACTAATTATATTCATTGCAAACTGAAAATTGTAATATTCTTCACCAATAATTTATTAATGGCGAAATCAAATTCGTCCAAATGCCCCTCAATTCAGAAATTATCCACTGCACTAGATTCCAGCTGCCCACATTTGTTGGTCTTTGTGAGAGACTGGATGTAATATTTATCATAGTGTCTTTTCTTTTTCCTTACTGATTCACTCTTACTACTTAGTAATGAAAGAGAGATAATGCATGCTGAATTATAGAATTTTTGTTATTTGTGCTATCTACAAGAATTATGCGTTGCTACTTTCTTATTTTTTTTTCTATTGATACGTAAAGATTTAAATGTCTAATAGAGTTTCTTACTTTGTCAGAAACCTGGAGGAATCATTGCTCTTCTGGATGAGGCTTGGTATGTATGCACTAGTAGCAAATCATGATATTTAGAGCAATATTGTTTTCCTCTCCTTTCTTTCTTATCCTATAGAATCTCCAACTCGAGTAAATAACACTTTGGAAACCCTTATTTGTTAACCTTGGGTTGGTTCCATGAAATCTTTGCCGCCCTTCAGCTCTCTGTAGGGAAACAACTCTCTTAAGTGTCAAGCTATCATTTGTATTCTTCTTAGTTACAGAGCTTGGTGACCTTTGTGTTTATGCTGACTGACTTACCACTGTGTAGCATGTTTCCAAGATCTACACATGAAACATTTGCACAAAAGCTTTACCAGACGTTTAAAGATCATAGACGGTTCAGCAAGCCGAAACTATCACAGACTGACTTCACCATTGGTCATTATGCTGGTGATGTATGTATCTTCCTTCCATATGGGAGTACACAAGATTCATGTCTGTAGATAGCTAGGAAAGGAATATGATTAATTTTCTTTTACGAGGGAAATTTGATCTCAGGTCACTTATCAAACCGAGTTGTTTCTGGATAAGAACAAGGACTATGTTGTTGCAGAACATCAAGCCCTCTTGAGTGCTTCAAGGTGCTCCTTTGTATCGAGCTTATTTCCACCCTTACCGGAAGAATCCTCTAAAACGTCTAAGTTCTCATCAATTGGTTCTCTATTCAAGGTCAAACTTTTGTTCTGGTATTCTTAGACCACATCTTTACGGGCTAGTCTATACTTCAATTCCAATAATTTCTAGTGTGTTGTGTACAGCTACAACTACAAGCTTTGCTCGAGACACTTAGTGCTACGGAGCCACATTACATTCGCTGTGTAAAGCCTAATAATCTTCTAAAGCCTGGCATCTTTGAGAACCAAAATATTCTCCAACAACTTAGATGCGGTGTAAGTTTAGTGCTTTAGCTCTGTCAAGTAGGCTGCTCCTTAATGAATCTTTCGTCTGCATGCATTGAAAGCTTGATATTCTTCTCATTTCAGGGTGTCATGGAAGCAATTCGGATTAGTTGTGCTGGATTTCCCACTAGAAAAGCTTTTGACGAGTTCATAGCGCGTTTTTCCATTCTTGCACATGAGGTCCTGAATGGAAGGTAAACCTTGAGTAAAGTTATATACTCCCTCCGTCCCAGATAGATAGTCACACTTTGATTTAATTGTCAACTTGAATGAACTTTAACAGAAAAAAAAAAGTGCAAATTAAATAATTCTCACAAAACTTCAAATATTGTTATTGTTAATTTTGCATCAATAAGAATTTTAAAATTTTCAAGAGGATAATTATTTTTTCATATTTTTTGGTCAACATTCAATCAAGCTGACCATGAAAATTAAAGTGAGACTATGTTTCTCGGATGGAGGAGTGTTTGTCTAGATTTCTATTTGCATTTGATGCGACAGGATCGTCTCTGCTATTCATTGCCTCAACTTTCCTCGATGCCACTAGATGGTTATCATATACCCATTTATCTTATGCTGGAATGATATATTGCAGCATTGTGGAAATAAATCAGCAGAAGATTCTAGTCTGATGAAAAATAATTTAATTACTTTTTGATTTTTTCTAATATTATTTTGTGTTTTAAATTTATCGACCCAATAGCCATGACGAGGTCATTTCTTCCAAAGTTCTACTAGAGAAAGTGGGCCTTCAAGGTTATCAGGTACCTTATGTTGTTCTGTAAATTCATATTTCTACTCATACATCACTTATAGCTGTTAAAGATTTGTTTTTGGTTGGTCGGACAATTGACCTGCATAATATAGCTGTCCTTGACGAGATACTTGTAGCCTTGTCAGTTCCTTGTTTTGTCCAATTCAAAGAATTCACTTGTTTCTGATTATATAGTGGTGTGGAGTTACTGTATTTGACTGTTGATGCACACAAGTACCATTTTTGTGGTTTGAATATGGCCAATGGTATATTCTAACGGATCCAAACTGTATCAGATTGGTAAAACGAAAGTGTTTCTCAGAGCTGGTCAGATGGCTGAACTAGATGCTCGGAGAACTGAGGTCTTGGGAAGATCAGCCTGTATTATCCAGAGAATGTTCCGATCGTATCATGCACGCAAAAAATTTCTTGAATTACAATATTCTGCCTCACAGATCCAAGCTTTATGTAGAGGTAGACTAGTTTTACATGTCTGCCTCTTGATATTTTTTTTTAGAAGTTTTACTTAAAAGGTGTACAGTGTACTGCTTTAGATCTAATCTTCATCATTGAACTACTGGTGTTCGTCCTATGTGGTACTCGCAGGACAAATTGCACGTCGTTACTATGAGGGGATGAGGAGAGAAGCAGCTTGTGTGCGGATTCAGAAAGAATCTCGCATGTATATTAGTAGGAAATCCTACAGAATGTTGTACTCTTCAGCTATTAAAATTCAAACTGGGATGAGGGGGATGGCTGCCCGCGATGAACTTTTGTTCAGAAAGCAAACAAAGGCTGCAATTCTTATCCAGGTGAGTTTGATAGCAGTGTTAAATTGAAGAAGAGTGGCTATACTGGTCTTATTTGCTTATATTCATGTTTTTTTTTTTTTTGCTTGTAATTTTATTGTTCTTATCTGTTTTACTGTTGGTTGGCCTAATGTTAGCCTGACTCTTCTAAGTTGAAGCTACGTCTAAGAATCCTTATCTAATGCTAGACACTTGCATAAGAGTATGAGTTTGGTCGATTGTCAACATTTACTAGTCACCTGGAGATTGCTTCCGCATTTCTGGCTTTTAATGATTGGGTTACGATTAGCCCTGAGTAATTAAGAAAATCCAACTCTTTTAAATACTTGAAATGCCAATATTCAGCAATTGACATTTCCACAAGGGTTTGTGTTTGAGCATTGAATAAAAGGGAAGTTGAGAAACATTAATGGTTACAGTATAACTTTGCATGAGTTTGAATTTTGTCCATAGGGAAGGATCACTTGTTTATGGGCCAAAGAGAGACCATTCCAAATTGATACTTGTAAAAGGACCACATATCTGTAAGTAGCACTTATGGATTTGACTTTTAAGATTATATGCATTAGTTAATTCCTAACTATGAGTCCTATCTAATTATATTGTTGCTTTTTTAGTTTGTCATTGTTTTGATTACATATGGCCGTCAAGTTGAAAGAAAAGTTTTACGGAATAGCTATTAGACCCGGCTTACTTTATCAAACAGAATGTGGGTCAACGAAGAACAAACATGCTAATAAGGTGAGTATAGCTGAGATGCTAATGTTAAGAGGGATCTATGGTAAAATTTGAGAAGATAGAATTCATTGCTAACAAACTCTTGAGACAGTAAAAGTCGTTGAATAGGAGATTATAAGACTTAAGATGGTCTGGGCACATACAATGTACATCACTTTGTGCACACCATCGCCAACTGTATGTCTACCAACATTAACGAATGATATGAATGCGTATGGTGTGTGTAATGACCTTGCTCTGAATCGAACCGAATGGCGGAAAAGGATACGTGGACCAGTCCAAATCGATTGGGACCAAGGCCAATTTGAGCTGTGTTGAGTCGGTTTTTCTTAGTTCTCGCTGCTTTGTCTTACTAATTAATTTCAAGGAATATCAATTGCTGATCCTTTTTTTTTTTTTTATTTGGGTTAAACCTTCTGTTTTGTTGCTGTGTTTCAAATGTGAATGACGTACTGTATTATTGATCATTTCTGAACAAGTTACTCCCATTTGCAGGCTCAATGTCGGAAATATCTGGTTCGCCTTCACTATTTGAGGACTCAGAAAGCAGCAATAGCTACTCAGACTGCCTGGAGGGGAAAAATGGCTCGCAGAGAACTACGAAAGCTTAAAATGGTGACCATGCCTTTAGCTTCTATTTTTGTTAGTTGGGATTTGAGTTTGAGTTTGGGCAATACTATTAAACGTTTAGTTTGGCAATGTTTTCTCTATGATTGTAACGGAATATCACTATTGACTATTTGAGTTTCAAGTTGACCTCAAGTAATTGGGATCGAGGCTCAGTTGAGTTCAGGATTAGGAAAAAGTAATAGGACTACACAACCTTTTTAGTTTTATATATTTTTGAGTTAGTTGTTGGAGACTAGTGAATTGGGAGTCACAGCCAAAAACTTTTTCAATGTAACTAGTATTTTGCATGCGCCATGAACTGATTACATCTACAATACATGCATACTTATTTGTCTTCCTGCAGGCTGCCAAAGAAACTGGTGCTCTCCAGGAAGCCAAATCTAAGCTGGAAAAGGAAGTTGAAGAACTGAGCTGGCAATTGGAGTTGGAAAAACGCACGAGGGTAAATATAGCTGTACAAACTTAGTATGCCATAGTAATACTTAAGCTCATCAGGTTACGTTTTTCCAAATTGCTTCTTATGCAGCAATCATTTAAAACTATGCTTGAATGATACTTATATAAAGTTCCTGCCTTTAGTTTTATGGCCCGAGCCAAGGAAATTGGTAGTTAGTACCTGTAAATTATTATCTTTTGGTTTATAAGTTTAGCAGAAGGCTCATGTTTATTTTTGCATGGGTAACCTGAAGATGATTATTTTAGAGCAATTTCTTTTCCAATGAACTTCAGAGCATTTTAAGAAACAATGTAGATCAGATATCGTATGGCACATGGAGAAACCTTGTTAGATTTTCTTGTAATCAGTAGCACTACTCTTCTCTGTATCATTTACAAATACAGTAGTCTTAACTCTTACGTATTATAGCAAAGCCGCTCATCACTTTCATAGTTAACTACTGGCCATTAAGGTGCATGCTCAGGTACTACCAAATGGATCAATACCCCAAGAGTCGAAAATCATAGTATGCAGCAGCAGGACACACAGTTGCTTCTCATACCTCGCCAAGCTTTTACCCCTTTTCAGTTGTAGTAATTCAATGATCATGATTGTTGTGCATTCACTACAAGAAAAAAAGTGGAGAACTAGAGTCACTATATAATGCCATTTAACTGCAATTAGGTGGGTTTTTTGGGCTAGTTGCATTAGGCCTTGTGTAAGATTTAGTGACGACACTTAACATACTAGTGATAGCTAATGTGCCAGTAGAGCTATCAAATTCCACTGTATCAAAATGACATTCTGTCACTATTTTTCTGACAACACTGAATTAATTAATTTTTCCATTTTTGATAAAATCACAGCTCTTTGATGCAACTCTAAGTGATTTTTCTTGTGGTGTTTCATTATTTGCTTTATTTAGGAATAAGCATAGGTAAGTACTTGTTACAAACATTTTTTGGGCAAACTGAAATGCCTAATGATAAAAAGTCATAGTAATGATTGGTTGAGTTTGACTTTGGGAATTTATATTTTTCAGTCATAATTTACTATTTGTACATATGGGTAGAGATGATCTAATGGCTATGATTTGCGGCAAGGTTAAAAAGCAATAAAGTTGCATGGCTCATTAGTCCAATTATCTTATCACCTTTTTGACTACAAGAACACATATATTATGGGGACAGTGGCCGGTTTCCCTTCTCTAATCTAATCATAGAAAGTTATTTTCTTTATTAGCAGAACTTTGCTTTTGGACAATCGGAACTTGTTAGGAAATTTTATATGTATGAACTCATATTCTAAGATTAGTGCGATCGTTCAATGTGAGGATATAGATTCATTGTGAATCTATCCACCTCTATGATAATCTTCCTTTTCAGTTTCTAGTATATAAAACGAGAGAAACAGTAAATGTGTGATGACAGCTGCCTTCTTACCTTTTTTTTTTGGCTGATTGGTGCATCACTTGAATCTTTTTAGGCTGACATGGAAGAAGCTAAAACCCAGGAAATCACAAAATTGCAGTCTGCTTTGGCTGATATGCAAGCTCAATTTCGTGACATGGAAGAAGCTAAAATTCAGGAAATTGCAAAGTTGCAGTCTGCTTTGGATGAGATGCAAGTTCAATTTCAAGGAACAAAAGCACTACTTGTGAAGGAACATGAAGCAGCAAACAAAGAAGTTAATCAAGTTCCTCTCATAAAGGAGGTCCCTGTGATTGATCATGAAATGATCAGTCAACTTAAAGCTGAAAATGAGAAACTCAAGGTAATGTTGTCAGGGCCACCTATATTTCCCATTCTTCATTTGAAACCGTGGTGTATTGTTGCTTATGAATCAGAGTTGTGAAGGAACAGGAAGCAGCAAAAAAAGATATTGACCAAGTTTCTACTATAAAAGAGGTCCGGGCAGATGATATCGAAATGATCAGTCAACTTACTACCGAAAATGAGAAACTCAAGGTAAGGTTGTGGACCTTGTGGTGGCCATGTTTTTTTTTGGACCTTTGGTGCTCTTTCTTATGAACCACTAAAATGATGCATCTTCTAAATATGCTCATTTCATCCGATGAACTCTAGTCTCTGTTGCACGTTGCAGGTCTTGGTTAGTTCGTTGGAACAGAAAATCGATGAAACAGAAAAAAGATATGAAGAGATCAACAATCTGAGTGAAGAGCGGCTGCAGCAGACTATGGATGCAGAAGCTAAGATAATTGAGTTGAAAACATCAATGCAAAGGTTGGCACCAGTTATTTAACCCTCCCTCTTTAAAATCAAATCTCAATGCCGACACTGATTCTTAATTTGTTTCTGGACATTTGCTCAGGCTTGAAGAAAAAGTTTCTGATATGGAGACTGCGGAATATATTCGGCGGCAGCAAGCATTGTCAAAAGTATCTTCTAAAAGGATGTCAGGACGTTTTTCCATCATGTCGCCTAAGGTGAACCTTTCATAGAGAATATCACTGTCTTTATCTGGGTTGC
This sequence comes from Adenophora triphylla var. japonica, assembly GCA_022495995.1. Classification (NCBI taxonomy): domain Eukaryota; kingdom Viridiplantae; phylum Streptophyta; class Magnoliopsida; order Asterales; family Campanulaceae; genus Adenophora; species Adenophora triphylla. The sequence goes on along the minus strand of JAFEMH010000597.1, from coordinate 51,732 downwards.
TTCTTTAGTGTCTCATCCTTTGTTTTGTCTCTGAATTGTGTTTGCAGGCTCCAGAGAATGGTCACAATGTAAGAGCCAAATATACTGCCTTCAATAATCCATAAAAAAAATTAAAAAGAGCAGAGAGGGAGACTGCCTTCATTGTCTTTTAAAGAAGCCTTTATATTGTTATCCACAATTACTGCTTTCAGTTTTTCACCAGAAAGTATTTCTTTTAGCAGGAACCACTGAGTAAAGTACCAACTAAGAAGTTTGGCACAGAGTCAGATGCCAGCTTGCGGCAGTCCATGATTGAAAAGCAGCGCGTATGTGCCTTAAAATGAAGTAGCTTATTTCAGATTCACATTTTCCTTGCTATTATGCTCTTATCTTTTGTGGTTCTTACTTAAATGTTTTTACGTGCACATACATACATACGTAGGTATTATGCACCTATCAATACATATGCGAAAGAGTTTCCTTAGGGCACTCTGTATGGATCTACTGGTAGAATATTTTCTTGTTCGGGACTCGAGATCCTCCCTATGGGCCTTGTAAACTATTTCAATGCCAGTTTGGTAAATTTCAAGTCAGAAACTTTCTTAAGTTTGAATGCCTAAAGGTGTCCTAGGGAACTTGGTAGCAGGACCTGTACACAAACATGAGGCACAACAATTTTATGTTGGCATCAAATTGTATCGCGTATTATAAATTTCTTTTCATGATATCATGTGCTATACTCCCTCCGTCCCGTGTAAGATTTCACTTTTGCCATTTTGGGCGCCCCATATAAGATTTCTCTCTCCTACTTTACTTTTATACTCACAACACCAATCAACTTACTATTCCCTACCCCACCTTCTCTCTCCTACCTCACTTTTCATACTCACAACACTTGCACCACTTACACATTTTCTTAATTCCTTTGCAAAACCCATTTGTGAAGTCTTTTATGGGACGGAGGGAATATTGTGTAGTTTAGTCTGTTTAGACACTTTCAATAATAAGTTTATTGGTATACATGACTTTATGGAGTTGATTTCTTTTTCTTGTTGATTCCTGTGGGTTGCTGGAATGGTTTTCTATTAAGTTTCCCTCTTTTCTTTCCGTATTTCCGTCACCAAAATTCCCACTGCTGGTACAATCACATAATTCAGTATTGAGCTTCCGTCTTCTACCTGGCGCAGGAGAATATAGATCTCCTTATGAAAACAATTACTCAAGATCTTGGTTTCAGTCAAGGAAAACCGGTTGCTGCATTCACGATATACAAATGCCTAATCCACTGGAAATCTTTTGAAGCAGAAAGAACTAGTGTATTTGATCGGCTTATTCAGATGTTTGGTTCTGCGATAGAGGTGACTTTCTTACAATTTGTTTTTACCCATCAAATTCTTATGGCTTGCACTATTTTTTCCTTTGACCTAGCTATTCTGGAATATTCAATGTTGTTGAAATTCAAAGATATGCCAATTGCTTTTCTGTTTTCAACAAGAAAATCTACCATCATTGAGTCAATATTCAATATTGTTAAGATTCATAAAGAACAGTGTTGGCCCAAGTCTATGCAGGAACTTTATGTTATAGAAATGTCCATTAAATCCAATGAAATGAGAGTTTATATTATCCACTTGTCATATCCTCTTTAATTTACTTGTTTTGCATTTTCTCAAGTTTTGGATTCTGTGAGAAGGATTTGTTTTGACTTTATATTTTATTCTTGCCACTTAACAATCTTGATTTTCTGTATATTTTCAGAATGAGGCTGACAACAAAAATATGGCTTACTGGCTTTGCAATACATCCACATTGTTGTTTTTGCTTCAGCGGTGTTTAATTACTCCTTCAACTCCAAGGAAGCCTCCACCACCAACTTCTTTGTTTGGAAGGATGACCCAAGTACTGACTTCTTCCTTCACTTAATCGTCTGCAATACAAAAGTAGTTCAGTTTTGAACATATTGATATGGCTGAGAGTTAAAAAGGGGATGCTTATGAATTCTTAGTTTATAGTATCATGTAGTCCCTTTATTCCAAAGAACGTTAGACCTCTAGAAGGTGCACTTAATGATCAGATATTCACTTGAACATTTAATTTCTGAAGTGGTGACCTTTAGGAAACGGTTGGCACATAATGTATTGGTGTTACTCTTAAAGTAAGTTGACTAGATGTAAAGTTTGTTAATTGTTACTTTTCACAGGGTTTTCGGTCTCCATCAGCTAACCTTGACCCAGATGCAGTGCATCAGGTTGAGGCCAAATATCCGGCTTTGCTCTTCAAGCAGCAACTCACTGCTTATGTTGAGAAGATTTATGGTATTATTCGGGACAATTACAAGAAGGAATTGTCATCAATTATCTCTTCATGTATCCAGGTATTTTCAACAATTTGATTAATTTGGAGCATTTTATAGCTTGTACTTCTTTAGGTCACATTTCACAGGACCATGATTTGTGTCTATGTGAAGTTGTAGTTGAACTATAAATTAATGTGTCTTGGTGAAAAAAAAAAAAAAAGCGAAGAAAAAAAAGTTTCTTTTGATATAGTATATCTTGGGACTGCATAACTGAACGAGGACGGTCACATGTCACATATTCTAATGAAATTCTCTGTTGAGCGTAGGGTGGCAATTGGTATAATGATTTGGTTTGAATTTAATTTAAATTTATCCATGAAGATATCATGGATAACTTTGGGTGCTATCCAATCTCCCCATTAATCTGAATGGATAGTTTTGGGTAACCAAGTACTACAAGAGCCACCAACAAATTATATAGAATAGTCAATTGAAAAAGTTGCTGTGATCATTTCTTCTTAGTTTTTGTTTTTCCCATCTAAGGTGACAGCCCCCTTCCTCCAACCCCGCTAAACTTGCAATCCAAATAATCAGTCTTGCTTTTACTTAGCCTACAACCTCGAGATTCTAAAGTCTGTCTCCACAATTCCAACGTACTTTCAACACCTTCTTTTTTCTCATCAATTAACACAATATCATCTGCGAACATCATGCTCTTAAATGATTAACCAAATAAATCTTTAATGGGTAAAATGGATTATCCAGTGTAATAGAAAAAAAATAAAGTTAAGCACGGTCCTTTTGTCTTAACTATGAACGGAAACTATTGCAAGCACTTTAAGCTTTTGTTGAATTATTTCGTTTGACATGTCACTTTTTTAGGACTGATTTATTTGCAATTTCTGTTTTCAACACTACATAAACTTATTATTCTGATTACTTATTGCCTTTGTAATTCAGTCACCAAGATCAAGAGGAAATTCTTTGCAGTCATCTTCCTCGTTTCAGGGTAGTCCTTCAGCAAGTTACTGGAAGAGCATCATTGAGAGCCTAAATGGTCTTCTCGGTACATTAAAAGAAAACTATGTATGCCATCTTAATATTGAACAAGATGATGGATAATAACTCCATATGTAATCGCATGTTTGACCTTTTGGTACTGTTTCAGGTACCATCCATTCTTGTCCAGAGGATATTCAATCAAATATTCTCATACCTAAATGTACAGATTTTCAATAGGTAGCTTCATTGTCCTCTTAGCTGAAATATATGGTGTTATATGCTAGCATATGCACTCTTGAAATTTTATTCTTTTTATATGAAACATCAGCCTTCTTCTTCAACGTGAGTGCTGCACATTTAGCCATGGCGAATATGTTAAAGCAGGTTTAGATGAATTAGAGCTTTGGTGTGGCCAGGCAACAGAAGAGGTATTATTATTGTTCTCGATATCCGGCTTGCACCACCGTTTCTAGTTTGTCTAATCATTCTTGTTATTGCAGTATATAGGCTCATCATGGGATGAACTAAAGCATGTAAGGCAGGCTGTTGGATTTTTGGTATGTCTCCGGACTGTGTCCTTCCCAGTAGAAATGCAATTAGATTTTTCTTTTCTTCCTTCACTTGGTGTGTATATTCATAACTGAGCTTCACCAGCAACCAGACTTATTTAACTAGTTTAATTATCAAAATATTTATGTTTCTCCTCCCGTGAATATCAAAAGTATGATGTTTCATGATAATTGATGGGCTTGAAGTTGTTGTTGGGGAATCATTCATAACTTATCAATGTCTCACGGTTGCCCTGCTGACATAATAATATTATTTCATGACAGATCATTTACACACATTGTCAAGTGATAACCTTGTCCGCTTATAGCTTAGTTAGATTTATCATACATCTGCATACAATTATGAGCTATCTCACTAAAAAGGAATAGCTGTTGTTTTTCCTTGCATACTACTACACAATATTCGTGTCCCATATTTTGAAACTGAGCATCTGAGGAGCTAACTTGGACCTTTGGTGTTGGAGTTATATGGTATGTTCCTGAGCTGTTGCGTAGACCACATCCCAGTTTTTAGCTAGCGGTTTTGCAACAGTATAGAGAATGCATGGTTGGGATACTGTAGTGTTATGGCCAATGGGTTGATTGCTTAACATTTAGAGCGTGATAACTGAAAATCACAACTCAGTGTCTCAAAAAGTGTTTTTGTGTGGGGTTTTTCTGTTCTTATGCAAAATGGAATACATTGGTTATCTCTAGACTGAGCTCGAAACTAATTTTGCATTTGGTAAGGCTACAAATGTAGGGATCTCTTCTGATTCTTTGTTGGCTTTCTTCACATATTATATAGAGATTCTTTTATCGTGGGTCTCCTGATGCACACATTATAGATATCTTAATCCAGCAACCTGCAAAAAGCCCTTGATATTATAAAGAGATCCTCTATCTGTACCTTCATTAATTTGGGGACGCATACGCCATTGGAATCAAGTATACTACTCCCTACGTCCACTGGCGGACCCAGGATTTGTCTTCAGTTGGTGCCGAAAAATTATTTCGTTTAAATCATAATCCAAATCAATCATTTTTGCGGTAACAAAAAATATTCAAAAGCATAAAGGATAATAGCAAATTTAAACTCAAGTTCATCATTAGTTGATACTACAACAAAATAATATTTTTGAAGCACTTCATAAAATAAAATTTAAGTACGAACGTAATTATTTGTCCCATTTTGTATTTTATTTAATTTTTTAGGCGATAAAATAAATGGTAGAGTGAGAGGACAAGTTGAACTTGTAGAAGGAAAGCAAGAAAATGCATAGATTGACAGAGGATTCAAACCGGTGACCACAGGTTAAAAGAACTACTGCTTTCCAACCAAGCCAGCTACATTTTATGTTGTTGTCCCCAACTAAAGTTATTTATTCTAAAAATACTTGGGTTTTTTTTTAAGAAAATCCAGTGGGTGCCTTGGTGGGTCTGCCCCTGCTTCTGTGGCAAAATGGATGACCAAAAAATTCAAATTCGCTCTTGATGAAGAGCAAATTTGAAGTGTTTTTGGTCATTCATTTTGAGACGGAGGGAATAGTAAGTGGGGTAATGGTAATATAGGTACCAGTGCACGCTTGTTCTTCCCATGTCTTCCCATTGGTTGTTTCCTTTTTCTATTTTACTGGATATCTTAGTCCAGCTCTGTATGGATGCCTTCTTGGTGATAAATTTGATTTATATGTTTTTTGCTGCCTACTGATAATTTCAATGAAGAGCGGGAATGTTAATATGTTATTTATACCTGTTTAGTTTCACTAACCTCTTGCATTCATTTTTTGCAGGTTATACATCAAAAATCTAGAATTACTTATGATGATCTTACCACTGACCTCTGCCCTGTAAGTCTCTCTGCTGAACTCTCCTGGATTGTGTTAAGACTCTTTCTGGAAATCACTTCCTTTTAGTATCCAATTGGGGAAGAAATGTGCTTGGGAGTACCAAACTCAACAAACTACCTTCGATCATACAGAATTGGTAATTGATCTAAAAGAAAAGGTCCTTTACATCCACGGGAGAGTTCCGCAAAGGAATAATAACAATAATAAAAAGAACTAATAAAAGAAGCTGCATGGTTGGCCAAAGCATCAGCAACCTGGTTTTACTCCCGAAGAATATGAAAAACTCAAACATTCATTGAAAACATCAACCTTCGAATTTTCTGGATTGTATACTAAGCTGATCATGGAGTTATGTACGCACCAATCAAAATCTTAACCAACACCTCAGAATCAACTTCCAACCATACAGAAGAGGTACCAAACTGAAACACAAGGTTAAGTCCATCAAACGCAGCCCTAACTTCAGCGACCACATTTGTAGTAAAGCCATAATAATTATTAAATACATAAAAAATTGTACCACACGAGTCAGAAAAATCCACCACCAGTAGCCTCTCCCAGTCACCTGGATTACCCCTTGAAGCACCATCCGTGTTAAGCTTGAAAACTACTTGGGACGAAGCATTGTAATGCACTAACCTCATTGTCTTGAAACACAACTCGATACTTTAAAGCTAAATTACCCAATCAAATGCGCATTAACCTGTGAGTATAGGAAAGACACCAAAAATGTTTTGCTAATATTTATGATGTTCTCCCTTATGGATGATACAGCATGCCAATTCATTGAACTTGAATAATGTACCTAAGTGATGTTGGCTGTTTCAGGTTATGAGTGTTCAACAACTTTACAGAATGTGTACCATCTACTGCGATGACAACTACAATACTCCTAGTGTGGAACCAGAAGTAAGTAAAAAGAGCCTATAATGTCTGAATATTCTTTCCGGAAATTACTAGTCTTCGTTTCCCAATCAATTTTTGATTATTTTCATGGTATATGTTTTCTCATTATCTGGTTTCTACAGGTTATTTCCAGCATGAAAGTACTTATGACAGAGGAGGACTTCAATGATGCTGATAGCAAAACTTATTTGCTGGATGACAATTCTGGGTACGTAATGAAAAAGTATACTCCCTCCGTCCCATAAAGATAGTCCCATTTTTTTTAAGATAACTTGAATCAACTTTAGGCAATAATTTAGGTTAGTTTTAACTATCCTAAATAATGAAAATCTAAAACTTGTTTTTATACACCATTATAAATACTATCAATAACAGGTTTTAGATGTTTAGTAGGATAACTAAAACTAAGCTAAATTATTACTCAAAATTGACTCAAGTTATCAATTAAAAAAGTGAGACTAACTTTCCGGGACGGAAGGAGTATTTTAGAATTTGTCAGGAAATTCTATCATGAAGTGTCACTAATTGTCTTGTTATTGCAGCATCCCATTCTCAGTTGATGAAATTAGCAGTTCCGTTAAAGAAAAGGATTTCTCAGATGTAAAACCTGCTGGTGAACTTCTTGAAAATCCAGCCTTCCATTTCTTACTGGAGTAAGGCTTGTGATAGTCTTAGCATCCTGTTTATGGTTGATGCCACGGTGTAAATCCACCTCTGATTTTTTTCCCACTTGATCAAGGTTTGCTCATTTTGCTGCAAAATTCACTGCCCCGTTGTAAATTATCGTAAGGTTAGTTTTGTAAAGTTTGTAGGTTATGCCAGATAGGTAGATGGGGCAGGGATAGATTTTACCCTCTAGTGCCCTTTTCTTTTTCTTTTTTTCGAGTTTGTCAGTCCAACTTTCTATTGAGGGATGAGCGAAAATGGAAAGACTTTGTTATAGTGCAGTTTGAGGAGCTACATTTAGCCCTCCAATATTATTTTCTGCAAAAGGAAATTGTTCCGGCCAATAATTTGTCATTTTTGGCAGTGATGGCAAGTAATATAGTGATTTGGGTAAATTATGTTGGTCTCTTATTTTGTTACTCTTGTTTTGTAATGTACTTCCACGGTCCCAAAAAATGAATATCCGAAAAAAAAATTCAAATTTGCTCTTGATTAAGATTAAATTTGGCTTTATTTTTTTTTACTTTTGGGACGGAGATAGTACATAAACTCTATTATCTTGGTTCATCCTTGTGTCATTTGAACGGCTGCTTGCTCTTGGCGTTGGCATTGGCATTGGCATTGGCATTGGCATTGGCTATAGGAAAACTGCTGAGTTTATTTTTATTTTATTTGTACCAAAACAAAAGGATCTAACGCTATTGCATTTACCTATCCCATTTCCTATGTTTTTTGAGTTTGAACTTTTATTAGAGTTTGTAGTCAAGAAATATTTATGAGTTTGTTTTTGCATTTTCAATTAATATTTTTGTTTTACCGTGGGTGAATCGAACCGGTGGCATATTTGTAAATAACTAACATTATTTTTAAAAACGTACGCGTTGACATTTTTGTAAATACCGGAAGTTATCAACTGAATCTAACAGTCGTTAACTCTTTAGTAACATTAACACTTTAGTAACATTAACGCTGACATTCTTTCATACATGTGCTTGCACTTTTAAACACATGTGTCAGGCACTCATCAATAACAAAATTTACAAAAACTTAAGAGGTTCGTTTGAAGGTCTAAATGACATATTTTGGGATTTATAAATCCTATGTCATGGCCCAAAGACTTTTGTAAGTCTCAAAACTTACTTCAATTTGTTGTGCGTTTCGTAGTTCATCTTAAATCAAAATTACGTCAGTTTTAGCGCAAGTGCCCAATAACACAATAACTTTTACTAGTAAAACACATACACTAACACTCCTTTTAACTAACGATGGTTATATTATTTTAATATCAGTGTTAAATGTTTTTAAGTGACAGGTACATGTATCGGCACTCATTGCACTACTTACTACTAACACCACCTATACCAATTTAATGCCTGTGGTATTGTCTTTGAGTGGACTACTTACTACTAACACCGCCTATACCAATTTAATGCATGTGGTATTGTCTTTGAGCGCGGGAACATGTGTTGGAACTTCTAACCGACATTGGCAATACGCTCAAATTTCCAGTTATTTACAAACATGTCACCGCATCTTTTAAAATAAGTGTCAGTTATTTACAAAAATGCCTCAGCTCGATTCAAAAACACGATTTTCTAACTCTTAGAAAACCGCGTTTTTTCATAAGGTTTAGTACGGTTCAAAAACACGTTTTTCCTAATCATTAAAAAAATGCGTTTTTCATAAAACACTCACTTAATCGGAACACTGAGAGTACAAATTTTCGAACCTGCAGCTTCCTTAATTATATTTAGAGTTAGAAGTAACTTAGCCCCTTGATCTCTTTAAATAACTAGTTTCAGCAATGATAATTTTTTATTTCAAACCAATGCAAAATAAAAACATGGGACATAAAAAAAAAAAAAAAAAAAAAAAAAAAAAAAAAAACACCTTTTCATAAACTATAAAAACGCTAATAAGAAATTGGGAGGGAGGGGGTAAGCTCAAATTTTCAAAGGGATCAAGGATTCTCTTGATAATTACTAGGGATAAAGTGAATAGGGGTCAGTTGACCCACCAACAAAAAAGAAATAAATGAAATTTAAAAATACAAAATTAAAATTCAGAAAACAGAAACTTTATATGTCAATTGCCCATGAAAAAATACTTTTCCCTCCCCCACATACTAAAATTTCAAAAATAATGCAAGTCTATTTCATACAACAACTTACAACCCCCCCCCCACACACACACACAAAACAAAGACTTTCATCCCAATAATCGAAGTAAACTACACGAACCATAAGCAGAATCACGTCTGATTATCAGATGCAAGCATTAATCTTCTCAACATTTTTCTAAAATTTCAAAATTAATGCAAGTCAATTCCAATTCCAATTCCGTACCCTTGATTGTACCAAAATTGCCATCCACACGTTACCGGCTTAAAAGCTTGAAAGTACAGATAAGTCATCAGAGACCTGATTCTTTTTCCCATTCTCTACCTGCACTTGACATTTTAAAAACACCTGTATGTGCGTATTCAAGTGAGACGTATAGGAAACAGACTGAGAGCTTAGGGGCTTCGCATGACACATCTTAAACATCATCTCCAATGGGTCAGTAAGCAAACAAACAAGACTGGACAGGGTGAAGTTATGCATATAAAACACACGACTAGAAAATATATCATTAAGGATGTTGAAAAGTCCTTCAGACTTAAGGATACAGGAGGAAATTCCTCAGAATTATGTGGCAAAACGGAGAGATGTTCCTATACAAAGATCTTATGCACCATATCACGACTAAACAAATTCCCATTTTTCACAAGGCAAAGTATATCCATCATACAGAATAAGATGCGAAAAACAATTATCATTCTCTGAGTAATTTATTCTTACGATTATAAACTACAACATATATGTACATCAGAGTAACAACAAACTGTGTTCAGAGTTGCACTTACACGAAAGAGGCAGCTGTATTCCAAAAACCAACTCAAACAAAATAATAATATTACTTGGTTGAAAGCATCTGATCAATTTCACCATTCTTATTGTAGGCAGCCACAATTTTCTTTGCATAAGATGGCATGTGCCGATCAGCTCTGCATTCACGAGGATTTCAAAATATTAGGAGAATTAATCTGGCTAAATATTTAGGAAAAACTCGATAAAGAGAAAACCTTTCTTTTCCCCATGTGCGGTTTACATATAGATAGTTCCTGATTGTATGGTAATCCAGAGAGTAACGTGCAAATTCTAGACCCTTAGGGCCAATCTGAGTCAAAGGAACCAAGTCAGAATGGTAGCAAATTCATTTTTTCATTATCATGACAATCGGTATTAAGAAAGAATCCTTACTATGTTCAGAAAAAATGCTATTAGATTTCCAATGAACTTTGGAGCCGGCTGAGAAGGACCCCTCCCTGAGAAACGACACAAGTTCCAACTTGTTAAGAGTATAAAATGGGTGCAAAAACATCAAAAGATGCATACGAAACTGCCTATAGCTACCATGGATGAAACTTTTTAACTAAACCATTCACATACTAGTTTCAAGTTCTGCTCATGTGGATCACCAACAAGATAATGGACAATATAAATGAAACGGTGTAACAAATTTGCACCACAACTGATCTTGCTACAACAACAACAACAAAGCCTTGAATCCTATCATCGGGGTAGGCTATAACAGATCTTGTAAATTTTCTAAAATGTAGAAAGCGACTGCAACTAATGGCCTGTGGGGAAAACAGATATCCATTTTAAAAATGGTCAAGAGTTAAAAAATAATCAATTTCCTGATAAAACACCATGGTTCGATCATTATTTCAAAATTTGCTTTGAGCACTGAAAAGAATGCACCAATTTTCTGGAATAAACTTTCTAATATCGAAACACAGTAAAATTAAGCACAAAAAAATGTTGAAGATGCCCTCAACCCAACTCATACTTGGTCCCATCACTGGGGGTCGGCACGTTGAACATGTCCTGAATTTTGAAATTTGTTATCTTGATTTTGAACTGATACATGTATATGACCAAAAAGTATTAAAAGAAAATTTATCTGCATCTTGTTGTTAGTGTGAGATTGTAAGTTCATTGGTCCTTAGTCCCAAATATATACAAAATTAGTCGTTTCTATATAGTAACTGTAAAGGAGATACCACTACATACCGAACTTAGCTTTATCATCTGCCTTCACGGTTTCCATAACAAATGGTCGCCTCTCTCCCTGAAATATATTATTGTAAATTTACCAGCCCTACAACCAAAAAACCATTTGAACCACGTAATAAAGATGAGCTTGGGGGATTTACTCCACTGATTGTTGGTGTGATCTCCAAAAAGTTTTTCACCAGGTTCAGCATTTCTCTTCCACGTTCGTTTCTGCCAATTGACAGGGTAAAGCAATCAACAGTCAGTCAGCTATTTCTTTAAACTGGCATATTGACTTCTCAAGTGTTTGTTTGTACTTTTTTCACAATTGGAATAACATCATCCCCTTGACTGAAGATAAAGGAGAGAGGATATAAGGTCCTTACATGTGGACTTCAAGAAGGTATAACCATTTTTGAACCCAGAAAAAAAGTGGTATACAACATGACAAGTTTAGATGAATAGCAGCTGAAGTAAATTAGCTGTTTTCCAGTTTACCTGACAGTTATATATTGAGGATGTTGTGTCATGCTTATACCAGAATACTTGGGAACTCCCATGTATCCCACCACCAAATCCTGAGAATATCCAAACAAGTAGACAGAAGCTTATTAACTGTTTTTACTTTAGATATGTAACAAGCTTATGGTGTGCATGCATGTTACTATGAAATGTCAAGGTGACAAACTGACTGAGAGGCAAAGCTAAGAATTCTGATTAAGAGGATCAATATTATTTTAGAATTGGACAGTCAGATTGCAGTATATGAACTTGGCCGCCCATAAGGGGGTTGAACTTTTAACATAGTACAAACGTTTTTTGTTGTTGGGAAAAGGGGATTTCAATTGATAAGACTGTTGTTTTCAGGAGTAAAAATGTTGTTTTTCTAACATTATATGTAGTTAACTGACTACTTCCCAAAGTTGAAGGGAGAAGGTAACCCGTTTGTCTACAACGTGTATGGTGAAGCTAGAGATTGGGGGAGAAGAAGAAGATAGTAATACAGGTCATAATAGAATCAAATATAACAATAAACCTTCCAGATGCAAACTTGCATTCCATTGGGTTCAAAAATGTAAAAGCTCTACAGTTTTCATCACATTAAAGGAAAAATTAGTGAAACTTATGTAGCTTTCAGGAAGATACATTTACATTAGTGCAAAAACTGTAACGGTTTCATCTTAACCACTTCATTTAGATCTTAATAAATCTTAAACATGGAAGAACTTGCAGTGACTCAAAATATCCAAATTGCAGGAATTTGGTTTGCTTTAAGTGAAGGAACGTCAACAGCTCAACACTGCAGTTATAAGGATTTTAAAAGTACAATCAAACAACCAATATAAAAGCTGGGTAAACAAACCAAATGCAAGCAATTTTGACATGAACAAAAACAAAAATGACATGTAATTTTAAAAATGTAGTGAAGCAACTTACCGCTAATCCATTGGTGTAGTCAAAGCAGCTGTGAAAGAAAACAAAAATTTGACATGTTAAGATGGCTTCAGCTAAACGATTAAGACATTACAAATTAAAATGATGGGTAAGGGAAGTTCACGAGGGGATTTAGTTTTCACAACCACTTTGTAAAGCTTAGATGTTTGGTTCATGATAAGAGGGAAAATAGGCATAGTTTGATTCCGCACTGGTCCAGTACCAAAGAGAAACGAACTATACAATATGCATTATTTTGGTTTCTGAACCGGCCTGGACCTGTCCTTACCAGTCTGAATTGGCCAAAATTTTGAATTTCGGTGGGACATATAAAATAATTTTTTTTTTTAAATGACTTGCTATTTGATGTGTTGGTATTTGTTAATGATTTTGTATATGTATACCTTCATTTATGCCTTGATTTTGGATCCTTGAGTAGAAATTTAGTCTGGTATTTGTTACTTTTATTAGCTTTGATGTTTTGTTTAGCTGTGTTTGTTTTATAGTTAAAAGTAGTGAAATTTGAAGAGGTCAAGGGAGCAAAGTGGAAAATGGACAAAGTTGAAGGAAGCAATGGAAATCGACCCTCCAAAACCCCTAATTCAAAATCCACCGCTCCTCGCCATCACTTTCGCCTCGTCCAGTTACGTTCATCACCTGTTCTCTGGCACCACTTTCCCTTCAGCCGGAATCATCAATTTCCTCTGCCAGAACAGCTCTCTCGCCGACTTCCTCTCACAAATCAGTTCTCCATCCGATTGATACTTCTCTGCCTTTGGAATTCCGGCCAACTATAATTACGAACTCGGCAAAAGACCTTGATTTAGATGACCCACTTTCCAAATTCCTGGTAATTTCAGAATTCACTCTTACATTTGGGTTTGAAACTAAAGTATGTTAATTTGCCAGGAGGAGAGCAATTTGGAGTGGGAAATCATCACATGGGTGTTGATTGGCAAGATTGATGTTTTGTTGTTGGATCTCGGATTGCAGAACACCATTGCAAAACACCCTCGAAATTTTGGGGAAGAAAGTTAACTTTAGTCAACGAACATTAACGACTGTGGGCGGAATGGAATTGATAAATGTGGTACAATGGATTTTATAAAATGAAAATAATGATAAAAGTGAAGTATCCTTGAAAGTACAGTGGACGAATACGGAGTTTGCACAAAAATGAATCACCACGACTTTAATACTAGATAATGATGACTTAGGCTAAAGCATTTTATGGCCGATCTAGTGATCCCGGTGGCATTCGTGCTTGAGGCATTTCCTCATGCTACACCTCAATAACCATCCTACTCCAATTTTTGTTATCATACTCCCTCCGTCCCAAAATGAATGGCCAAAACAATTTCAGATTTGCTCTTGATGAAGAGAATATTTCAAAAAAAAATTGGACATTCATTTTGGGACAGATGTAGTAGTACTTTGAGGCAATCTTCATGAGATCAGGGAAGTCTAGGAACATTGTCAAGCTTATTATAAATTTATAACACAAGTCCTTCATGCAGTCCTTCTAGACTCTTACCTTCAGATATGATAGTCAATAGAAACATTAAAGAGACATAAGTTGTACACAGCAATTATCTTCAACTCAGATCAAAGGTTAAGCACATAAATGATAAAACTATTTTGAATATGCATAAAGATTACAAAACAAATCAGAGGTTACCTGTAACATGATGGTGCAATTACATCTACTAGATCATTTGCTGGTAGAGAGAAATAGGGAACCTGCTTTAGTTAATATAAAGTTTGAGGACGCAGGTGCTAGTGATACTTAAAGCCAACTGGAAAGAACTGGGAACATGGTACCTCTTCAATATGGCCATCCAAATGCTTTAAATGAACCTATTAAATAATATGGCCCACAATTAAATAACAAGAGTTGGTAAGGGGATCATGCTCTAAGATTTCAAATCAACTCTATATGGATTCAAGTCTGCTCACAGAAGAGTGCTCATTTGTAAATTTACTTTTCTTCACAAAAATTTTAAAAATGGTAGGTAAAGCTTTGATTATAAGAAAATTTAAACTTTTTCTTTAAAGATCTACAAAATTTATCAAGTATTTTAGGATGTCTCGTGAGGAAGCCACAATTATCAGTTCTAATCCCAAGGGCTGATTTTTGTTCCATCCATGACAAGATCATAACCAAGATTTCACTTTTATGATTATTATTTTTTTTTCAATACCACCCCTAAAGAAGCTACTCCAAAGTTAATTTGCACTAGCTTGTCTAAAATGATGACGGCTGCCAGCTTAGGTGACATCAAAGTATATGATTCTTATCTAATGATTGTAGTGAATTTAGACCAAATAACCCCATAAATCATTGTCACATGACACTTGCTTATCACACTCATATAAAAATCTCCTTAGAATTGTCATGACAGGTCTGTCCAGTGCACTTCTCCTCTAACAAGTACTGACTTAATAGCATATATCAATGACCTGTGAGAATTCGTTATCCATCAAGACACATACTAATATCCATGCATTGGATTTACCATCGTAATAGTAGTTAACTATAGATGTTCACAAACATTTTGCTAAAATATCCATATGATATCATGTTGCGGTCACCTACAGGAAGTCATATTGATTACAACTAACTATTATAGGAACATTTATCATGTTTAATTACACTATACATAATCAGGAAACAAAACATAATAAACAGACAAAGCCTTTGATTAAAAAAATGTACTACTGTCCCTAATTGAATGTCCAAACTTTCAAAACGTTTGTCCCGAAATGAATGTTGATTTTTTTGGAAAGTTAATATATTCTCCCTCATCATACAACAAGGGGGTTTTTATGTACTTATGTTACAAAAAATGCTTAAGTTTAACATTTTTGTAAATGTCTCTGAAGTGAAATTTGGACATTCATTTAGGGACAGAGTGAGTAATACAGTATGATACAGTCATCCTATAATTGGCTCCTATGGCACACATATCAGTAAAAATTGTTGTTAGTGCACATGTTGGAAATTTGGAATCATGTTTGGTTTGTGATGCCTTTGGTGAGGCATCCTTGTTTGTCTCTCCAAGTATGGACATGTGACACTTCTGTGGAGCCTGATATACATTACTGGGCCCTATTTAACAGCTTAAGTTTTTGATCAGTTAGAAACTTGAAGTACTTATTATCTCCGCACCTAATAATAAAACGGACTCAAAAGTATTTTAAAGTGCCAAACGGATTTTAACCACCACAAGATCATTGGTTTTAATGTATCACAACTGGTATAATTCCAATTGATTATCGGGCGCATGCCCAAGTCTTCAAAATAATAAGGGAAAAATTCACGTAGGACAAACTTAATATGAATCCCCTGTGACTTCATATAATTTTCCCAGGCATAAGGGAATCAAAAATGTCTATGCATACAGTTAACCATAAGAATAGTACACGAACACGTTGAGCTAAAAACAAGAAAAATATTTAGCCATACCTTGTAATCTTGCATAAACTCATAATGAAGAACTGTCTCTGGTTCAGAGCTAGCAGCCTTTAGAAACTTATCTAAGCCTTCACGCTTTCCATTATCCACTGTAAAGTAAAGAAGTCTTAGTACAACACTCAAGATTATTGAGAATCATTTGAAAAATAAACCACCAAAGATTTTGTGCATTCTATACGGATCACTTTGTCAATTAAAACTGGGATCACTAGTATATGTCAATCTACATGCTTCATAAGGAAGAGAGAAATTGATGAAAGTAGGAATCTTTTACTCACCACAATTTGTCCCTAGTACATAAAGCTTCTCCAAACCTAAATGCTGCTCCACTGATCTCAATGCTGCAGTTAAGAAAGTACTCTGCATTTCAATGGTACAAGTCATGACAAAGTAAAGAGCTGAAAGCACATATGAAAGATCGTCGCACAAGAAATATACCTTGGACTTGGCACCCAACACCACAGAAAAGGAGACGCTTTACTCCTGCTGCCTGTTATGCATGAACATTGAATTTCTTTTAATTTCAGTTTCAATGTCGCATACTGAATCTGGGTATGATTGACAAGCAGTTAATAGAAGGTTAACAACCAGACATTTGCACCACGTAAAGCAAATGCCTGAAGCTACAGATCAGCAAAACCTCGTGTGTGAAGGAATATTTATATGTATAGAAGTATTAAAAAGTTGAGTTCATTCACTTAAATCAATTTCCCCTTGGACACTTTTACCTTTTACTATGACTGTAGAATCAATAAATAGTTTACGAAAGGACAACTTAAAACAATTAAAAGTTCCCAGAAAGAGCACCCTTCCCCAAATATGATATAGAAAAGGAGATAACAAGTTGACATAGAAGCTTTCGTTAAGCTGTAAACAAAATATTTGATATTATTTACCGACTTCACAAAAGAATATCATTAGTCGCTTCATTGAAGTTGAACTAACAGACACCCTGTTTATGTATCTGTTCACTTTTTTCGACTTAGACAGCACTATGACATCCAAAAGAATTTGCATCAAATTATTACATGATACTCCCTCCGCCCCATAGAGATGTTCCCATTTGCATTTTCTTTTTGTCCGAAAAAGATAGCCTCATTTCCAAAATTGTTAGGTTAAAATCATTGAACTTCCAAATTGCAAACCAATGAAGAAGAGGGAGAGAGGAGAGGATGAGAGCCAACCAAGGAAGAAGATGGAGTAATGGAGCAATAAGTAAACCTCATTAAGGTTAGTAATGGAAATGAAAATAGGTAGTTAAAATGTTTGAATAGTCAAATGAGATTATCATTATGGGACGGAGGGAGAATAATTTTGCATGTAGAACAAGTTGATGAATTTTTTAGCGCAAATAAATAAGCTTTAGCAAGAATAAACACAGATTAATAGGTGTCAAGAACTGAATATTATTAGGATTACTTTAGTCAAGCATATTGTAGGAGCTAGTTTGGCACAAAACAATGACCATTCGATTCCATGATGTTTTACTACAAGTTTTAATTCCGCAATAGTGTACATAGGATGAAAAGAATCGTGCAAAGAGTGAGGGTATAGTGTACATCATGATAGTCCCTCCTTTTCAAGAAATGTGTAGGTAGACAAGGAGAGATGAATATTACTCCCTCCGCCCATTTATATTGGCCACATTTCCTTTTTTGTCCGTCCCATTCTTTTTGGCCACTTACAAAACCCAATGCACATTAATGGCTCACTTTCTCATTACATCCCTACTTACAACTATTTACCTTCACAATAGATAATTAAAGTAAGGGTGTAGATGTAAAATGATAAATTAGACAAATCATTTATTATACTTTCTTAATCCTAGAGCTTTTGTCTAGTGGCAGAAAAAAGTGGGACGGAGGGAGTATCACAAGTGAGCCACTTGGGTGTTGTGAACTCTTGGCAAGGCTGATCTATGAGACTAAGCATCTCTTCTATCCCCTTTTCTTCTTTTTAGTCATGAGATGACCTCAAATCCAGGTCAGTGACCAACCCAAGAGAACAGGGTCCGAACGGCCCACCATAGAAAATGTTTAGAAATCCGGAATGAATTAAGGAAATTAGAATTATTGGTTTGATTGTTATAGATAATGGTCAGATTATTTCCTTATTTGTAAATATTGTCAATTTCCTTTTAGATGTTGTCAATCACTGTAATAAGGTTAGTGAAATACACAGGAAATATTCTCCAATGTTTCATGGTATCAGAGCGGGCCCACGTTGATGATGGACTTGTTTACCCATGTTGGCTTTGAGCCGATGGTCATGCCATATGCAGTCCTACACGTGAGGGGGCATGCTGAAGTCCCATTTGTCCCACATCAACTTGGAGTAAATAATTGAATCAGCAATTAAATTGGATAACCTCACCCCTTAAGAAGGCCTTTTAAGGGGATGATTCCCAATTCTAACAGAAAACAACATAGGATATGAACACTGCTCTTTAGTAGTAGCTACATATATGAGCGTACACATGATCTCTTGTCAGTCTTGTCTAACCGATCTTGAGTTGGGAAACACAACTTCCTCACTGAAACCTTTGACGCTCCTTCATGTCTGGATAGATCAAGACCTCTTAAAGCCAGGATTCTAGAGTTGACCATGTGGCTCAAAACATGATGCAGAATGTAGAACTTAGTTCCTACATTAGACATCCCAGACCTAAGGGGTAACGCAAGTTTATCACAGACAATTCTGAATGTCAGATACCTCCTAGCTCCAACTTGTTTATCGCAAGACATCCGATGTGTGGATATGAATAATATCATTAGGTGGCAGATTGCCATATTACCTTGTCCAATCAATTCACATTTAGCATCATATTTGCTCGTACCGCTCTTCTGCAGATCCCTCTACACTGCTCTACATCACTTAATGTACCGCCAATTCACCAACCAAGCAAACTTACTACTCCCTCTGTCCCTAAATGAATGTCAAAAAAATGTTTCAAATTTGCTTTTAATTTGATCAAGAGCAAATTTGTAACTTTTTTCGACTTTCATTTAGGGACGGAGGGAGTGCCTATTTTGGAGTACATCCAATGATACTAGGCAAAGCTCAAGCACCCAGTTACAAGATAACAATGAGAACAAAATGCACAAGTTCACCAACATCAACCACAACCTTTTAGGTGGTCCACTATGATACACTTAAGGCAGATCTGCATTGAAAACAAAAAGGGACACTTCTTAAGGGTGCTTGAAATAATGAACTTGTCCGCAACCATATACTTGCTCAGATAACATTCCAAATTTGGTTACAGAAAAATATCTCCTTGAATACTTCATCTGAACGATAAAATTACTCTCTTCAACGCAACTAATCTGCATATATTCATCTATTACCCATTTCTCAGCAAGGACTGAAATCAAATTTTGATCCTTTGATCCGAATATCTCTTACGCCAAATATCCACTATCAAGATTCTTACGTCCACCTAGATAACAATTAATTTTTACCAAGAATACTAACATGGGAGAGGCATTACCATATCTTTCAACGTTGATAAATGACCATCCTCCATCTTTAGGCTCAAAACTTCAGAAAAGTGCTCTTGTTGATGACAGTAGTTCTATGAGCCCAATGATGACATTGCCCTTTCCCAACCATGATTAGTTACTTCTCTTCCTAACCTTCATATGCTGAGAATACCATGGTCTTCCACAAACTATCACCTTAAATATCTCAAATCCATATAGAAAAACTTTACTCCCTCATTCTTAAATGTGTCTAATTTCATTTTTTCAAGCAAATAAAAAAATAATAATTAAAAAAACCTTTAAGCACTTTTATTAACACATCTACATATACACCCTTAATTATCACACCATATAATTGCAAGTGCAGAAATAAAACATGATGGTCGACAAAGGTGGATTTAGTAAGATACACTAGAAAATGGCAATTCATATAGGAACCGAGGGAGTAAAATATTAAAATGGTTAATTGTTTGCATGCCCTTTCAAGTTCTAACCCACAGGTGTAATATACATGGTATGCATCTTCGCCAAACATCTGACCCATCATGCAAACAATTTTTTTTAACTAAAATGGGAGAATGCTTACATAATTTCCAAACTACCAAGTAAAACTGGGAAGCTAGAGAAACACTAAGGGAGTTGCTTCAACATCTATCCAGAAATATAACATTTAACTCTTAAAAGAATAAGTCAGTGTATTTTCATGATATTTATAGAAAGGAAAATTCAAACTTTGAATGGCTAATAGCCACTCACAATTTAAGAGATCGTGTAGCAACATGCTTAAGTTTTAAAACCCAGCTTCTGGTGTCAGGGAAGCTTAGATCCAAACAGAAACAACTGAATCACTTTACTAAATAATTTCTATAAACACAGATTCTCACAGTTTCATGAGAGAAAAAAAATTAAAAAAAATTACCTCGACTAAAGCAAGAGTATTAAGGTTAGGAGACAGTGTCGGCTTGACACCTTTAGCAGCTAGAACTTCCTCTGGAGTCCTATTAAATGATAATCACCGGCCACAAATGAGATAAGAACCACTGCTAAAGAATATGTTTACTGGACCTATGAGTATGAATGATCAATATAGGCCAAGTATGAATTTACGAGAAAACCTTGCCAAAACAGGCATTGGAGAGAGTCTGTCATCTGGATCACTGAAAAAAGATGACATTAGTTATATGATGAGAACTTTACAGATACAGACTACTTTATCTTTTTCATTGTGCCAAAAATAAGTAGCTCTACCTCTGTACACAAATGACAGCTTCTACCATGCCTGTTTTCAGCATTTCGATTGCAATCGTTGTGACTATTCCAGTCCATTGAGCTCCTGCAGATGTAAAATAGATGAATGTGAAAATGCAATAATAAAGCTTGCAGAATATAGTTTCCATATTACTGGGACAAGCTGTAATTCGGGAAGACGTGATAGGAAGGATGTATAGGTAGAAATAAATTTGAGGAGAACCAAGTCAGGCTAGTGACTACCGTAAGGGTATCGCTTTACCCAAAAAAAAAATGCTAGCTAGTCCCCTTTGGGAAGTTGACAAAATGCTCATTTACACATGTGGGTTGTTTTCCTATCATAGGAGTGTGTTCCCAATGCAAATCTTGTCAATTAATAGTCGCTTAACAAGTTCCATTATAGGGCCTTTTAAACATTCCTAGTTCAGAAAATGAAAATATATACTCCCTCCATCCCACTACAAACTACACACTTTCCGTTTAGGACGTCCCACTACAAGCCACACTTCCTAAAATGGAAATGTTTTATTACTTTAGTACTAATGGGACCCACATGTCATACTCACAACAACAATACAATTATTATTCTCTACCCCACTTTCTCTCTCCTACCTCACTTTTCATACTCACAGCACTTACTCCACTAACACTTTTCCTTAATCCCCGTGCAAATAGTAAGTGTGTAGTTAGTAGTGGGACGGAGGGAGTACACACACATATATATATAAACATGCAGTTCTCTTTAGGTACAACATGTAAAATAGGAGAGAAGAACAATGTTCAGAGACATTAGTTCCATTTCACGAAGTACATCAGTTGCTATTTGAAAATCAAGTGCACCCCATTAAGTAATCCGGGAATATACATCTTATCGGAATGCTAACATCTTACGAATAATCACACTTTCGACCTTATTTAACTGGTACGAAGCTGTTACGATCTAGTATAACTAAATTTCACTTAAGATGAAAAAGGATCAAGAGAATACTCGAATAATTTAATTAATAAAAAGAGTGGAGATCAATGTTCATATCTGAAGCCATGCAGTTCCATTGATCATTACTATTACACAAGATTGGGAGGTAAAACACAACAATTTTAACAACCCAAGACCATATAATAACCAATTTTAGCAAACCAAGTTTTTCAAGGGGAAATTAAAAGATCATTTGAAAGTAGCAGGAGTTATGGAGAAGCTCTGGCTATGCAAAGCTCATATTCATAGTTTCAGATATAACCGATCATTTGCACATGTCTAACATGTAGTGAAGTATTCTAATTAAAATTATCTGCAACAACTATTAAAGAGAATATGGGCTATATACATAAAGTTGTTAAATCGAATCGACTCCAGGTTACAAATGGTGCTCAAGACAAGTTTCATAACAGAAGGTATGCTGGCTAAAAATGAAGGGTGAGAAATTGTACAATGATTTAATCCATGTCACTTAAGGCGAAACAAAGCACTCAAAACCACTCATATAGGCAGATAAAACAGTTCTTTAGCGCATACAGGAAAGTAAAAATGATGGAAAAAAGCTGAAGGCAAAAGACGGAAGAACAAAAAAAGCCTTCACAATTACCTTCAACAGGTTTAATCTTTCGAGCATAAAGTAGCTCTTCATGGACCCCTAAGTACATCTCATCTGATGAATCTACTTTCCTCCCTCGGCCATGGACATTATCTTCTAGTCCCTGAACAAAGAAAGAGATTAGATCGATTAAAGCAGAATTGCTCAATTTCTATCAATATCACTTTCCAACGGTAAAGTTTCACAAGCGTAGTTGAAGTTCTCAAATTTGAAGCCATCTATCAGCATGTGCAATTTACATATTTCAAATGAAAAATCAAGCAACAGGCATTATGATGCAGATCGAGATACAAAATCTAATGGAAATAACCTTAGGCATAATTCAATAAAACAGAAAAAGGTTTGAGAAAGAGTGGGAGATAGTGATAGAGGGGAGAGAGAGAAGACTTGAGGCATTGTATATATGGCGGCGCACCTAATATAGAAGAGTGGACTTCTTCAGCCATGAACGGAGTGGTTGGAATTAAGAGTTCATGAAATGACTCAAGAAGTTGGCAAACACGTTACGGACTCTTAGAAATATACTCCCTCCGTCCCAATTTAAACTTAAAAATATTTTGGGCTTAGATATTAAGAAGAGGAATCTTTTATTATAAAATATAGAAAGTGGTTAGGGTGTTGTGAGTATAGAAAGTGTGTAGGAGAGAGAAGTGGGTAGGGAATAGTTAGTGGATAATTGTAGTGAGTATGACATGTGGGGCCCATTGAATAAAGAAGTATTATAAACTTTCCTTGTTGGGTTTTTGAAGATTAAAATTGGACACCCGTTT
Source organism: Adenophora triphylla var. japonica (assembly GCA_022495995.1). NCBI lineage: Eukaryota > Viridiplantae > Streptophyta > Magnoliopsida > Asterales > Campanulaceae > Adenophora > Adenophora triphylla. Next base: position 28,384 of record JAFEMH010000597.1, on the reverse strand, counting down.
GGGAAATTTTTGAAGTTTAAATTGAGACGGAGGGAGTAATCACTTGTGGACTTCCTACGTGAAAAGAAATACATAAAGGGAGAGGGGTGACTGAACTATTGGACTTCCATCCACTTCTGGGCCTCTCCCCATGATACCTCTTCATAACCACCAAATTTCACTAACTTCCCCCACTAATTTCAAATGATTTTCACTAAATTATTCCCTATAAGAGTATTTCAAACAAAAAATTCAACAAAATTTCAAGATAAAACTTGGATAGATGGACAGTAAGAATGTATATGCACACGTCGGCTTCAAAAAAAAAAAAAAACTTCTGATCTCAAACAAGCAATAGCGGGTGAGAAGCTTTGGGATCACATTGCAAAAAAGTAAAGCAAACACTTTGGTAACGATAACTAGCAATCTCATTAAAGCACGCCAGATTTTCAAATATTTGTGTTTTATATCCATCAATAGCACAGGCTCAGTACAAGGAATCCCGTAAAATCCCAACTAAAGGAACAGTATTAGGAAAAGTGGAGTAACTTACTTCAATTCTAGACATCCCATCTCCCAGAAAAGCACAAGCATTCTTCACATGGGCAATGTAATAAGTGTCGCACAACCCGCATTGACTGCATAATTGAAATTAAAACAAACTTCACAACTGAAACACTAATCCATATTACAAAATCCACATTATTCTCACACACACACACACACACACACATTCCATCTCCCAGAAATGCATCGTAACCCGCATAACTACATAACTAAATTCCAAGCAATAAAATCCAAGTTAAACACTTATAATCCACATTACAAAAGCCACATTGCTAACACGCACATATTGATGATTTTGTAATCAAGCACAAAATTGAACCTGCATTGGTCTTTAGCAGGGTAGGTCCCACCAGAAGGTATAGGTTTGGAACGTTTCCGCCAATCATCTCTCAGTTTAACTGAATTTGAGGATGAATTTGAGTTTAAGGATTTTGAATTTCCATCTGCAGTGTTCATATTCCCCCATAAAACAACCAACGATTGCAATAGCATAGAGATAATTAAAGGGAGAGTGACCGGGAAGTTCTAAAAAAGTATCATAATGCCCGAGAAAAGTTCCTTCACCATTGTATTATAGATGCAGTATTATATTCACGTATGAGTGAATATAATAATATTGCATGCAGTATTATATATTACTGCGTAAGAACTTTCCAGGTCATTTCGATTTAATGAGAAACTTGAGGGGGAAGGGATTTGTTTCAAAAGGAAATTCCGGCCGGGTCAAATTCCCATAATTAAACGAGAGGGTGTGTGTGCGTGTGTGTGAGAGAGGAGAGAGTAATACCTTTAGATGAACAAACAACGGAGAATGAAGGGGAAAACGAGCAGAGCTTAGAGCTGAAAATGGCCATGGCTACGGGGAGAGAGAATCTTAAAAGATTGAGTTCCCCAAACTTATTTTCCGCCACATATACAACAACGGCGACTACATCCCACAACGGCATCGTATAGTATGAGGATTGATCGTTATGCATAGAAACGTCATAACCGGAGGTTTTCAACCGCGTTGAAAATTGCGAACATGCAAATTCGACCAAACCGCCTGCCGAATCCAATTATAGGCTTATAGCTCCTCTGGACCCGCGGTTTGAACCTTCGTTAATTTTCAAAATAATACTCCCTTCGTCCCTAAAAAATTGTCCTGTTGTACATTTTGCAATTATTAAGGAAGAGCTTCACCTTCTTGTACCTTAGTAAATTTGCACTAACATTCATGCTTAAATTTAGAAATGAAACATATTTTTTGGGACAAATCAAAATGTCAAATGGGACAATCTTTCAGGACGGAGGGAGTATTAGTTTTTTTCTCATTCAATCTTGACTATATGTAATATGTGTGTGTTTTACGCGTGTATAGTGTGTTGTATAAGTGTATTGTCACTTGTCTAAGTTTTGTTTTTTTTTTTATATAAAATCCCTTTTCTCCTTTTTGAAAATTTAAGCCTGAGTAATAAAAAAATTGAAAAATATTTTTAGGCGTATAAATAGAACACTTCAATTCATTTTATTTTTCTCATATAAAAAAAACACTAAAAAAAAATACAAAAGGGTAGAAAAAACAAAAAAAATGTCTAAATCGGCAAACAGGACCGGACCGCCAAAACGGGAATCAAAACTGTGAAACGTAAATAGGAGGTCCGGTTTCGGTCGGCCTTTTCGTCAAATCGTGAACCGCCGATTTTCGATCGTAAATCGGCGATCCGTTCCGACCGAGGCATGTCTAGTTATACATGCCCTCCATTTTTTTCAAGTGCACCACTACATTTGCTAAATAAAAATTTGAAATAATTATGATAATAAAAAATTGCGCTTAAAAATATTTCCCTTATTTAACAATGAATAAATATCTAAAGTAAAAATATTAATTTTAATAGTTTATAACATGTTTTTAATTTAATTTATATTAATATTTTTATCATTCCATTTTCTATTAGAATAACGAAATCAATTTCCATTCATTATTACAACAACAAAATATATAAAAAGTACTTAAAGAAAAATTAGTGATTAGAGATAGACTATTTTTCTAGAAAATGCAAAATGAATATTGTACCGGTTAAACCCACATTGAATAAGATCATATATATTTGATGTCAATTTTCTCAAGTATTATTATAAATTTATTTTTATATTTTTAATTTATTATTTTCCATGGAACAATAATCAAACTACATGTTTATTCATTATTTTTTATTCTTTTTTTATTATGCCATTGATAAAAATATTTATTTTTAAATTCACCACTTAGTTTAATGCTGAAGAGTAATAAATTTTAATAATTAATAAAATATTACACCACGGTAACATTTATTTTTTTTAATTAACAACAAAAATATTTATTAATAGATTTACCTCTCAAGTTTTATATATCAATATTTGCAAAATGCATTTTCAAATTTTTATAACTTTTTACCACTTTGTTTAAAAATAATTCTAATTAATTGAGATCAAAAATTGAATAAAAAATATTAGGTGAAAATAGATATAAATATAGGTGAATAAAGACATCTAGCGCCTCATATTTAATAAAAACACTAGGTAAATATAAATATATGTCTTTCGATTAACACTTTCATCTACGTGTTTTAAGGTCTTGCATATATTTTGATAATTTAAAAATAATTAAAATATATTGTTTAAAAATAGAGGAAAATAACAAGATAATGATTAATTTTAATGAATGATAATATTAATGGATGTAGTATATAAACAAATTTTGTAGTATTAATAGTCTCTTTTCTTTTAAGAAGGGTAATTGTGTCAAGGAAATTACCAATTTATCAAAAATAATTATATTGTAGTGAATTAATATTTATTGTAGTGGCAATAGTCTCCCCTTGTTATTATATTTTATCTTATTATTCAAATTACACTACCTTCAATTAATTCCCACACCAATCCATTAATTAATACTCCCACCTTCACCTCCTACTCACTTTACCAATTTCAATTTTTTCACCTATTTCAAAAAAAGAAAAAAAAAATATCATTTCTCTCCCATAAACTCCAACCTTTCATTGTGTTCAAATGTTCAATATGGATCGAAAGATACTAAAAAAAGGCTCACATTTATATGCCTTCATTTTATTTTATGGTTTAAAATTGGACCTTTCACATATTTTTATATAAGTTTCATGTTGAGTAAATTTTAGGGGAAATCTGTTTTTTTCATAAGTTATAAAAAGTCCACTTTCATCCTTAAAAATATCAAGTTTAGACCTTAAAACATTGAGTTTAGGCCTTAAAATACCTAAAAAAAAATAGTGAGTTTAGTCGTTAAAACAGTGAGTTTAAGCTAGAAAATAAAATAGTGAGTTTAGGCCTTAAAACAGTGAGTTTAGACTTTAAAATACCAAGTCGATATATTTAAAAATATGATTTTTTATAACTTATGGAGAAACAGGTTTCTCCCAAAATTTTCTGTTTCATGTTTGGTTAAAATTTATATAATATTTTTTTAGGGGGGGTTAAATTTTATATAATGTTAAGAATGTAGTTTGGTTTGCCAAGACTCGGCAAACATCTAGTAATGTTTGTCTTTGAGCTGTTGAACACTAAGGCCTTGTTTGGTATGCAGGAATATGTATGTGAAAATGGGTATGCAACAATAAGTCATTGGCATTGAGCACATGAGTGAAAGCTTCAAAATAAATGGAGACAACTTATTTTTCTCAGTGACCTTAGATTAGACATCCACTCCATGATAGATATCATAAGACAATTTTAACATGGGAATTTTATCACCAAGTTAGGAGGGAACTCACAATCAAGAGTCAAACACAGTGTCAAAGATGCAAACCAATCAAGTGATCACAAAAGATAATCGTGCAGTTAATGAATGCAATTTTTTTTTTTTTGTGTTTTCTGTAATATACAATTACACAGAGATGCAGATAGATGTCCACACAGTTGTGAGATCATCTCAACACACTCAATTCGAGAGACCTTTTTAGGGAAAAAAAATCTCTCGAAAACAATGGCCTTCATGAAAATACCAATCAATCGTGTATTAGTTTTAGCAAATTCACAACTAATAATTTTTTGTTCAACAATATCTCTAACAAAATGAAGTCTAAAATCTAGATGCTTAGGAGTAGAACATTTGCCATATCTATGAAACTTTTAGCATCACAAAAAATAGATAAAGCTTTGTTTTCGATTTCATAGCCTTTAACCTAATTGTTCATCCAATAAAGTTTGATGCGCTTACTATCAACTGCCACACATTTTGATTCAGCATCTGATAGGAAATTAAAAGTTTGTTTCATATTATCCCATGAATACAACTTATTTTCAAGACACAAACATCCAACATTGGTGCTTATGGAATCAATGATTATCTCCCCCTCAAATGCCTTAAAAAATGTCTCTGAATTAGATTCGTCATTGGCAACACAACAACATGAACGTACCTGATGGTATACGGAGTTCATGCAAACATGTAAGGTCATGGTAGTTGACCTTTCCTCTTGTTTTTATTCCTTCATCCACTTCCTCGATGATCTGGGATGTAGGATGAGTTCCTTGTATTTTGTAAGGAATGTCCTTCTCTCTGCTTACTTCACTTTCATCAGTTTCAGAATCTGAACCTTGTTTTTCAGTTGTCAGAACACTTGTGTTGTCAGTTGTGCGAACAATGGTTGAACAACTCTCAGCACAGCTGGCTGTTCTGCAGTTTCATTTACCTTTCGGTTCATATTCGTCATTAACTGGTTCTGGTTCACAAGTGCACCATGTACCATCACCCTCAACAGTTTTGACAATAAGATCAGGAGCATCATCAAAAATTGATTTAAAATATGAAAGATTTTCAACCAACTTGTAACAATGATCTGAGGATCTTACTCCTGTCAAAACACATCTATTTAAATCATTGAAGACCTCACACATCTTCTTATCAAATTTGACATGTAGATCATCATCACACAATTGGCTTATGCTTATCAAATTAGCCTTTAGCCCATCAACATGCAACACATTATGCAGCCTAGGTAAACCTTCTACATGCAACGTACCTTTGCCAATGATCTTACCTTGAGCTCCTCCACCGAAATTTACTTTCCCCCCTTTGAATGGTTCATAGTCACTAAAATGCTCAAGTGACCCAGTCATATGGCGAGAGCAGCCACTGCCGAAGTACCAGGTGTTGGGTTTTGGGGTTACAAACGCAGCGAAAGAACTTTATAAAACAACAAAACCCTAGCCCTTGAATCCGTCTAGCATGAAGAGATGAAATCATATGAAATAGACTTTACATACCTTGTAGCGATTATGTTTGTTCAAAACGAATCTCCAAAATTCAACCTTTGAATTTGTTGCCGAGTCTTCAAACCTCTCCTTGATCTTCCTTGTGATGAATTGATCCAAGCTTTAGGTGATAACGGAATCACCCTCTAATGGCAATCCACACGCGAACGAACCAAGAACACTTCTTATAAGATTGCTAGATGATCCTCCGATTAATGAAAACATTTTTCAATAATCAATGTCAAAATTATGGAATTGATTTGGGATTTCTTTTGATTTTGATTCTCAATCAAAGATCAAAACTTTAGTGTTTCTTAAACTCTAAAAGATGTTGTGTAGATAGAGGTTTATGGCTGCAAAAGGATTGTATTTATACTAGGTATAAATCCCTAACCCTTAGGGAGAATCCTTGTTTAAACCAAAAACCAAATCAACAAAGGAATTTACGTACGGAAAGAAATTCGACGCTGGCACGAGTCGTGCCTGAGAGCACGAGTCGTGCCCCTTTGCAATTTCAGTCGTACCATGAGTTGTGCTCTATTTTTCACTCGTGCTGATCAAGGGAACGAGTCGTGCTCAAGGGCACGAGTCGTGCCCAATCCCACAAGGTCAAAATTTCAACGAGTCGTTCCTTGTTGCCAAAAACGCAGTCGTACTGCACCATGTCACGAGTTGTGACCCAGGGCATGAGTCGTGCCAGAACCCAAATTCCACAAATTGAGCCATGATCAATTCGTTCTTTGTGTGTGACCCTTTAGGAATTATATTTATGTTGGTAGTGAGTCGAAATATCGACCTCACAAGACATAAGTGATTTCTAGCAAACCATTATATCCACCCAATTAATATAACATCAAAGCTTGATTCCTTGATAGATCAAATGTCACAATCCCTTTGTCCACGATGTCCAATTGAACATGAGTCATGGTCCACGTCAACTCATATTGTTCAATGCTTTCTCGATTCCGAATATGTTGATAATCCAAGTGCATTTGATCTCTATCAAATCTCTTGAGTGTGGCCACACGTTTCATCAACACTATTCATCGAGGGCCCAAGCAAACATCTCTCTCAACGAGAGGGATAAATCCCGTCTTGACTTATCATTCTTCCCTACAAGAATCCAATCGTGCCAACATAACCCTTATTGCTATCATATTAAAGATAATGTTAGACTACATCAAACACAATGTTCATCAAGTGGAAGACGATGATAATCTCAGGTACAAAGGATTCCAATGACACGACTATCATGAGATTTAATCATGACATATATGAATATTGACAATGTCATAAATCTCATCGGTAGGTCATGTCCAGTACTTGTTCTCTAGCAAGTACCCATAAGTGTAATGTGCATCTTATGCATATAATCATCTCCATGATTATCAATTACCAACTTATACTAGTTATTCACAATAACTAGGGACGCATGTTATTATAATAAACATGCAAACATATAATAAACCAAATAAACTTTTCTCTATAATAAATGATAAAGACGATTACATAGCGGTTTAAGTTATAAGTCAAACATAACTAAACACCTAGGGCATTACACCAACACCAGGAACCTTCAACAATACTCTTAAGAGAGGTGAAGGCCACCTGACAGTTCATGGTTTCTTTCCTTATCCATGCAGTTCTTGTTTCAGTTTTGGGCTGTCTGTACAGTTGTGAGTTTAGTTGTGCACACAACTGAATGCCCAAGTATTCACCATTCTTCAAAGTTCAAGTTCCTATTTCAACTTATAGCAATATGGTCGAATGTGACCAGGAACAAAACAATGATGACAAACATATTATCTTCGCCTGTGACCTTTCCTTTTGTTTTTTTTAAATATTTTTCTTTTCAACTTTGGAAGAACCCTCAGCCTCTTTGACAAAATTATGACCTCCATAGCCAATTTCAGATTTTTCTTGATTACCTAAATTCAAAACTTTTTCCAACTCAGCCTTACCATTGTTAAGATTAGTTTGAATTTCAGTTTCTCTTTTAAGCTCAGTTTTGAACTTTTCACACTCAATATCTTTCTTTGTGAGTAAAACTTTCAATTTGGCTATGGAGTCCTTTTGAGAATCACTCTCCTTAGATAAACACTCAACCTCAGATTTTAGTTTGAGATTATCAGCAGTTAGTTTCTCATTTACCTGTTTAAATACCTTAAGTTGCTCCATACGTTTGGTCCATTCAGCGTGGAGTTCAACATAGGTATTGTGCAAGTTCTCATAGGTAGCACACTCTTCTTATTCTGGATCATTATTAGTTTCACCAGCAGTAGAAGAATTCAAGCAGGTATACACAATGTTATCAGTTGTGTAGTCAGTTGTGTGGTAAGTTGTGCGATCAGTGTATTGCACAACTTTAACATCCGAATCACTATCAAACAATGTGATCTGAGATGAATGTCATATAGACATATTTGCAGTATGTTCATCATGATCAGAATCACTTAAGGACGCAGAAAAAAACTCATTCCCCTTTTTCTTAAGGTATTTGCACATTCATTAGTAAAATGTCCAAAACCTTTACATGCCCTACACTGAATTGACTCGATGGGATTCTTACTTTCCAAAAAAGGTTTAATTATATTTCTCTCCCTTTTAGATGATTCAACTGTGGAAGAAGGAGAATATGATGAAATAGAAAACTTGGTTGATCGTTTCTTTTTCAACATGTTGTTGAATTTTTGTGTTATCAAGTCACACTCATCTTCTCCCAAATCTTCTCCAAAGTTTGACTCATCTATATCATTAGACAGTTGGATTAGATGTTCAGATACTTTAAGGGCACTAGCAAGAGCAATTGAATTTGCTTTGCTAGATTCTTGTACCTTAAGATTCAACTCAAAATTAGTTAAAATACCCAAGATTACATCAAGTCCAACAATTTGGACATCTTGAGTTTCCCCAATAATAGAAATCTTAATGTTAAACTTTTCTGGGAGAGTCCTTAGTACTTTACTTACGAGTCTCACATTGAATATAGATTCACCCAAAGAAAAAGACTCGTTTGAGATGTCCAAAATTTTGGCTGAGTACTATTTTATGATTTCCTCCTCTCCCATTCTTAAAGTTTCAAATTTTGTCATCAAAGTCCTTACTTAGTTTTTCTGACACTAGTCGGTCCTTCACAGTGAAATTGGAGAATGTCCCAAGCGGTTTTGGCAACAGTTTGAGTAGAGAATAAACTATACATATGAGGATCCACATGGTCAGAGATTGCTCCCATGGCCTTGTCATTATAATTTGCAAGAGCAATTTTCTCAAGTGTCCAAGTTTCAATGGGCTTAGGCCCGTAATTCTTCTCATCTTTGCCATCAGACGTAGCTGGGGTAAGTTCAATCATGGGAGGAGTGTAGCCATTAAAAAGACTAATCCAAGCACGATGATCAATATATTTAATGTGCATAATTATTTTGACCTTCCAAATGGTATAGTTTGAACCATTTAGAGTAGGCGGTTTGTTATGGCTATGGTTATGATGACAATCCATTGTGGCTACTTTCAAGGATCAATCTTAGTTGAGTCGATAGAAAGCTCTGATACCAATTGAAAGATTTGTAGCTAGGACTGCAACCAGTTGTGCACAGACTTGTGTGTACAGTTGTGCACACAAGTGTCAGCACAACTCACTGAACAGATTTTTCCAGAAAAGTAACTTAAATAACAGAATTAAATGCAGCGGAATAACAACGAATTTAAACACTTTAGAAAAAAACTATGCTTGCTGAAAACATTCATAAAACACAACTTTGTCGAAAACAAGTTGCAAAGTAAACTTACAATGAAAGAAAACAAATCTATAAAAAGACAAAAAATCGTTCTAACCTAAGAACACTAAACGGAAAAACAGTCCTGAAGATTCAAGGATCTGAACTTCAAGAACACAGAAACAAGGACTCAAGAATATATATCAACTTCGTTTGTATTTCTAAAATCCGTGAGAACAAGTGGGGCGGACGACTTCTATTTATAAAGGATCAAGAAATCGTTCTTCAACAAGGATTCGATCTTTCAATCTCTTCCTGTAATCCGGATCTACTTTCCTTATCGCCAAGAGTTCTTCCTTCCTTGAGTCTTTACCTAAAATACAAAATATATTTAAATATAAAAGTTAGCCGTTAGTTAAGGAAAATATATATTAATAATTATTTTCTAATCTATTTATGTAATAAATATACAAACCATAATTACAAAAATCAAAAAAAAATTTCAAGAATATATTCATACTCTTTCAACTACGATATTTCTAATTAAATACTTTTACACTCATGACTAAACGAGAAGAAATGAAGCTCAAAAAAAAATTGTTTTACACAATCAAAAGGTTGAAGGTTTGAAGTTTCAAAAAAATAAAAAAAATAAAAAAGAAGTTAATACCATATTTAACCGTTAAAACCTAGTACATTGTAATCTTCCCCTAATTGTGAATAAAACGTCACAATAAATTGTCATTAAACAAGTAATTAAGAAGCCACTACAATAAATTTTGGTGTAATAATTCTCACAATATGCATATATAGATAGCTTGTTAACCATTTCAAAGGGACTAGAAACTAATATTGGCCAGCAAAACAAATACTAGAAATTCCAACTTAGAAATGGATGATATCAAACTACATGGATTTTGGCCAAGTCCTTTTGTTCACAGAGTCATTTGGGGTCTAAAATTAAAGGGTATAAAATATGATTACTTTGAAGAAGAATTCCCTAACAAGAGTGATTTACTTGTGAAGCTCAATCCAGTTCACAAAAAGGTCCCTCTACTTATTCATGGTGGCAAACCAATATCTGAATCTTTGGTAATTCTTGAATACATGGATGAAATATGGCCGGAAAGTTATCGTTTGTTGCCGGAAGATGGGTACGCTAGAGCCGTTGCTCGGTTTTGGATTAAATATGGAGAAGAGAAGGTAATTTTATTTCATTTTAGTAATCTCTTTACTCCAAATTAAATTACGCAACCAACCTAAATATTGAGGTCAAATTTTATGTTTCACTTTGTGTAACACACTATTTTTATCACTAGTAATTTGGCAAGGGGAGTCACTTGACCCCTCTAACTTTTCTAAATTTGATAATTGAGACCCTTTAATTTATAATAAAAAATAAATGTGTGTGTAGCTTTGGCCCCCTTAGTCTTTAGTGGAATTCTTAATGACCCCCTAAAGTTTGAGAAACTATGTGTATTATGTTTTGGAAAAATTATCGAACAATGCAATGTACAACTCTCTAATTATTAATTAATGTAATGTACTTGCTTATTCTGAAATCATGTTACGTACTTTTGATAAAAATATCAAATAATGCAACGTAAATGTTTTTTTTACATACGACATTAAAAAAAAAATTAACGGGACTGACAACATGGCACTAACACGTATGTCAATGTACGCCACATTAGCGTCATGTCGTCAAATTCAAAGTATGGGTGATGTGGCGTTGAGGTGGCAGTGTCACGCGTCGGCAATCTTGTTAATTTTTTAACTTAGTAAAAAAGTAGTTAGTAAAAAAACAAGTGCATTGCATTATTTGATATTTTTATCAAAACTATGTAACATGATTCCAGAACTAGCAAGTATGTTACCTTATTTGATAAATATTGAGAAGTATATTGCATATCTAGGTCATTCGACCATTTTGTTATATATTTTTAATTCATATTTCCTATGTTGGAATGATAATCCAATTTTGTGATTGATTAATTTGATTGAAATTTGATCAAAATATAGTTATTATACTTTTAAATCAATATTTCCTTTGTGATTGCTTAATTTGATTAAACTTTGACAAAAAAATTATGAAAAATAATTAATACAATAATTAAAATTCTAAAACATGTTGCTATTACACCATTAAAGATATTATCATTAATAATTTTTAAAATTTTACTAAGTTAATTTTTTCTTAAGATCTTTAATCAAAGTTCAACTAGTTAACGAAACTTTAAAAATATGGGATTTCTACTCTGGAGCGGAAGGTCTTGACACCCCTAATTCAAATTTTGGCTACGTTCACGGTTGACATCACGATAATGTCATACAAACAAAACACGTTGTAGTACAAAGTGTGGTACACAAATTAGTAAGATCGAAGAGATACTAGAGCGAGTTTACAAGCATAGATCTGGATTTGATATTTTTAAACGTAATTTTGATAAATTTTATAAACAAAAATGACATTTATTTCGATAAATCAGGGTCCCACATGCTACACATTTTTTAGAACGGTTGGAGAGGAGCAAGAGAAGGCAGCAGAAGAAGCATATCAAGTATTGAAAACCCTAGAAGAAAAGGGGTTAGAAGATAAGGCATATTTTGGGGGTGAAAGAATAGGGTTGGTGGACTTATCATTTGGATGGCTTGCATATTGGTTTGAAGGAATGGAGCAAGTGGTCAACCTTAAGATTGTCAAACCTAGTACATTGCCTCGTTTGCATTCTTGGATCAACAGATTTAAACAAGTTCCTGTAATAAAAGATAATGCACCTGATGAACATAAGTTGTTGGAGCATTTGAAGCGCGTGAGGGAGACGTTTGTGGCCCCTTCTGACCCTCACAATCATCGTGATGAATAAATTATACTTATATTACGATTTAATAATTTATGAAAGTTAATTATTTCTATTCTTTTTGTTTACAATAAAGAGTTGTGTTATTTTTTCGCTTGTCCAAAAGAAATAAAATAATTTGAATGGAATGTTATTAATGTAGAGATAAATAAGCTTTTATATTTAAAAACAATGCTCAACCATTTTATTTAGCACAAAATTTGGGGAGAAACGCGTTTCTCCGTCGATTTTGGAGAAACGGGGCTTGTTTTGTCGCGCGACATACTTAGCCACCACAACTGGATATCCTTTCCAAAGCCGGATATCCAGCTAGCCTGGATATCCAGAAGCTTTGGAAAGGATATCCAGAAGCTTTGGAAAGGATATCCAGAAACCAAATATTTTTTCTGGCTATCCTTTCCAAAGCTTCTGGATATCCATATTCAATGTTCTGGATATCCAGAAGCTTTGGAAAGGATATCCAGAAAAAATATTTGGTTTCTGGATATCCTTTCCAAAGCTTCTGGATATCCTTTCCAAAGCTTCTGGATATCCAGAAGCTGATGAAAGTATATCCAGAAACTGGCTTATTATGTCGCGCGACAAAACAAGCCCCGTTTCTCCAGAAGCACGGAGAAACGCGTTTCTCCCCAGACCGACTCTTTATTTAGTGGAACAGATGAAATACTATCACTAAGGTGGCGTTTGGTTCGGTGGAAAAAAAGTGAAGGAATGGAATTGTCAATGGAATTGAATTCCTTAAGGAATTGGAATTGAAAAAAACTGATCAACCCCCTCCGTTTGGTTGGCACGGAATGGAATGGAATTGTCATTCAATTCCTTGGCAAATCATGTTTGGTTTGAAAATACAAATTATAGGAATGGAATGAAAGCATATAAAATGACCAATTTACCTTTTTTAAAAAAAAAAATTTGGGGAGGGGGTAGGTAGGGGGTATGCAAAATGAGTAAAAAAAAATATTTTCGTGGGGGTGGGGTTGGGGTTGGGGTGGGGGTGGGGGTGGGGTTGGGGGGTGGGGTGGGGTGGTATGCAGGGCTGGATGGGGGGTAGGCAGAAAAAAAAATTGTGGGGGTGGGGTGGGGGGGTAGGCAGAAAAAAAAATTGTGGGGGGGGTGGGGGGTAGGCTGGATGGGGGGAGGGTAGGCAAAAAAAAAAAAATTTGTGGGGGTGGGGGGGGGTAGGCAGTGGATGGGGAGGGTAGGCGAGAAAAAAAAAAAAAATTTGTGGGGGTGGGGTGGGGGTGGGGCATAGGGGCTGGGTAGGGTTTGGGGGTATTTTGGTAAAAAAAAAAAAAAAATTCCATTGCCAAAGGAATTCAACATTTCATCAATTTTATGATGGAATGATAAATTCCTTTATTTGAAGGAATTCAACATTTCAAGGGAAAGAAAATTTTAAAAAGAATGAACCAAACATGGGAATGGAATTGAAAAAAGGGAATTTTCCATTCTTTTCCCCCACTTTCCTATGAATCAAACGCCCCCTAAGTTCATCCATCTTTTTCAAATAGTTTGAGGGACAATTTTGAAAAAATGTATTCCCTCCGTCTCAATAAAAGCTTCACTAATTACCCAAAAAGGCGTCCCGTTAGAAGCTTCACCTTTCATTTTTTGGCAATAAATCTTTACTATTTCCTCCACTCATTCTCTCTCCTATATTATTTTAATACTCACAACACCATTATAATTTACTATTTCCTCCACTAATTCTCTCTCCTATTTTCAAATTACACTCACAACATTTTTTTTTCTCTTTCATTTCCATAATTTGCATGCCCACCCAAAAGGGTGAAGCACTTATTGGGACGGAGGGAGTATTTAATTTCAACCATTTTACAATAAGCATGTTAAAACTGAAATTTTTAGTTCTACTAAATCTTTCTATCTATAATTGTTTTGTACGAATTAATTAAAATAGATGTATACTAAACAAAAACACTGAGATAATAATACTTTTATATTTCATAATTTTGTAATTAATATTGAAAAAGTAGATGTATACCAAACAAAAAGATCAATTGTGCCAAATTTAATGACCCCCCCCCCCCCCCCCCAAACTGAACGGTTTCTTTTAAAAAAAATTGTCCCTAAACAATTTAGTTTTTCAAATGTTTTTTCATCATTTGTCATTTAATATACAATATAGAGCGGAAATAATCGCCTATTGAGTAGGGATAAAGAGTGGTCAGGATTTGCCCATAACTACCTGATCCAACGGTCATCATTGAATGATTTATTTTCCTCTTTATTTTTAACCATTAGATTCGTTTTCACTGTTAAGATCCTACGGCTAATATCAGGCGATTTCTAAAATCCTATTGACAAGAGACAAAAAGTGGTCAGAATTAATCCAATCCAACAGTCAGAAACTGTCATAAATAAATATAAATTAATTAATTTTTTAAAATAAAAGTGAGTAGAAAAATAAATATAAAATTAACTGACATGAATTTTGGTTACTTTTGTAATATACTTTTTAAAAATAAAATTGTGTAGATTCGATCGCTCCTTTATTTCGCAAAATCAACTCAATCAAATTTTGACATATTTTTATAAATATAAAATTAATTAATTTTTCAAAAATAAAAGTGTGTAGAAAAATAAATATAAAATTAACTAACATGGATTTTGATTACTTTTGTAATATACTTTTTAAAAATAAAAGTGTGTAGATCTGATTGCTCCCTTTATGTCGCAGAATCAACTCAATCAAATTTTGACATATTTTTATAAATATAAAATTAATTAATTTTTTAAAAATAATAGTGTGTAGAAAAATAAATATATAATTAACTGACATGAATTTTGGTTACTTTTGTAATATATGATTTTTTATTAACTCAATCAAATTTTGACATATTTTTATAAATATAAAATTAATTAATTTTTTAAAAATAAAAGTGTGTAGAAAAATAAATATAAAATTAACTGACATGGATTTTGGTTACTTTTGTAATATACTTTTTAAAAATAAAAGTGTGTAGATCCGATCGCTCCCTTTATTTCGCAGAATCAACTCAATCAAATTTTGACATATTTTTATAAATATAAAATTAATTATTTTTTAAAAAATAAAAGTGTGTAGAAAAATAAATATAAAATTAACTAACATGGATTTTGGTAAAAGTCTGTAGATCCGATCGCTCTCTTTATTTCGCAGAATCAAATCAATCAAATTTTGACGTATTTTTATAAATATAAAATTAATTAATTTTTTAAAAATAAAAATGTGTAGAAAAATAAATATAAAATTAACTAACATGGATTTTGGTTACTTTCGTAATATATGATTTTTTTATTAACTCAATCAAATTTTGACATATTTTTATAAATATAAAATTAATTAATTTAAAAAAAATAAAAGTGTGTAGAAAAATAAATATAAAATTAACTGACATGAATTTTTGTTAATCAAATTTTGACATATTTTTATAAATATAAAATTAATTAACTTTTTTTAAAATAAAAGTGTGTAGAAAAATAAATATAAAATTAACTGACATGAATTTTGGTTACTTTTTTAATATACTTTTAAAAAATAAAAGTGTGTAGATCTGATCGCTCTCTTTATTTCGCAGAATTATATATTTTTTTACTTAGTAGTATATGGGTAGGCAAGGTTATCGAGAAGAGGGTACTGGGTTGGGTTGAGAATTGCCAAAAAAGAGGAAAGTAAGTGGGGGACGAAAGGGGTTAACATGAATGAGGAAAGCGAGTGTTGGCGGGGGTAACAGAATGAAGAAAGCTCAAAAATAACTTTCTATTGACTTTAGATAAAGAAGGGTCCAAATTAATTCATAACCGCATTTATTTCTTTTTAATTTCAATCTTTGAATTATTTTTTAGTAACTCTAATCTAAGGGCTGGCAGTGAGCGGTTTCATTTATTCACTTCTTTTTTAATTTTTGCCAAAACTCATATTTTCATCACTAAACTATAACATTTTTCAAATTGTTCTCACTGAACTATGTTTTTTCAAATGTTCTCACTGAACTTTTACATTTTTCAAAATGTTCCCCTCTGTTAACAAATTTGCTTAAAATTTAACGAAATACATTTTTGTTAGTTTTATATAACCTCCATCCCATAAAGTTTATAACATTTTTTAATCCTTTCAGAACTTGAATCAAATATTAAGATTGTATTTTAACAAAAAAAAATTGCATTCTTTCACCGGGTTAATCAATTTAACTATTAAGTTCAAATCAAGCAAGGCTTCGGGTGATGATATAAAACTTTAACCATACATTAAGGCAATCGACCTCTCCATCCTCCCTATCGCAGAATACGTTATACACTTTTATAGGACCGATCAAATTCATACTGTCACCGTGCCATTGGCAGGGTAAGAGTACTAGTATTTTTACAAAACTATAAGTTTGAAAGTGAATAACAAAAATATTTATAAATATTTTCTTTTAAAAATCAATGATTTCAAAATGAGTTGCTCTTATAAAATAGTTTTTTCATAACAATGGAAAAACTAGTTTTTACATAACATTATGAAAAAACTAGTTTTTGAACCCGATTTACACACACAACACGCGGGTTAAACCGGTGGGTGTGTTCATTAACAAAACAGAATCGATCTATATAAATTTAATTTCAATGAACACACAGTAAAACGCACGATTACGCCGCAAAATCAGAGAAATTCATCAAGTTTAAGCAGAATTCAAGTCATAATCATTATATTCAATCGAACGAGGTACTATAGTAAACAATTTCATACAAATTGATTATCAATCAAGATATTAACAATCATTTCTAATTGTGTAATTAAATTCGGGTGATTTTTTATTAGATTAAGATGAGATTACAGGAATTGATAATAATTCGAATTCTTCATTACTTGAAGTGTCAGTATATTCACGTAATTGATTAGTTAACATTATGATTAAATTATTGCAGATAATAATGCTATTGTAATTGACAAATGTACCATAGTATCTTGATGCATCCTAATTTGTTGCGAGTATATTTGTTTAATTTAGTTTCATTAGTACCCATGATTTATATTACTTATAAGTTATTACTATAGAAAAATATTAAGATAATATTATTTTGTATGTACATAAATTGATTGACATTATGAATTTTGTACTTAAATAAAAAATGATAAAGATTATTATAAAATTTAATTGTATTTATTAGATTTTTTTGTATGGACATTAATTATTTTATTTATAATATAGTAATAATTAGATAAAAATACATTATTTATTAATTTAATTTATATACTAAAATAGGGTAAAATATTGAGCCATTGTGTAAAGTGGGATCATGTACTCCCTCCGTCCCGGCCGACTTAGGATTTTTTGAAATGGCACGGGGATTAAGGAAATGGTAAATGT
The DNA here is from genome assembly GCA_022495995.1 of Adenophora triphylla var. japonica. Taxonomy (NCBI): domain Eukaryota; kingdom Viridiplantae; phylum Streptophyta; class Magnoliopsida; order Asterales; family Campanulaceae; genus Adenophora; species Adenophora triphylla. The sequence goes on along the minus strand of JAFEMH010000597.1, from coordinate 10,660 downwards.
TGTGAGTGTAATTTAAAAATAGGAGAGAGAATGAGTGGAGGGAATAGTAAATTATAATGGTGTTGTGAGTATTAAAATAATGTAGGAGAGAGAATGAGTGGAGAGAATAGTGATTTAAGGTTTCCATTTTGGGCCGTCCTAAGTCGGGTGGAACGCCCAAAATGGCAAAAGTCTAAGTCGCTAGGGACGGAGGGAGTAGATACTTTGGGACGTTAAACATATCTCAATCACATTGAAATGACGTGAATTCCGTACATTTCTAATTTCCTTAAAAAAATTCACTTCGTTAGGCGTCTGATTATAAATTAAGATTGCGGATTTGCGGGTTAATTAAAGTGTCACCTTTTGACAAAATTCGCGCTAACTAAGGTGCAAAATGGAATTATATGTATATTTTGGGCTAAAAATATTTTGGCCTCCAATAAATCATTATCATTCGTGGTTTTAAACAATGTTTAACAACTTCAAGAGTTGATCGTATGAAAAACTAGTTTTTTTTTATCCATAGAAAAAAACTAATTTTTCATAAGTGTTAGTGTTAGAATTATAAAGTGTCGGTGATATGTTACAAAGTGTTACTTTGAATAACATGCACTTCTTAATAATATCACTGACACTTTATAATACTAGCATGCCATATACACTTTGGAAAAATGCGTTTTAAACAGTGCTAGTGCTAGTGTGAGTGTTTAATAGTGTCAGTAGTGTGTGTGTGTTTGTGTGTTAAAGAGTGTTAGAGTGTTAGGCCCAATTGATAGGAAACAGACTAGAAGGGGGGGGTGAATAGCCTGATTAAAAATTTTTCTTAACTCTTGTAAAAACCTTTGAAAATGTCAAGTACCTTATCAGAGGTTAACCGATGGTAACCGATTCACGCAGCGGATAAAATGATACCAGTTAGATACTCACACAAATCGGTTAGACAGTGGAATTTTCAAAGAGTAAGTTAAAAGTCATGCAATTGTATTTTCCCAATGGAGAAACAAAAGACAGTTAATTGAGTCAAAAGGTTGTGACCAGTTTAGAAATTGTCAACCGGTTACAACAACACAAATAAAAACAAGCAAACAAAGGAAATGACACAATTGTTTGAAGAGGTTCACAGTGTTAAATAATTGTTACGTCATCTACCAAGTTTGATCAAAACTTGAATTTGTGAAAGTGCACTATTAATGATACCTAACTATTACAAATTGCAAGCTCAATGATTGAAGGCTGCTAAAAGTAAAGTGACCACTAATGGATCGTGCAACAAGAATGACCAGCTGTTTTCTAGAGATGTGTTCACAAAGTTGAACTGATTTCTCTAGGGTGTGTGTGTGATTCAATCAATGTGTTCCAATCATAGTCTTGTTGGGAAACACTACAGGTATTGATTGAAGTGTATGTCCTAACAGAGATAGTCTAGTGTTTATGAGGGACTTGAATGCCTTGAACTTGAATGCTTGAATGTTGGTAGTTCTTGGCAACTCACTCTCAAAGATCTTAAATGCACCAACCCTCTTCAATGCTTTGGAGAAGCTATTTATACTAGTCTTCAAAATAAAGTTGTTGCCTCTGAAGGGGTTGAGGAGATGACTTGGACAGGCAGGCATTTAATGAGGATATCTCTTTCATTTAATGCCTGAGATTTGATGAAGATATTTTTCATTGAGTAGTTGAAGGGATGTGAGTATTGGTAACATTGACATTCCTCTTTGAGTTACTGACAGTTGCAGGAATGTCTTTTCAGCATGTTGTTTTACCAACTTCAGCTAAATTGGGAGCTGAGTAGTTGGGAGCAATAAATGCATCAACTGAGGAGAAGTTTGTTGAATAAGCCGGTTATCAGCAACTGATAAGCTGATGGGCTATTGACAGGTTGACTGACTCAATCGGTTAGGGAGTACATCGGTTAGGCATGTTTGAATCGGTTAAGGGCTGTCAACCGGTTGATGAAGCTTCTCTACCAAGTAACCAGTTAACTTCAAGGAAAATCATCAGGGTCTTCGAGTCTTCAAACTCTGAGAAAATTACATTAATAAAAACACTGGCACTAGCACTAAGGAAACCTAAGATACATAGAAAAATTCTATTTGATCTAGTTAAAATTAGGAGTCCTCAATAATGCTTATTATGATTGGGATTAAGCAATTCTAAGGCTATACATATATTTGACTAACAATCTCCTCCTAATTGCTTAAATCCAATCACCCTAGGTTAACATCTATCTTAACTCAGTAAAAGAATGACTAAGAGTTTATCTTTTAAATATGTCATTCCCTAAGTCAAGTGACAACTTGATGTAACATAAGTAAAACTTACAAAAAGAAAGCTTAAAAAAACATTAAAGTAAAAGAAACTTGAATGAAGCAACCTGCAAAGTGAAACGGTTAGTAGTAGTGAAGTCATTCAAAATATAAGGAAATTCAAGAAAGCAAAACATTTAAATGGACAAGTTTAGAGTTCAGAAATTCTCATTGATTAATCAGTAGACTGGTTGAAAGAAAGACATTCATATCATCGGTTACATTCCTAATCTTCAGCAGCAGCAGGATCGGTTGGATCTTTGACCGGTGGATCAGCAGATGTTGGTGTAGCCGATGCAACTGGGTCTGATGATCTGGCTCTCTTGGCATCCCTTTTGGCTTTCTTTCTTTTCTTTCTTCTCTTCTCTTTTCCTTTTCTTCTGCTCCTCATACTGCGTCTTGCCTAGCTGACCATCGGCAAACATCTTCATCAATACTTCATTCTGAGCTTTAACCTTGATCAGCTCGGTTGCAAGCTCACGATTCTTCTGATCGGCTAGCTTGAGGGCTTCGGTTGATTCATTCAAAAGAACTTGACCGGAAATTTGTTGCTCACATAATGCTTTGTTGGTATAATGAGACTCATCAAGTTGCAAAAGCAGGTCTCTTTTGGTGGCATCCTTAGCATTTAGCAGCTCCATAAAATTTCCAATAGCCATAGCAAAACCAGTTTCCATTTTGTTCAATCTTCTCTATTCCTCCTCCTGATTGGACTTAGCATGAGAGGCAGCTAATTCAGCATTCACAGTAGCAACTCCTCTAAGCATGGCTTCATGCAAGTCAACAAGATCATTCACAACAACTGGTCTCTGAGGATCATCATCATCGGTTAAGGAGGCCAGTTGAGGGGTCGATTGGATGGGAGCAGGTAAGACGACACCAGTTAGAGGGCGATCAGTTGAGGGAATGGAGATTGAGGCTTGGACGACCAGGGATTGAACGCTTGGAGGTTGATCGGCTGGAGGCTGATCGGCTGGAGGTTGATCGGTTAGAGAATGATAGGCTTGGGTATCGGTTTGGGCATCAGTCAAGGCATGAACAGCTGGAGCATCGGTTAGAATCTGATCGGTTGAAAGATCGGTTGGAGCTGAAGAGCGACCGGTTCTTAAGATTTGACCAGTAGGAGATATATCAATTTCTTCATCAATCGATTCAGAAGAGGAAGAAACAGGTTGAGCTGGAGCCATCAAACCATTATTATCAAGGCTCATCATCTCAGCAAAAGCAAGTTCCAAAAGTTCAGCAGCAACATGGGCCATCGGTAAGACACTTTGACTTAACCGGATTAAGTGACCCATCCTTAAAATACCCAGAAGGAGAGAGGCATGATGAATGTTGCTTCTCGGTTGGACATTTCCATTTCTCCTCACTGACAGCCTAGGCACTTGTGGCATCAAACCCACCATATAAGTAACCTTAGAAGACCATCTGAAAATTCTCAGCTCCAAAACTTGTGTCATACGGTTGTTGAGGGATAAATATCTGATGAATAGGTTACCGGTTGACAAAGTGCTTTCAACCGGTCGAGTCAATCGGTTAACAATCTCTCCACCTATTTTGATGGTGGTTTGTCATTAAGAAAGCAAGGGTGAATATTTTGGCTTTTGTTTGGTGGGGAAGTCAGTTATGAGTTGTTGTTCTGCTTTGCCTGGCTTGAGCTTGTGATTTTTGGGAGGTACTGGTCTCTTTTTAAGCTTAAGGATTTTGTGTTTTTGGAAGCAGCTGCTGGTTTCACCTGGGCCATTTATTTTGGTTAGGTGAGGAGGGGTATTGGTTTGAGGATCACCATGTCCCATTACTTCAGCAACATCAACAAATACTTGCATTCTATCAGCTCTTCTCTTCTTTTGAATTTCATTGGCAATTGGTGGAGGCATGGGGATAGCTTCAAGGCTGGACCGGCTAGAGATCTTTTTATGAACATCAAACAAAAATGTACCATAGTGGTATAATAGTTGAGAGGAGAAATTAGATCCTTCTGGTCATGAGTGAAGTTAAAGCTAGCTGGTGGAACAGCAACATCAGAGGGATCATAATCAACCAGTTCATCATCTGAGAATTCATCTTCTTCAAAGAAATCTGATGTAGACTCCTCCTAAAAAATTGGATCGGTCTCCTCCTTGACTAGTGAGTTATCTTTCACAGATTGAGTGGTTTGGCTGACTGAGAGAGAGGCTTGGATAGCCTGCTGAGTGGCCAATTCATCAACTGATAACCGCTGTCGGTTCAGCTCTACTTCAAATAAACTGGCAGCCATAGACTTTTGCAATTCAATATCATCAACATCAATCGGTTACTCTCTTTAACCGGTTCAGCAGATACATCGGTTAGAGGCACATCGGTTGAAGGCTTGTTAATCGGTAACTCCTCTCTAACCGGTTCAACTGACTCACCGGTCAGAGGCATCGGTTGAGTAAACAGTAAGGAATCAGTTTTATCAGCATCTCCTCCTCCTAAGGTCGTAACCGGTGAAGTATCGATTACGCCTCCTCCCATATTTCTAACCGTGGCCATCAGTTTGGGAGTTGAAAATTCAACCTTTTCAGATCGGTCAACGGCAGCAGTAGATCGGTTAGCAGATCGGTCATCATCAGAATTAGAAGAGGAGCTGGAGCTGGAGCTTGACCGATTAACTTCATCATCATCAACTTTATCAGAACCACTTTCTGCATCAGTCACAGAAGTCCACTTATTCTTGTTTGATTGAACTGATGAGAAAAAGTCAGACAAAGCAATATCTCCCATTGCTTGGATTTCTTTATCAATATCCACCATGTTCTGAACCAGGTCCATCACATTTCTCATAAATTGGTTTCTCCTTGGACCTAGAGAGACAGATTCAGAATCAAATGAAGGTAGATCATCCTCAGGTAGCTCATATTTGTCCAACTGATATGGGTCAGATTCCATTAAAGTGTCTTGGGCATTGTATAATAGAGCAAAGTCAGCCCACACTGCATGGACCATCATGTCCTGCCTGAGCCTATCCTGAGCCAGATAGATAGCATTCCAGAATTGAGGCAGAAGATCAAAGTATCGGTTATATAGCTTGATAAGGCTTTCTCTGGACAAGGAGATGTCATACTCACTCAAGGGACACAGTTTGCTGACATAAATCCCTTTGTCTTCATGAGTGTTGTCAAAATCAACATAATTAGTCATGTCACCGATGGAGACAGAGTTTTTATTGATCTCAGGAAATTGGAGCAATCTCCTGATGAATGGTGGGAGATGATCAATAGGGTAAACCCATTTTGGAGAGGGAGAAGACTTGGGATTGATGGACCAAGGGTTGTAATGGTAGATATGGAAAGTTGGGTTTCTGATGGGTTGGCATCGGCTGACCGGTCGAGAGGATGATTGATCGGTAAAGGGGATTGAATCAGTTAAGAAATCATGGTTGAATAACCGTTTGGGAATGAATGGAATAAAGTTGCCCAAATTGGTTTCAATTCTTTTCTTTCTCTCAGCATTTTCTTTTGCTAATTGAGAGGAAGATTTTCGAATAGGCTTGGATTTTTGGATAGGTGGAGGGGCTGATTTTCTGGTTGTTTTCTTTGGTCGGTCAGAGGAGAGAACGGTGGCAATCGGTTGATCATCAGAAGAGGTCGATTGAGGGGCATTGACCGGTTTAGGATCAGTTGAAGGCTCATCGGTTAGCTTCCTCTTGACCGGTAAGGTAGTGATCGGTTTGGGAGCATCGGTAGAAGGCTTCACCTTTGGCCGGTTAGACTTTTTCTTGGCAATTACCGGTTGAGCAGCAGAGGGCTTACCGATTGCAACAGCAGCACCGGTTGATGGCTTTGCTTCCTTAAGAATTCTTGCCTGATCAAACTTATCAAGAGATTTGCAGAAGGATTGAGGATAGCTTGGTTTACCAATTGAAGCAGCAAGAACAGCTGGAATCTTTCTCAACACATGGCTGATCAATAAAATATGACAAGGTTTAGCCTTGTTAGCCTTGGTACTGGGCTTCTCCTTCTGATATTTCTTGAAGGCTACCAAGATGATTCTATAAATAAAAAATCACCAGTTGAACTCGCTTTGAAGAATAATTGCAGCAAGAGCTTCACATTGTACCATAGTAATACAATGATGAGAACCAGACTGACAAATGAAGCATCGGTCAACCACCTATGCTAGGGCATAGTGAATGGCATCCAGATCTGCCTTCTTGTTACCTTCACCGGTAACGAAAGGGTTGGTTCCTCTAACTCTTGACCAAGGAAGCTCCATATTTTTCATAGGAATTGAAGATAGACCGGTTGAGGGAAGGGAAGGCATTGGCTATGGAGGAAGGGTTGAAGGCAATCGGTTGGCCAGCAGTGGTTGAAAGAATAGCAGTCATTTCCCCATTCTTCACATCTTCATCCAGAATACCATTGTCAAACAATTCATTCACTAATTCATAGAAAATATCCTCATTCCCCTCTGGCATCAGAAAAGGAAGAACACAAGCTTCCACGAAAAGAGCTTGAAATAGCTTTCCTTCATCTGAATCAAAGAAACTTAGGAGAATGTAACCTCCATAAATGTCTTTCGTGGGGGTTGGTTTAGGAGCCATTTGTGTAGAAATCAAACATTAAGCCAACATTTTAAGTTAGAATAAGAAAATAGACATTTTTAGACGAGGTTCATAACTTAGAGGATTTTGAATTTTCTAAACATAATATTCAAGATTCTAGAAAGATTTGAAAGTATTACCAGAGAAATCTTTGAAAATTGATGAAGTACAAAGGAAGATTCAAACGCTGATGAACTTTGAAAGCATGAGAGTCTTTAACCGATTGGAATTCAAATTTGCAGAGAGATATTTCTAGGGCACGAAAGTTTGAATGTTTGCTTTTGAAAAACCTTTTATAAGGAGAGAGAGAGAGAGAGAGAGAGAGAGAAGGTGAAAAGGTTTTGTTGGGAGAAACAAAATCTGTTTAAACGTTTTTAACTGGTTTGCACAAATATTAAATATTTTATCCACGATTCTAAATATGGGACATAAAAATAGGTACGTGTGTGTTGCAGTTATGTTTAAACACAATAATGAACAAAAAGAATAACCTTTTGGATAAATAGGAATGATACAGAGATTACCTTTTTGATCAAAATTAAAATTTTGATCTGCCTAGGAAAGGAAAGGTTGGGGACAGCTCACAGAAATGTCAGACTGAAACGGCTGACATGACTGACGTGATAGCAGGGATGAAAACGATCCAGTTAAAACGAATTACGATTTTCAATCTGGCCGCAGTTCGTCAGTAAGGCGCTTGACAGGTTGAAGACTTGATCGGTTGAGAGGAACGACCAGTCAGGTGCAATGACCGGTTGATGAGACCTGCTTAGCTGTCAGTTAGATACCATCAGTTAGGGACACCGAGTTACCGGTTAGGTATACTTATTAGCACACCAGTTAGAGATACCGGTTAAGGATACCGGTTAGCAGTGGTATATTGAGGAATCACCTTGATCGGTTGATAGCTTACACAAGTAGCAAAGTTAGCACAATTTATCAACGAATATCAATCATGCCTAGGTCTCCTCTAAGGAATTCAAATCTTTTAATGTCCAAGGGTTTTGTCAAAATATTAGCTAACTGATAATCAGTATGAACTTTTAAGAGAACGATATTACCCTTTTCAACATGATCCTTGAGGAAGTGGTATTTGATGTCTATGTGCTTTGTCTTGGAATGCATCACAGGATTGTTGGAGACAGAAATGGCTGAGGCGTTGTCACAGTAGATGGGACACACTTCTTGTGGAATTTCATAGTCCACCAGTTGTTACTGTTAGTGTTATGCCCTAGGCCTATGGTTGATAGACTTATGTGTTGACATTATTATTATTATATGAGATGTTTATCATTTGATTATTATATGTTTTGTATATTTGTTTATAATAATCTCCGTCCCTAATTATTAAGAGAATAATTGGTATAATTGTCAATGGATAATCATACGATGATTATATGCATAGAGATGCACATTGAAATTATGGGTACTTGTTAGAGAACAAGTGACTGGACATGACCCGCATGAGATTTATGTAATGGTCAAATGTCATAATTAAATCTCATAAGGTTACTTCATTTAGTCCCTAGACCTGAGATTATCATGACCTTGACCTTATATATGATGAAAGTCATGTTTGATTTTAGTCAAACGCTATCTTAACACGATATCTATAAAGGCTATCTTTGGCATGATCGGATTCATGATGGGAAGGATGATAAGTCAAGATGGAATTTGTCCCTCGGAAGAGAGATGTTTTGCTTGGGCCCCTCGATGAGTGATAATGATGAAAGTGTATGGCCGTACCCCAATATGATTGGAATTATCATTATACTCAAAATCGAGAAAGCATTGAACAAAGACAAGTTGACAAGGATCATGACTTGTGTTCAATATAACATCGCGAGACAAAGGGAGAAATGGAAGTATACCATTGGAAACGTGAACTCTTACGTTATATTATTTGGGTAGACATAATGGCTTGCTAGAGTCCGCTTATGTCTTATGAAATTCGATATGATCGAACTCATTGCCAACATAGTATAATCCTATTGGGTCACACACAACTAGAATGAATTGGTTAAACCAAAGGAAGAATGATTGAGAGTTTCTGTATATGGCAACCTTTGTCACGCGACATACCTAGCCATGTGGCAGACTATATCGCGCGACATATCTTGCCACCAGACGCGGTTGACAGCCTGGTCTCCTAATTCGATTAGGAAACATATTTCATACTAAAGTAGTATAAATATAAGAGGTCTGTTAACCCTAATAGTCTAGCCGAAATTTTTAAGGGAAATTCATAACAAAATACTCTCAATATTCTTCAAGGTTTTTGATCTAGCAATCATCAAGAAATCGTTCTTGAATTCATTCAAAGGTGTGGATACAAAAAGAGGGTCTTCACTGCTCATCGATCAAGGCCTAGAGTTCAAGCAATCTAAAGAACAAAGTTTGTGATTCGAAATCACATAATCAAATCGTTCGATAGCTTTACAGAGAACAAAAAGAAAACATGGTTGGTAAAATTCAATCTCATCAGGAATTTAAATTAATCAGATGTATAGAGCGGATCCTAGGCTTCTTAGGTTTTATGTTATTTAGTGCTTTATCTCCGTCGCGTACGTGACACGTAAAACCCAACAGCTTACTTCCATCTATAGGATTTATGAGCCAAAGAACTCCTGCCAGTGTTCCTATGTACTCAAACCCACAGAAGTGCTGAAATTGAAGCTTGCTTCTTACACGACCAAGAAAACCAGGTCGGTTACCTAGAAATTGACGTTCCACTAGGGCTATCATTTTCCTTGTAGATTCTACAAGCAAAGCAAAATCAAACATCTGAATAGCCAATGGAAGTGTAAATGATGAATCTTTTAGGTACCACAAAACCTAAGTTAGCAAGCCCCAGCAAGATATCTAATAATTCTTTTAACAGCTTGCATAGCTTGAGATTCTCTAGGATCGGCTTGAAACCTAGCACATACACATACACAAAATATATGGATATCTCTGGCCTACTAGCTGATAAGTCCACAAGCAATGAGATCCTATCATACCTCAATAGAGTGTCATATCTACTTGCTTACCTGACTCATCTAGTTGTTAGAGGTGTGTGCATTGGTGGCTATAAAGGAGTGCTTTGAGGATAGAGATGAGTCAAGACCAAATTTCTTGATGAGATCATCAAGGTGTATTTGACTTGATTGATGAAGATTCCTTCTTGAGTTTGTTTGACTTGAAGAGTCCAAGGAAAATGTTAGGCTCACCCATCATGCCCATCTCAAATTTACTCTGCATAAGTTTCTCAAATCTCTTGCATAATTTTTCACAGTAGATCCAAAAATAATGTCATCAACATATATTTGAACTAACAATAAATTTCCATTATACTTTGCAAATAAATAAGGTAGTATCGATTTTACCTCGTTCAAACTTCTCACTAAGTAGGAATTTGGAGAGTTTCATACTCATGCTCTGAGTGCTTGCTTTGAGGCCATACAAAGCTTTGTTTAACCGGTAGACATGATTAGGCTTCTTAGAGTCCTCAAATCCTGGGAGGTTGATCTACATAAACAAGCTCTTGAAGTTCTTCCATTAAGAAAGGCACTTTTCACGTCCATTCGGTACAACTTAAGGATTCCTCAGATGGCTTGACAGGCAAGAAATAATGCCTAATTGGCTTTCTAGCCTAGCTACGGGGCAAAAGGTCTCATCATAATCTATGCCTTATTCTTGCCTATACCCTTCCTCTGCCACTTAGTCTAGCTTTGTTGCTCCTTGTAATTTTTCCAGAGCTCATTCAATTTATTTATAAAAACCCATTTACTTTCCCGGTGATCTTTCTAGTCGCTAGGTCTGGGCA
>JAFEMH010000595.1:287500-704231 GCA_022495995.1 Adenophora triphylla var. japonica | reverse complement strand
CATTCGGCCAGTAGTATTTACCGCCACGATCGGATCTAACGTTCTTAATAGTCTTTTCAAGTTGATTTTCAACTTCGATTTTAAATGACTTGAAAACGTCCAATGATTGAGACTTTTCATGAAGTAAATAAATGTATCCATAACGAGAGAAGTCATCTATGAACGTAATGAAATATGTTTGTCCTGTTCCATGAAGGGGGTAGGAACGGTCCACATATGTCCGTATGAATTAGTTCTAAGACTTTTGTAGCTCTCAAGGATTCATTTTTGTTTGTACTATTTGTAAATTTTCCTTAAGGCATTCAATACAAAAGTTATTTTCCGGAGTATCAAGCTTATGTAATATTCCCTCGGACACAAGCTTGTCAATTCTCCTTTGGAGATATGACCCAAAACGCCTATGCCACAAGGTATAAGAGTTTTTACTTGAAAACTTTCTTTTTATGCCTCGAGAGTTAGTTTCATTATTATGGGACTCATTTAATGAATTGACTGTGTCAAATAAATATAGATTATCAATGTAAGACAAAGAACTAGTACCAAAAAGCTTTGAATCAAAATATAAATTGCATTTATTATTACCGAAGATGCAAGAATAACCTTCTCGATCCAATGTAGTGACGGAAATTAAATTCCGTCTAAATGATGGAATAATAAATACATCGTTCAAAACTAAATAATATCCAGTACTAAGAGATAATCTAAAAGTTCCTATGCCTTCCACCTCTACCGGCTTTCCAGCTCCCATGTAGATGAATCTTTTACCTTCATTGGGCATTCGGTAGTTCGGGACGACCTTGCATACATGAACTTATGTGAGTAGTTGCCTGAGTCTAACCACCATGTATACGAAGGAATTGAAACTAAATTAGCTTGACAAACAAAGCTAAATGACATACCTTTCTTAATTCGCCATTGGCGATACTTAGGCGATCGGGCTTCATGTGAGTGGGGTCCTTGCAAAAGAAGCACTTTTTCACCTTTTGATCATTTGATGATCCCCTTAGGCTTCTTTGATGCAACCGAAATTTCCTTACCTTTTCTTTTAATCCCACGAGAAGAGGTAGATGCATAATGTGCACTTTCGGGTTTTGTGTGTTTCAACCTATCTTCTTCCTCCGTGACATGTGAAATTAATTCATTAATATTCCACTTGTCCTTTTGACAATTATAGGTCCTTTCAAAATGACCAAATTGTGAAGGAAGAGAAATTAAAGCCAAATGCACAAGCAAGTCTTCCGATAAGTCCAACTTGAGTGCTTTTAATTTCGTTGATAGATGAAACATCTCCATTATGTATTCCTTAGATTTCGGTGCCCTTATACCTCATGGAAACAAGCTTCCTCAAGGTAGCACTTGTTTCCGATTTATCACTTTCGCAAAGCGTTGTTCCAGGCATCTAGGAAACCTTTTGCACCATCATCCTCGAAGACATTGTTCGAAATGTCTCAGGGATCGCATTCTTAATTATGCTTAGGGCGACGCGATTAGAACGCTTCCACCTCAACTTAAGCGGTCTTCGCGGTGCTTTTATCGAGTTAGAGGGCGGTGGAGCTTGTTCTCTTAATGCAAGGTCAAGATCCAAACAGCCTAAGACCATAATAATCTTGTTTTTCCAAGTTTTAAAGTTTGTCCCAATTAGCAAAGGAATTGAGTTTAAGGCAAAGTAGTAACGTATGAAGCCTTGATCAAATCGAATGAAGAGAACAAAAGAATGAAACAAAACATATATAAGAAACTACACAATGATTAATTATATCAAAATGAATTCCATCATAATAAAAGATAATCAATATGACATCAATACTAATCTTTGGATTGCGAATCGACTCACAATTTGATTTATCTTAGGGTAAACAAATAGCTTTAAACAACACACTTTAAATACTTGCCTTCCATTGGGCCGGATCAAGTACAAAAAGTGTCCTAAAGTTTAAGGTATTTGTTTCCCCGGTAATAAAGAATATAAACAATTCACTTTAAACACCCGCCTTCCTTTGGGATGGTTCACAGCATTTAAAATGACCAAAATTTTAGTTCAATTATTACCCCATGAATGTAAACATTTAGTCAATAACAAGGTCTCCTTTGGGAAACAAGCATGTTATCACATATTAACACTTACATTCATCACTTTAACAAATTTGTATTTAAATAACGTAAATTGCTTTGGCAACAATATTATTTAAACAATGAATAAATTTGTTTAAGCATATAATTAATCACACTTCAGGGCACTTAAGACTTTAAGGTAATTTCTGAAAATTTTAAATGGTAAAAAAACAAACGAAATTTATTAATAAAAGACTATCCTTTTGTTCTACCCGTCCATTCTTAAAGTTTGATAACTCTAAGAACCGCCGAAGCGCGACTGATGTCCAGATACTATAATTTAGTAATAAATTATCACAAATGACCAAAAGGGCATGAATGACCAAAAGGGTGTAGTTCTATAAACATTTAAGCTTCTGCATACATGGGTGGTCGCTCAGGTCAAGGTGGGCGACCGCCCAAGCTTCAATTCCACAAATATTCAAGTCTCTCGTACACACGTGGCGACCGCCTGTGTCAAGATGTGGTGACCGCCCAAGCCGCATTTCCACGAGACATTGAAGTCAGCTGCACACGGTAGGCGACCGCCTGCATCAAGATGGGCGATCGCCTACGTGTGCCCAAAGTGCTCCGCATTTGACGAAAAGTCACCATTTTTAACACCCTTTTATGAACGCTTTGAACCAAATAGAGAGAGTCATACCATACGCGGGGCTACGCCCCGCACCCTCCTTGTGGTCCGATACCGCCACACCGTCGGGCCAGGCTCGCGCCCTCGAAGGGCGCCGGGCCCTTTGCCAGGACAACGAGCCATAACACCCAATTAGACTATCAATTCTTAATTTAATGGTGAATCAATATTCAACCAAAGCAAGTAGATCCACATACTCACATCACATTTTTAAATGCGTGGCTATGCATATGAACAAACTCACAACGCATCCAAGGATGGTGGCTATGTTCAAAAATGGGATAATCTTACATTAAGAATTGTAAGCCTTTGAGTAAACCAAAATCAGAAATAGAATGAAGTTTATGAATATAATACTCTTAGACAAGATGAGTATCATGAACAAGAACAAAAATTAAATGAAATCATACAAGAATTAAAGCATAAGGCTTTATAAGAATTTCAAACTCAATCTAGTATATGAGTAGGCTCTGATATCAATTGTTGGAACATTAACGATCCATTAACCATGAACCGACTCACAACTAGATTAAGAAGAGAAGGAGAAGAAGAAGAAGAATAATACGGAAGCGTGTACCTTGTGATTCCATGATTATGTTCTTTAGTCTTGTTCTTGAGAAAATGTGAAGATAGTCTTTTATGTAGGAAGACTAGATCTTCTAAGTGATTGTGCCTTATTCTCTTGTCTTCTTTGATCTTTATGAAGAATTTATAAATGAGAAATAATCAAAATTTTAGTCTCTTCTATGGCTGATGGAATGACCTTTATATAGGAAGGGAATAGGCACCTCACTTAGGAACTACACCTATTCATGTATAAGAGTTTACCATTATGCCCATCATTTAATGGTAGCCTTATACTATGGAATTTTACACATTATGTTGAGTTCTATACTTTATACCATATATTATAATATTGATCATTATATTATTAAGTATTTATATGTTATATTAATCCATGTTCTTACAATAAAATCAAATTATCGCTGACATTTATTTTGAGACTAAACTGGCCGAATATCTGAAATGATAGGCAATGCTAGAGGCACAAAAAAATAGTTTACAAAATAAAATTGCTATATTTTATTTGTTTATCGATTGTGGAACCGAAACAATATAATTAAAAGCACAAACACAATTATTATCACTTATTATGTAAACAAAATTTGAGATTTTTTTGTTTTTTTAACTTTAGTATTGTCCCTGAAATGATAAATTCAATTATATATCCCATGACAAAAGGTAGAATGTATGCATCACGCGATTACATAAGCTTATCTAAAATAGGAAAATTAATGAGCTGGTAATAACATTGACAGTAAAGTACAATAATGTCGTTATTTTTGCTTAACCACGTTTAAGCACATGTACCTTTCCGTAATCCAAGTTAGGGTCGTCTCCCAAATATTATTTATAGGGCATCAAAGAGATTTTAGACTTGGATCTTCGCTTTAGCCATGTCGAAAACATTTCCTTTTGTTCTCATTTCTTTAGCTGCCGCTTTTCTTGCTCGCCTTTCGGACGCCACTCCGGCCCTTTTTGTGCTCGGAGATTCAACGGTGGATGTGGGAACCAACACCTACATTCCGGGAACCTTGACTAGAGCTGACTTTCCTTACTACGGCATTGACTTTTCTAAATCGAGACCAACCGGGAGGTTCAGTAATGGCTTCACCACCGCTGATTTCATTGGTTAGTATTTTAGCCGTTATATGTTTAATGTTTATACATTTTCAGATGTCAAAGATCAAAGAATGAATATCATGTCTTAATATTTCAGATGTCACTGAAATTTGGTGTTTGACTTTGACCAGCCAAGCATTTGGGGTTCAAAAGAAGTCCACAACCATATTTGTTTCTCGTCACGCTTAAAAATGTGTTCCAAAGGCGAATGTTTAGAGGCGTAAACTTTGCCTCGGCTGGTTCTGGCATTCTTGATTCGACCGGAAGTGTAAGGATTTCTTGCCGTTGTTAGAGCAATTAATATCGCTTCTTTCTTAATCATATGCCTAATACTAACGATACTAACGTACATATGCACATGTGCAGATGATCGTGCCGTTATCAAAGCAAATCGAGCAATTTTCTACGGTCCAGAGAAATCTTACTGCTAGATTAGGATTAAATTCAACAAACGAATTGCTTTCAAAATCCGTGTTCGCTATCAGTGTCGGAGGCAATGACTTGTTTGCGTATTTCGCATCCAATGCTACCGTGCCCCCTCAACAGTTCCTCACCACTCTAATGACCACATACGGAAGCCACATAACGGTAATATATCTAATCATGTAGCTCCGCCGCTGTATCTAGTCCAAAAATCAAAATACATAGATGATTTTTAACTGATCAAGTGTGGCTTGTTGGTCGTGATCTTTTTAGGCTCTACACAGTCTTGGAGCAAGAAAGTTTGGCATACTTAGCGTGCCACCAATAGGGTGCGTTCCATCCGCTAGACTCTCTAATGCGACTGGTGGTTGTGTGGTGGCCATGAACACTTTCGCTAACGCTTTCCATTCGGGAGTCCAAGCCCTTCTCCAAAACCTCGGGCCACAACTACCGGGAATCAAGTACTCAATCGGAAACTCGTACGAGATGACCATGGGTGCTATAAACAGTCCTCAACAGTTCGGTAAGCCAAACAAAAAAACTACTTTAGAAAGATGGAAATTATATATAAAAAAAAAACCCATAAGTTCGAAATTACAAAAAAAATTATTTTTTTTTTATCAGTTTTGGTCAAACAACTGATAATTTCAGTCATCAGTTGTTTGAAGCAAATTTCATGCTATTGTCGATGATTTTGCAGGTTTTAAGGATGTTTCAAACGCGTGTTGTGGAACGGGGAGGTTAAATGCGCAAACACAGTGCAACGCAACAGCAAATCTTTGTCATAATCGACATGAATATCTCTTCTGGGATTTATTTCACTCGACACAAAAGGCCTCGAGGAATCAAGCTGAAATTCTCTTTAATGGTGGCCCGGAATTTGTCAGCCCGATTAACTTTTCTCAGTTAGCTATGGATTGATCCCTAGATTAATATTTTTAATTTTAATTTTAATTTTAATTTTGATTTTGATTTTGATTGATTTATATTCCACTGTTTGTAAAATTAGGCCAAACAGTTCATGCCAACGTAGTAGGTAAAAATAATTATGTATTATTATGCAGATGAACTGCTCCCTTTTTAAATGTGATTATGTGATAATAATTAAAATAAAATAATTCAACGAATTTTATGTCCAAACTGTTCCCCATCCATCAAGCAAATAATATGTCCAAACTGTACTGACCTCACAAAAAAATAATTGCAATGATGCCAAAATCATGAGTCAAATTATTGTCACTAGGCTAGCGTAGGGCTGTTTCACAAAAAAAAAAATAAAATAAAATAAAATAAAAAAAAAATCCTTGAGGTGGCTAACATGGACTTAGAAAATAATTCAACGAATTTATCGTGTGCGAATGTCCACCATGCGATCAGCATTTTGCGCACTTTAATTAAAAAAAAAAAAAATAGCTTAAATTTTATAAAAACCTCGAATTAAAGGAGATTTTTACCAATAAATTCCTTACAAATGGAAAAATTTACCAATAAAAACACAACATTTCATATTATACCTTAGAATTCCTTGATTGAAATCAATTTTACCAATAAATCTCTCGCACCTTCTATTTTATTTCACAATATAGAAACTGACCATCATTACCCTTCTTTACGACCACAAGCATTCATATCACGCTTCAATCACCTCCTCCTTTTCACAATCTCAACAACAATCTCTTCCTTTTCACAGCAACAAACGCATAATGGGCTACAAAAATGATCCGTAAATGATGTTACAAGTGTGAAATCATTTAGGGACAGATGGAGGTTAACTGGGATCATTTCGTATTTCAGCTAAATTGGGACAAAAAATCATTACTACTGTTGTAACAGAGTCTACATAGAAGATAGAAAATAAATCAATCACACAACACAACGATATACGTGGTTCACCAATTTGACTACGTCCACGGACAGAGGGCAAAAATATTATTATCAACTGGCAATCACCAAATACAATCTCTAATCTAATGCACAAATTCTGGATCATAATAATTTACAACTGTGCAAACCCTATATCTAGAGAAACAGAGAGACAAGAAAACCCTTAAAACACCTAGAATTATTGATCTTTATCACACTAGAAATTACATCCATTGGGACACCTATAATTATTGTTATGCCTATCACACTAGGAATTACAACCAATTAAACTACTAGGGAATAGGGCTTATTTATACTGAATATTCCTAACACTGCCAGATTTTAGAGTCCTGCACCAAATCTGCCGCTGGTTAGGCCAAATCTGCCATAGGGCGCGATCGCCCCTAGAAAGGGCGCGATCGCCCCTAGCCACCGTTTGTCAACCACTCCACATGAAGCCACGCAACATGTTTCCTTTAGATGTGTCTCTACCATACCATTTGTTGTACAATGCTCGACACCCAAACCCAAAAACGTAGAACCTTGGAGGACGTACAAGAAACCTTGTTTTACCCCTTTCAGAATTACATTCGAACTCCTGCAGACATTTACTGTTCCACCTTCACCTTTGAAACTGTATCACATCTTGTCTAGCCGACTAAGCGATATCAGATTCTTCGTTACTTCACGAACATGCCTAACCTTGTCCAATGTACATAACTTACCACCCAAAGTTCGCACCCTGATGGAACCCATACCAACTACCTTGCAGACAGAACCGTTAGCAATATAAATATCACCCCCTTCTGTCTCTTCGTACGATGCAAACCATTTCACATTTGATAAGAAGCCTAGAATCAAGAATTCATGTATCTATCATACACTACAAGAATCTAGGCTATTTACGGCGCCCATATACGACGGTGGACAAGCGTCCGCCGTTAATATTATATATATACGGCGGTCTGAACAACCGCCGTATATAATCAATATATACGGCGGCTTAGTCCGCCGTAAATAGGTAATGTACGTACATTTGGAATGTACGTATACGAGGTCGAAGTTTTATACGGCGGTAAGTAAATAACCGCCGTATATATGTACTTATTCTCGGCGGTTTGTACGCGTCCGCCGTAAATAGGTACTTATTCTCGGCGGTTTATACGCGTCCGCCGTAAATGTTATTAAATACCGGGAAACCAAATTTCCCTATTCAGTTTCGCGGTAATCTGAAGTCAAGCTGAAGGATCTCTCTCTTTCTCTCCTCCATAGCTAGCTAGGGCACGATTTTCCGACCGCCGGCGACCAAATCAACAGGTAGGTATACGTATTTACTTTTAATTTTTGATTTTTGTTGTTCTTGGTGTGGTTGAGCGTTGATTTCTTCGATCTCTGTATCTCAGTCTCTCTTTCTCTCTCCTCCTTGAGCGTTGATTTCTTCGATTTACAACAATCAGGTATACATTTGTATGCTCTTGTTGCGTTTTTTTCAATTTCTATGCTCTTCATGCTTTAATTTATAAAAGCTTGTTCCATGTAGATGATATAACAATGTATCTATAGTGCTGTTCAATTACTTCTGCTTTGGAAATAGTTATAACATTACCCTTCTAACATGTTCAATGAAACTATTGCGATTCTCGTTATTGTGGGGATAATTAAGGGCACGTGTGCGTTTCTTGATGGAAAATCCTCAAGCAGAACTAATGGAGTATCTTGAAAATGTTATCTTGTGATCATTGAGGCCCGATGGCATTTTGCTTGAATGTTGTACTATATCTATTTAACTAATTTGTAGTTTCTGTGTAATTATAAATTGATAGGTAATGGTAATGGGCATGGGCGAATAAGTTTCTTTACCAGTGATGTATTAGGGGCTTGTTAAGAACAATGAGAATTCTAGGGGAACATTATGATCACATGTGATATTCTTTGGATTCTTTTACTCCCTTAATATCACTCATAGGATTGTTTTAAGCTTTTAGTCCATTTAGGCATTCGGATTTTTTTCTCGCAAAGTTGACATCCCCGATCCGCGCACGAGAGTAACTTATCATATGTGTGGCACATAGATCGGGGATGAAAGATTGAGATAGTTTTTTGGGGGAATTCCTAGAATCTCCGTAGAGATAATATCATAGATAGTTAACAAAAATAAGCCATATTTTTGCTTATGCAAGTAAGAACATATGATATGTTAGTTCGCAGCCTAGAAACAAACAAATAGCCGAAAATAAGCCATATTTTTGCTTATGCCCGATTGTTGGAAAAGGCCTCTCTAAAATGAAAAGATCATGCTAATCATACCATGATTAGCACACACCCCCAAGCATTGGACCCCAATTTGTCATTTCCTTATACTTTTAGTGTAATTTCATGAAAGTAAATTCAAGTAAACAATGAGTAGAAAATTAATAGAGTAAAAAGGAGACCAAGCTAATGAGTAGAAAATTAATGGTCACAAAGTCTCAAAAAGTTGAATGCCGATTCTACATTGTTTTGGTTTATAGTATTTTGTAATGTAAATGTAAATAATATTATCATTGCTCTGTTTAGGGACGCTTAACGGTATAGCTCTTTTCATGTTTAGTCTCGTCCACGCACACGCCCTAACTTGATAAAGCACATAATCTTTTTAGCAATCTAGATGTTGTTTTGCACATCAACCTAGTTCCTTAAATTAGCTTCTCAATTAGGGGGCTTGTGAGAGAGAACGAATGAATGTTGTAATAGGGTTATACTATATCATGGGCCCAAGTTCGACTAATAGGCTAGGCTCCAACAATGTATATTATCTATATCGAGCCAAAAGTTGTACATATTTAGACTATGTTTGTTTATAAGTTTATTTTTATTCTAAAATTTGTGTCTCTCGGTCTTATATATAGGTTGTATTTTAACGTTAAAAATATAAAGTCAAGTCATATATGGACAAAAGTTGGATTGATTTGGATAATCGAATTTAAAATGAGTATTTGTATGGGGTTGACAACTTTCTCGATTTTGCATTCTCAAAAAAGTCTGTTGGTGTTAAAGAAATATATTGTCCTTGTAAAAAATGCGCAAATCGTTACCAAGAAGACCGTGCAACCGTGAGATCACATTGTATTGCAGTGGGATTTCAAAAAGATTACAAGAATTGGATTAGGCACGGGGAAGAGTACATTTCGGCGCGTAAGAATGATAATAATGATAGGACAACTGAAGATGGCATTGAAATTGAATTGGGCATGCAAGATTGTATGAGGCGAATGGTACATGAAGGGATGGGTATGCCGGATAGTAACCAGCCAGGAATTGAAGAAATCGTACAATCAGATGCATCCACCGCAAAGTTTCTTAGACTTTTGAGAGAGACGCCGATCAAGCCTTGTGGGAAGGGTGTGATAAGTTTACAAGTACTCTCATTTATTGTAGAACTTATGCACTGGAAGGCTAATTATCGAGTGACCGATAAGGGATTTACTTCTTTATTAAAAATTTTCATTAGGCATTGCCTCGCCGCCGAAAGTGCCAAGTTCCTATCGTGAGGCGTACAAGATGATCGGATTTGGGTTTTAGTTATAGAAAGTGGGACGCGTGCATTAATCATTGTATGTTGGTTCGAAATGAAACAGAAAAACTTACTAAATGTGAAATTTGTGGAGCCTCTAGATATAAGCAACAAGAAGAAGGGGGTAGCGGTGAAGGTGCGGAAACAAGTGGCAAGAATAAACTTCCCAAGGTGTAGCGATGAAGAAAGTATGGTATTTTCCCTTAAAGCCAAGGTTGCAAAGGTTGTATTGGTCATCTAAGACCGCGACACTCATGAGATGGCATGCCGAGAAAAGAATAGACGATGGTGTGCTTTGAGGCATCCCGCAGACTCTCGTGCGTGGAAGGAATTCGATGAACGTTATCCATTATTTTCAAGTGAAATTCGAAATGTTAGATTGGGATTAGCATCTGACGGATTTAATCCTTTCAGAACAATGACTATATCTCACAGTACTTGGCCGGTTGTGCTTATGCCATACAATCTTCCACCTTGGTTATGCATGAAACAGCCATATTTCTTCTTGTCGGTGCTTACTCAAGGCCCAAAAGGGCCGGGCAACAAGATAGATGTGTATCTCCAACCGTTAATTGATGAGTTGAAGGAATTGTGGGAAGATGGTATATCAACTTATGATGCATCAAGGAACGAGTTGTTTACTTTATGAGCTTCACTATTATGGACAATAAATGACTTTCCTGCATATGGAATGTTGTCTGGATGGAGCACTAAAGGTGAATATGCTTGCCCTTGTTGCAATGTGAGACCTCAAGCACGATGGTTGGATCATGGTCGCAAGTATTGTTATATTGGTCATCGACGTTTCTTGCCTAGGAGTCATGCTTTTCGTAAGGATAAAGGCTCTTTTGATGGTACTCATGAAGTGAGAGATAAGCCCAAGTTATTGTTTGGAACAAAATTGCTTAAACAAGTTGAAAATATGGAAACAGAGTATAAAATAGAAGATGTTATTAAAAAGAGGAAAAGAGAAGAGGGTGAGAAGCAACAAGCCAAGTTGGAGAAAAGAAAGGTTCCTAAGTTGTGTCACAATTGGAAAAAGAGGAGTATCTTCTTTGAGTTGCCATATTGGGCAAATAATCATGTTCGTCATAATCTTGATGTTATGCACATTGAAAAATGTGTGTGATAATGTGCTACATACTGTTAGGTATCCAAGGGGAAAGCAAAAGATAATGATAAAGCAAGAAAAGACCTAAAAGGGATGAACATTCGGAAACCATTGCATCTACAAAAGCTTCCATCCGGCAAAGATATTATGCCTCCGGCTCGCTTTACAATGAGTAAGAAGCATAAAGACACATTCTTGAAAGTTCTAAAGGGAGTCAAAGTCCCTGATGGCTACTCGTCAAACATATCTCGTTGTG
Source organism: Adenophora triphylla var. japonica (assembly GCA_022495995.1). Classification (NCBI taxonomy): domain Eukaryota; kingdom Viridiplantae; phylum Streptophyta; class Magnoliopsida; order Asterales; family Campanulaceae; genus Adenophora; species Adenophora triphylla. The sequence goes on along the minus strand of JAFEMH010000595.1, from coordinate 692,599 downwards.
TACATCTAGAGGAAAGAGCTATTTGGGGTCTTAAGAGCCATGATAGTCATATTTTGCTCCAACAACTACTCCCTTTAGCTGTTCGAAAAGCGTTGCCTACTTCTGTTGTAAAAGCCATCATTGAGTTGGCAAATTTCTTTAGGCAATTATCCTCAAAGGTGAATACACTTGCCGATCTCGAAAAGATACAAGATCGGATGGTCAGTCACACTATGTGCTCTCGAGAAAATATTCCCACCCTTTCTTTGATGTTATGGAGCACTTGCAGGTGCATTTAGCCGAGAGGCCTTGCTAGTTGTGCCCAATACAATTTCGTTGGATGTATCCCAGAGAGAGGTACATCCATATTAAATTTACTTTGAAAAAAGTTAAATTCCTTTTTACATCTGCTTTAGCATAAGTAAATGTTTTTGTAGGTTTCTACTTACATTAAAATTATATGTTCGAAATCGAGCCCATCCCGAGGCCTCCATAGCTAAGGCAATTGTGGTTGAAGAATGCATGACTTTTTGTACGCAATATTTGGATGACATTGAGACAAAGTCCAATCGTCCTAGAAGAAATGATGATGAAGGTGATGAGTTAGGCCGCTTTGTAGGAAAAGAAGAGGTAATTACCCTTGATTACATCACACGAGTACAAGCGCATAGATATGTGCTTTTCAATACTGAAGATGTTGAACAATACCTAGAGTAAGTGATTCCTTACATGAGGCTTACATTCCTTATATCTTTTATATTTCAAATTAATACTTAATTCATATTTTCGATCCGCTCGTAATGCATCGTGTACATTTGAGGGAGACATTACCTCGTAATCAACGACATCTTATAGAGAAAGAACATAATGATAAGTTTGTTAGCTGGTTTAAGGATTATGTAAGTATGAAACCACCTTCATATAATAGTTTCAATTTATCGTTTTAAATATTTTCTTATTAAATTTTATTTTTTATAAAAGGTATGCACGATTTAAAGATGTAGTGCCCGAAAGAATTACGAGTCTTGCATTGGGTCCTCATATGGATGCGAGGCGGTATAAGTCTTACATAATAAATGGTTTTCGATTTTGAGTGAAGGATGTCGATAGACGGAGGAAAACTCAAAATAGTGGAGTCATGCTGAATGCAAGTGTGACAAGTTTTGCAAGCCGAAAGGATAATAATCCCATTGTAGGGGATGTTAACTTCTACGGGGAGTTGATTGAGATCCTTGAAATTCGTTATAGCAACTCAATAAGATTTGTATTGTTTAAATGTGATTGGGTTGATAACCGGACAGAGCAAGATGGAAGATGAGCAAAAATTTACTCTTGTAAACTTCAATCACAAGTTGTATAAGGATAATCGAGTTGGTGATGAACCATTCATATTAGCATCTCAAGCTGAGCAAGTTTGGTATGTTAAAGATCCTATAGAAAGTGATTGGAAAGTTGTGATGAGGATTACGCCAAGAGATAGTTTTGACATATATTCAAATGATGATAAACAAGTTGCAAATTCGATTCCACAATTGGTACCATTTTGCTCACAAAACTGGATGAAAATGTTGCTAACGAAGAAACATCGTGGGTGCGAGAGGGAGTTGATGGGGTCGAGATTGAAACTACTAATATCAATGACCTAGATGTTGATATGGCCGATAATGATGATGTTGATATGGCCGATAATGATGATGATTAGTTTGAGTAGTATTTGTTTAGATCTTATTTGCTTACTATTTACTAAGACAATGTTATTACTTAAGTTTCATGTTTCAATCAAACTTGTTATTTTTGTATGGTTGAATATTAATATTGTTACTTCTATATAATATGTATTTGTTTAGGTCTTATTTGCTTACTATTTACTAAGACAATGTTATTACTAAAATTTGTGTCTCTCCGTCTTATGTATAGGTGGTTTTTGTGTTAAAAATATGCCTCCTAAGGAGAGAGATGTTAGAGGGGGTAGCAACAAGAGGGGTAGACAAAACCCGCCGCCCGTAGTCCCAAATGATCCGTATATGGGATTGACCCAATTGACCGCCGCTCAAAAGAAAAATGGCGGAATTTGGAGGGTAGGAAATTTCAAGTCACCACTTTCCTTCATTTGCCGGTGTTGAGGGATTTGGGTTTAGAGACGTTAGTAATGTAATTGATGACGCAAGCCGGGTTAGGTAATTTCCTGGGGAAGACTCCATCTACGTATTTGAGATATTCACTTGAGTTCCTTTCAACTTTGGAGGTAGGCCAGGGGTCACAAGAAAATACTATTCGGTTTCATATGAATGATGAAGCCTATCGAGTGGATTATGATGAGTTGAGGCAAATCTTTGGGGTTGATCAGCCGAGAGGAAACTGGGTCGAGTCTGATGGGGGGACTTGTTTTTTCTTTTCGGAGCTCACAGGATTGCCCTGCAAAAAAAATACCTTAGGGCTTCCTCTCTTTCTCACCCGGCTTGGAAATTATTTTACAGAGGTCTATCTATGTCTTGGTTGGCAAACGGAGAGCCCGCTCAATTGAATGTGGCTATGGTAAACCTTTTGCGAACAGGGTTGAGGAGTTTTCAGGTGATTCCTGATTGGGTTGATATTTTTGTTCGGAGATGTGAGGCATTTGCCCTTACCAAAAAGGGAAACATATCAATAGGGGGGATGATCACATTGATTGCTCAAGCTTGTGTGGGTGAACCAAAACCCGAGGCGATGAGATTGATGGGGGGCACGAGTTTTTATTCTGTAGACTGGCTAGTGCAGTATGACAAGTTTGTGAGGGACCGGAGGGCGACAGACAACAGGTCTTTATTGTTTGAATATGGTACTCCCAGGAGGACGGTCCGTTGCAGGGTAGGGGCCACGTTTCCGAGTGGTGAACAAGCCAGGCATTGGCGTATGCCCGGTGTTGATGATCAAATGGATCCCGTTGATGAGGAGGATGATGAGGAGCAGGAAGAGGAGGATCAGGAGAGACAGGGTGGTCAGGGAGGAGAGGAGAACCAGAGCCAGCAGGGTTCTTTTGATCAGTGGGATACCATGAGGGCATTTTTGGAGGAGCAGGAGCGATCAAGGATCGCTCGGGAGCAGAGCCGACATGCTTTGGAGGATGCTAGATGGGGGGAGGTTATCGCTCGGGAACAGAGTCGACAGACTTTAGAGGATGCTAGATGGGGGGAGGTGCAAGATCGTTTTGAGGGGTTGGAAGATGAAACTGCCATTTTGGGAGCCCGGTATACGCAGCTGGAGGCTTGGGCGATGCAGACAGAGCCCCGGAGTTACGAGCCAGTTTCAGAGGATTATTTGACTACGATGCATTCGAGAGCCACTGCTCGTGCACAGAGGCGTTCTTCCCGTCAGACCTACTATCAGGGACAAACCTCCGGCTCTCATCAGTGATGTTATTATTGTGATGTTATTATTAATGTTTCATGTTTCAATCAAACTTGTTATTTTGTATGGTTGAATATTAATATTGTTAATTGTAATATGTATTTGTTTAGATCTTATTTGCTTACTATTACTAAGACAATGTTATTACTTATGTTTCATATTTCAATCAAACTTGTTATTTTGTATGGTTGAATTGAATATTAATATTGTTAATTGTAATATGTATTTGTTCTGCTTCTTTTGATCAAACTCTTATTTCCTACAGGATCTTGTTGCAGCAGCTTTTACTTTCTACCTCCGTCATCTGCTTCTCCAGGTACTCCTTTTACTTTGGGATGTCCCCGCCTCGCTTCCCCACCGATTTGGTACCCGCGGGAGCCCCAGCCCCCCCTGTACTATTTTATACTTTTTCTGTATCAAGCAAGGCTTGCCCTATAGTGTTGTTGTTGTTCCTTGTGGTTGTTGTTCCCCCTGCCCCGCTTCCCCACCGATTTGGTATTTGTTTTTTGTTAAATGTGACATATAACAAATGTGTCCACAACCCGCTGAGCCCCCCGTAATGTCATGTTTGTTGTTCCCCCCCCCATAATGTCATGTTTGTTGTTCCCGTAGTATTTACGGCGGATTTTAACCGCCGTAAATAAGCCTGTTTCTTGTAGTGTTGGTTTGCATTCTTGGAGGAGCTTGATTGTAAATGCTTGATATATATCTTTTGTAAGCTTCTTCAAGAAGGATCTTACGTTTCCTCAGTCTTCCAAAAGTTTCTCTCAGCCATAGAAGCTCCCAAACCCTTGTTTAACTTCTAAAATTCATAGAAATTCAGTCCTTGATTTGTTGTTGATTCAAACTTGGATTTATTGCAAAAGGAAGTGTGTTGAGCAAGAAGAGTTGATTTTCTTTCTCTTTCATTTCAATAACTTGGGTAAGTTATTATGGTTCTTTTCCAAATAAATGTTCATGACTTGTTTAATTATGATATTACTGAGTTATGAAGGTTTTGGGTGAAGTTGAAACTCAGCTGGGGTTTGAAAATGAAAAAGAAACTGGTTTGGTTAAGAACTTGAAAACTTCCATGCCATAGCTTGAGTATTTGGTGTGGATTTATTATAATTGTTGTTTAACCATGTTGTATGCATGTTAGTGGTGCTAGAGGAAGTATAGAAGGGTCCAAACTATGTGTTTAGATGGCTGAAAGTTGCCCTTGCAGTAGCTGAAGTAGTTCAGGAAAGTTGAGGTTGTTATTGTTCTTTGTTCTTGCTAAAGTGGCTGCAAAACCGTGGCCTAGGGTGGTGTTATGGATTGGTACTTGTTGTATCCTTGTTTTAGATGAGTTATAAGTCTTGAAGGGAGTATATAGAGTCCCAAAACAGGTAGCTAAACTGCTGTAAAGAATTCCTTGCAGTAGCTGATGTGCAACCTGGAAACTGTTGTTGTGGTTGTGGTGTTCTGCTGCTGTTGTTGCTGCAATTTCGTGACTTCAGGTGAGGGGCACGACTCGTGCACATGAGCACGAGTCGTGACCATGCTAAGGAGTCGTGAGGCACCAGTCGTGGCCTTGGAATCAGTCGTACAGGGCCTAGAAACGACTCGTGACCTTCAGCACGAGTCGTGCTCAAAACTGCCTTGAGTGAGCACCTTTGCAAGCTTTTAAACCTAGGTTAATGAGTATAAATTTAATAACTCTTTAACTATACTTGTAGTACATAGGTGTAATGAATATGTAGGACTCATATATGATATGTTGTGTCTTACGTGATTGTATTTATATAGTGCCTAAAAATGAATGGAGCATTACTTCCTTGGATAGTATTGGTCCAATTTTTTTCAACTTTTATCTTTGAATATTTCCAAGTGTAGTAATATTTTTTATGATGATCATGTAATATCACATGTTATGTCAACTTTTATCTTTGAATATTTCCAAGTGTAGTAATATTTTGCTGTTACTGTTTGCTGTTACTGTTTGCTGTTGTTGTTGTTGTTTCTGTTGCTGCTGTTGTTTCTGTTGCTGTTGTTGTTGTTGTTGTTGTTGTTGCTGTTGTTGTTTCTAGGCATTTTATAGGTCTTATACATGATACATAAGACCTATAATAAATTTATAGGTCTTATACATATATTATAAGACTGTTTTTTTGGGTCCTTTACTTGGTTTATCCAATTCTTGTGCTATAATTGAATTGTCATATGACAGATATGCCTCCAAAGAAAAATTTATTACCAGGTCAGGGCTCTAACCCTAAAGGAAGAGGGTTGGCAAAACCAACCGCCAAATGGGGTAAAGAGAGATTGATCATAATATGGAATAATTATGGTCAACCAGTTGGTGGGGAAATGGCACAATTAGCTACTCAGATAGGAATTTTTGCTAAAAATGGGGAACATTTCCCATTAACTAGAGAGTGGTCTCAGATGGACCACGAGTGCATAAATAACGTATGGAATGACGTTCTGGTAAGTTGTAATCCATATTTCTTACATAAATCTCTAGTACGTAGTCAAAAGTCTTATGATTCTCTAACAATTGTTTTTTTTTCTTTGTTGAATTGTGTATATAGGAAAATACAAATGCTCCTCCGGAGTATTTCCCGGTTATGGCTCTTTCTCTCGCTAAAGCGTGGCGTGACTGGAAATACAATGTGAGACAAGCATATAATAAGTATTACTCAGTTATGAATATTACTCAGTTATGACTTTGTTATGAATATTGACTCAGTTATGAATATTATTACTCAGTTGAAACAGCATTATAAGATGTATGAATCTGACCAAGACGCATTGGCTCACCCACCCCGTGGGTGCGTTGCGGATCAATGGGCTGCACTTGTTGCGATGTGGGGTACGCCCAAGGCTCGGGTATATTTCAAATTAATCTCAATCTATTATCGTGAATGTCTTATATAAGTAGTCAAATTAATACTAATATTATCTTTTTTTTTTCCAGGAAATATCAGAAACAAATAAATTGAATCGAGAAAAACAATCGTGCCTGAATAGGACCGGAAAAACGTCCCATTCCAAAGTCATCAAAGAGGTTTGTCATCGTTCAATTTAGTTCTCAGTTGTCAATTCAATTAATGTTTCTTTTTGTATCGTATATAAATATATTTTTTTTTGGTCAAATGATTCTATTATAAATTGTAGAGAGGCGACAAGGGTTTACCAACTGATCGCTTAAGCGTTTTCATACATACGCGCACGGGCAAAACACCCGCAGATCAAGAAACCACTCAAATGATTGTAAGTTAAAGTTTCAACCTTTTCTGTTTCAGTTTTGTTATTCTATAGAATACTTTTTTCATTTCTAACTTCATTTTCATAATATTAATTAAAGTTAAAACATTTATATTGAACATGTTGTTTTTGTTACAGCGAACGCTTAATGATGCAGTTGAGGAGCTGCCAGAGGAGCAACAAGACTCTCCCGCGGCGCGTGAAAATATTTTTGTTGGTATGTTTGGCTCTGATGACCATGGGAGAGTTCGATGTATGGGAGGCGGTCTGAACAAAACTAAGGTGTTTGGTAAATCCCAACCTTCTCAGACAGCTGTAGCGGAGGCGGTGGCGGGGGTCAGAGCAAATTTTGAAAGACAACTTCAGGAGGAACGCCGACAAAATGAGGAGGAACGCCGACAGTTACAACAACGACTTCAGGAGCAGTTACAACAACAACTTGAGGAGGAACGCCTTAAGTTACAACAACAAATTGATGAATTGAAACGTTGTTGGATGGAAGGACGTGGAAATGACGGTAATGAATAGGTGTTGTGGATTTTAGACATTGTGTATTTTGGATACATTCAACAACTAATAACTTTTTTGTATAATGGTTATTAGACATTGTGTATTTTGGATACATTAATTGTGTTAATATGTAGATTGTAAATATTGATTGGATTTGTGTATTTTTGGTTATATTGTGTGTGTACAGGTTGAATTTGGTTTTTGTGAACGTATTTTTGGGGAAAATGAATTATACAAGCTGGGGAAAAAAAAAATTAGGCTTATTTACGGCGGTTACTAAATCCGCCGTATAAACCTAGGGACGACTCGTGCCCAAAGGGGGGACGAGGGAACCAGTAGGGGGTGTAAATGGGACGACTCGTGCCATAGTGGACGAGTCGTCCCTATTTAGTTATTTACGGCGGATATAGTAACCGCCGTATAAAATGGCCATGGACGACTCGTTTGGACGAGGGAACCTGGTGGGGGTGCAACTGGGACGACTCGTTACAGTGCGGACGACTCGTCTCTTATTTACGGCGGTTACACATTCCGCCGTATAAAGATCACTCAAATATGCCATATTATACGTATGTATTTTATTTATATACGACGGTGGTATATCCGCCGTATATAGTATATACGGCGGTTGTCCCGACGTATATAGTATATACGGCGATGATTTATACGGGGGTCTATTTACGGCGGCTAGTCCGCCGTAAATACTATATACGGCGGGGCGCGTAGTATTTACGGCGGATTTTAACCGCCGTAAATAAACCTGTTTCTTGTAGTGATACCTTTGTCTTCTTCGGTTACTAGGGCATAGTCCTCCCTAATGGGCATACCTTCCATCATTTTGAGAGAATAAAGCTTCTGCTTCAGATACAACTTGTTGGTCAATGATCGTATCAGATACATATCTTCCAACTCAAGCCACAAAGCACCTCCGAAATCAGTATCTGCAATATCGCCAGAACATCATCATCAAGGCACCTGATGATTTTAGAGTGGGCCCTCTCATCTAGCGCGATCAGATCCTCTGCTTCCTTCTAAGATGCTTTCCCCGAACCCTCTGCCGTTGCAGCCGCTACAGCACCTATGAAACCTGCTAATGCTTTGCACTTTGAATCCTGACGATTCTTAATTACAGCACCTACCGGAGCCCACAACCCCTTATCTCTCAACAGTGCCTTCATCTTGATATGCCAAAGAGAAAAAATATTCTTCCCATTGAACTTGTCAACTGGTGATTTGATTCCTGATCCCATCTTCTTCTGCAGCGGAACACCCTATACCTTCATCAACCTGACCAGCTCTGATACCAGTTTGTTGTAACAGAGTCTATGTAGAAGATAGAAAATAAACCAATCACACAACACAACGATATATGTGGTTCACCAAATTGGCTATGTCCACGGGCATAGGGAAAGAATATTATTATCAACTAGCAATCACCAAATACAATCTCTAATCTAATGCACAAATTCTTGATCACAAGAATTCACAACTGTGCAAACCCTAGATCTAGAGAAACAGAGAGACAAGAAAACCCTTTGAACACCTAGAATTATTGATCCCTATCACACTAGAAATTACATCCATTGGGACACCTAGAATTATTGATATGCCTATCACATTAGGAATTACAACCAATTAAACTGCTAGGGAATAGGACTTATTTATACCGCGTATTCCTAACCCTGCAAGGTTTTAGAGTTTTGCACCAAATCTGCCACTAATTAGGCCAAATCTGCCATAGGGCGCGATCGCCCCATCCGCTGAAACGGCACCCGCGCGATCGCCCCAAGAATGGGCGCGATCGCTCAGTTTTCACAAAAACTTTGCGCGGTCGCGCGCTTGCCTCCGCGCGGTCGCTCCCTTCGATCTGTCACATGAATTACCGATTTGCCCCTTGTTCAATCCTCTAAGCTATTCCCAAGTTAGATGGCATCAAACCCAATAACTACTCTGGCAGCCACTGTCGAAGCCAAATATTCGGCAGCCGATCCACGATCATCACGGCGTAGAGGCGGAGGTCAGAAGAGGAAAGCCTCCAAAATTTCCAGCAGTAAAGCTTCCACTCCGCCGACCTGATCTTCTTCGAAATGCCAAGCGGGCGAGAAATCCATATCAGCTGTTCCGTTTAAGTAGATTCACAATGGCCCATGGATCAGAGCTCGGCAGCAGCCAAATTACGTGTCAAATTCGGACTCAGAAACATCGTGCGAAAGTGCTATGAAAATTGAGGCATCGACTGCTGCGGCGGTCGACGCGGAAGCTGCATTGAAGGCGGAAAGAGAGAATTGAGAGGCGTTGGAGGCTAAAATTAAAGCCGAGTACAAAGTGATAAGATCGTGTGGTGCTAATGCGCATGTGCTTCCAAATCACTGTGGTAAGTTGAAATTTACATTGTAAATCCCTAAATACCGTATTGAAGCTCAAAATTAAGTTTATAAGACTTTATTGATTGCTCATTTGGTAGACATGAGTTATCATTTGTTGCCAATTTAGTTTGTTTCTTATTCATGCCAAATTGGGGACCTTGGATTCCAGTGAAAGATGATGAACTAGCTCTCTCTCATGTATACTGAATAATGGGTTAATACATTTACTGAAGTCTCTTATTCTCTTTCAATATCTTCTACTAGTTGTATCATTCAGAAAACGTTAAACTTTCCACTATTTATGTCTGAAGCTATGCTATGTGTCTTTTTTGGGGGGAGGGGGGTTGGTTGGTTTTCTTGGGGCTTGTTGTGGGAATTGGACAGATCAGGAGACTCTTATCCTCCTTGAAGCATTGGAACTCGTTAGCGAGAACTGGAATGAGATTGTTGAGTATGCTGCAACTAAAATGAAAGCACAATGTATCTTGCACTTCGTTCAAATGCTGATTGAGGTCAAATTTCTAGAGACTGATCTTGATAGTGATGCAACTCTAAAGGAAAAAACAGTTTCGGTTGCAACCGATAAGATCCCTTTAGCTCATACTGATGACGTTGCAGAAACAACTGAAAGTAAAGATGGTGTGAGGATGACAAAGCCTTGTCCTCTCCAGTGGAAATTTGAAGCCAAAGGAGGATAATAAACCAAAAGTTAGTCCAAAAATTGATACTAACAGTGTATATAAAGCTCTTAGAGAAGCATTTAAAGGTGAGGGCTCCCTTCCCTCACAATAAGAGAAACTTTCATTTGCATTGTTTGTGAAATAACTGTGAATTCTTTTTCACAGTTATGTAAATAAAAGTGAAATAGAATTTGTTTATGTTATAACTGTGTTGGTTTATGTTATAAACTGAGAATTCTATATCACAATAATGTTTTATAGGTTTTAACTGTTGTTCATCCTTATACATTGTTTGTGAAATAACTTTGATGTGTATTTCATAGTTATTTTGCTTACACGACTGATAAATTTTTGAACTGTGATGTGTATTTCATAGTTATTTTGGTTAGAGTTTGGTGAACAACTAATATTACTCATTAACTTCGGACACAAGTTTTGGTGTAAATAACTGTGAATTCTATTTCACAGTTATTTAAATAACTTAGAAATAAAATTTGTTTATGTTATAACTGTGTTGATTTATGTTATAAACTGAGAATTCTATTTCACATTAATGTTTTTTAGGTTTTCACATTTGTTCATGATTAGAATTGGTTTATGTCACTAGTACATATTTTCGCTTAGATAGCGCTTTTTTTAGAGCTTAGATAGCGCTTACAAGCGCTATCTAAGCTACCGCTATGCAAGTTAGCATAGCGCTTATTAAGCGCTACATAAGCTCATGAACTTAGATAGCGCTTTTAAAAAGCGCTATCTAAGCACTCTTTTTATTTTTCTGCAAATCAACTTACATAGCGTTTTTCAAAAACGCTATGCAAGTAAGCGCTATGCAAGTAAGCGTTGTGTGAGGGCTAATTTTCATTTTTTTTCCTGCTGCACCTATTTTAAATTATATAAAAATAAAAATTAATAGAAACTAACAATCATTCCATTCAACAATAATAATTACATTCAACAATAATAATCAACCTTTCATTTATTACACAACAATAATTCTTACAATCATCCAAAATATTTAATAGAAACTAACAATCATTTCAAAGAATTTTGAAGACCCAAAATCCTAAACTGTATAGACAAAGAGGGAGGGGGCAGGGGAAGTTTAGTTTAATCTAATTACTATAGTTTTAAAAGAATCTATCAGCTACACAGGTCCATCTAGTATTAGTTTGACCAACAACTCAAACTCTTTGATAAATTTCTCCACAGACTTGGCCAGAGCACTCTCACGCTCCACTCGACCACTGAAGACTGCATCAGGATGAACCAATATCATGTAGGCACAGAGCACAACTCTAACTTGATACCTTGACATATTAACAGCAGTGTTGACTGCTTCACGTACAGAAGCTGACTTCTTTGCATCTCTGTTCCGAAAATATATTCTTGGTGAAGCCCTCTTTTTTGGTGAAACAACTCGTTTAATAAGGTGATTAATATCCTGACCATGGGAGCTGGTGGCAGAATCAACATCCAGCGACACTTTATAGCGGATCTCAAGCAGATAAAGAAAAGCTTTTGAAGTCTGAAGTGTAGAACCTGATTCAATCAACAGTGCAAGCTGCTCAAATGGAATTGACTTCACGCGGCTCATGTTGATATTCAAACCATTGTAAGCTTTTGCCAAGTCGAAGGTAGTCCTATGCTGACAAAACTTCCTCTAGCACCTAAAAAAGAACTCTAAGTTAGTTAACTGAAGGGTACTAACTTTGAAAGAAATAATAATGAAATACTCCCTCCATTCGTCCCAAAATGAATGTCCAAATCGTTTTCAAATTTGAATTTGAAAAAGTTTTGGACATTCATTTTGGGACAGAGGTAGCATTATCATATACCTTGCCAATTTTCTTGATAGATCTTCAGCCTGCTTCTGCATCATCTTATTCCAATTAGCACCAATATCATTATGCACCCTCGCTCGTTGCATCAAAAATTCTGCTCTGTCTCTTTGCCTACAACCGTTCAGAGTACGTAAATATATATATATTGGACAAATATAACTAAATGAAAAATAGTCAAGTGAAAGCTGCATCCAAATTTAAGACAAACAAAAATGTATTTTCCTTGTCTTTTAGGGACTGAGAAAACACAAACATGATGTAAACTAAAAAGGAAAGGATGTATTGTAAAGGAGGGAAAAAACTTAGCAACAAAATTGATAAATGATCAGCTCAAAAAGGAGTTATGCCAGAAATAAGCAGCCAAAATGATGTGGAATACTTATGAGTCTACCAAACAAGATATTCTCCTAGTTATGTCATCAAATCTTTACCAGCACAGGACATAACATAATTACACATTTGAATTGGTTTTCAGTAGCAAGTTTAATATACAGTGATTTATGATCTACTCCCTCCGTCCCGCTAGTAATCGCGCTGTTACTGTTTGCGCGGGAATTAAGGAAAAAATAATGATATAAATGTTGTGAGTGTAAAAGTAAAATAGGAGAGAGAATGAGTGGAGGGAATAGTAAATTATAATGGTGTTGTGAGTATTAAAATAATGTAGGAGAGAGAATGAGTGGAGGGAATAGTAAAGATTCTTTGCCATTTTAGGAAGTGTGAGGTTTGTAATGGGACGCCCAAAATAGAAAGTGTGCGGTTTGTAGCGGGACAGAGGGAGTATATATCATAAACATAGATATGATCTATATATCATAAACGTAAAAGGAGAAACATGTGCATAATCTAGGCAATAATAGAAATGTGTGTGCATCTTTATCTTTTCCTCTCCCTCTCTTCCATTGTGCGCATCGCGGTGGCGGCTACTGCGGCACTATATATTTTTGCACCTTTCGCAGTCTGTAAGATATCAAACACCAAACATAAGTCATGAAATAACCATAGAACTCAACATAGCCCCAATAAAAACACTTAATACCAAATAAGGCAGTCTTATAAATTACCTGGGTACCAACCAAAAGGAAAACATCAGCACCTTCCAGTCCACTGATGCTGCTATTCAACAAATAGCATTTGTATTCTTTCCATTTCCTTCACACCAGACATTGTTCGACCCCATTTTATTCAAGAAATCTTTCAGTGCTATCATGGATTCTGCATCAGACAGTTTGCCAGCAACTCCAACAATTTCTTCTGGCTTAACTTGGTGCATAACCTCCGCAACCACAGCAAGAGCATCGCGCCAGCCCACAACCTTAAAGCGTCCATCAGCATCACGAATCATGGGATCATTTAGCCTCTGCCTTTTCAAACTATCATAGCAGAATCGTGTTTTGTCTGAGATCCATTCCTCATTAATGTCCTGTGCAAGATGAAGGTTCATCGCAATTGATGATTAGAACCCTCAAAAAAGGACACCCAAAAGTGTGAAACTTCAAAAAAGACGGAGGTGTGTTATACACACACAAAAAAAAATTGTGAAAGTAGAAACGCATTACCTCATTTAAACGTGGAACAATGCGCATGACCTCTGGACCTCTGCTGTCAATACGAATGTTTGAACCAACTGCATCAGTAACATCGATACTCTATTTGCCCTTCAACTCCTAATTTCTGGCTTTAAAGGCAAATGGCTTTGAGGTGAGTGCTCCTAGGGCATACATCAATTACATTCTCAGATAGTTCACTTGTCATAAGCTTTTCAATATAAGTCCATATTTCTTCTCCGTTGTCGCACCCCAACATGCCAAGATCTTGAACTCCAGCTACCTTAGTTGCAAATCTAACACATCTGTCCAATATAAAGCAGCCTGGTTAGAGTAGAATAACCATAGAACTATTGCAGACTGAAACAGATGCAGGAACATGAACATCATTCATTATCTAAGTCATCACGGTCTGCTTTCACTTGCTGTGTTCCAAATACAAGTCCTGGAATATTGGGTTCCATAACATGACAATGGATGACAAGGAAAACCCGACTGACTGATGCATGCTAATCAGTATTGATACTGACTCACAAAATGCCCTGCTTCAATCAAGAATTGAAAAATAGATTCTTTCTTCTTTTTCTTTTCAACTTTTAATGTATTCAGACTTGAAAAAAAAATCTATAGTGCAGCAAACTATACACACATGTGAATCCCAAATTATCATTGATATACATTAGGTTACTGTGATAATTTAAAACAGCCAAAGTGTCAACTTCTATTGATATGAGTAACCAAGTAACCACAATGCTAAATAGTACAACAAAGGAGAAAAATGGAGCACAATCACGGAAGCCATCTAGAGTAAGGAGAAATACAGTAGACTATTTACAGGAAGATTTCATTCGAAGTTCTTCAAGGCTGTTGTATACATATTGAAAGTTCCAGACCAATAAATTAAAACATAACTGAGTAACCAAGTAACTACAATGTTAAATAGTACAACAAAAAATGGATTTCTTACTTCAGATTCTATAGACTACCCATACTAAAGCTGTAGATTACAAGTAGACATGAATCTACCCATTCAAACATTTTAACAAACAGTTGTACTACAACTAATGACCAAATTGAACCAAAACCCAGAAAATTGTGACAAAGAGTAAAAGAAAAGTAGTAAAATCGAAAATATATTTTTACCTTTGTAGTTCCTGCTGCTTAGAATTGATTGCTCTCAATAAAGATCCATAAAACCCCAGAAAATTGCAATATGAGAGAGATCAAAACCCCTAAAATTGAAAAAAAAATTAGACCTAAATCAAACCGAAACAAATTTGAAGAAAATCAACAAAGAAGAGGAAGAGAATGGAGTAGAAGCAAAGAAAGACGCGTTACCTGGAGGAGACGGGAGAGAACAGATGACTGAAAAGATGAAAAGGGTTTCCAATTCTATGCAGATATTAGTCAACGAATGGCAAGATAAATGAGACAAGCCGGCGAGACAACGACATGAGATGAGAAGGCGAGATATTAGGTCGAGGAGACACAGTACTCAGTTACCTGTATTCGGCGAGATACAAGTCTAAGGGGAGCGACTCATAAGAGGCGGCATATAAATATCTACGAAATGGGACCCATAAAACGGTTGGGTATTGGGAAAAGTGATCACGTGTTGTGAGTTTATTCTTTTTGTTAGCCAATGGAATGATGACACGTGGAATGAGGCATGGAACGTGAGGATAGCACGTGAAAGGCACGAGGGAAGGAGTATATATATGAGGGATAGTCTTCATTGGCAAGGTACGTACACACTCTCACCCACAAACACCTTTTCCTACTGTTCAGATTTATCATCTCAGACAAATACTTATCCTCACGCCGGAGGGGCTTACGCCGGAGTCGCCCCCGGCCTAGTTGACGTTTGTGGTTGTGCAGGCTGGAAGAAGGAGCCGGAGCTGTCCAATTCCGACTACAACGGTCGTGTTACCGCTGAGGAAATTCCTGGCAACATCAATTGGTTCCGTTGCCGGGACTTGGTTCTCTTCATCAGTTGAAAATTTGTCGGCGGTAGATTAGTAAGTGTGAAGTGAGGTTGGTAGATCTGGGCGATTTGGTGTGTCATGAGGTTAATTCATTTGGCGTGGTGAACGGTCAGTTGGTTTTGTTTGTCATTCTTAGTTCACAAACTGTGAATCCGTTTGTTCATATTGTTGTTGTTGTTGGATTTGATTATTGCTCTTAAGTTTCTGGTGGATCAAAGTTTTTGTGATTTTTTGGGTGGTTAGATTCAAATTTTTTGATTTCAAATTTAAGGTGTTGATCTGGGTTGAAGGTGTTGATTGGGGTTGAACTGGATTTTTTGGAGTTCGTGAAGGTCGATTGTAGTGTTTGTTTGAATTTGATTGGTTTGAGGAGTTTGGAGTTTTTGGATTTTGATTTGGTTTTGTTGACGTAAATTTTTGGTGTTTCTGGGTGGATAGTTGGTGAAACCTGGGAATTCAGATTTGGGTTGAAGCATCTTCAAGTTTCTGGTTTAAATCTTCAAATCTTCATAAGATTTGCAGATCTTCAAGCTTAAGTTCATAAATTTGATTGCGTGGGTGATAAGGAATGTCAACACCTGAGAAGAGCATAGTGGGCCAGAAGACGATGACGGGAAGGAATCTTATCTCGCCTATGTCAGGTTTGGGGAGTTTGGGAATTGGCGGAGCGAAAGACACTTCCTCTTCACAACAAGTGATTCTAGAGGAGAGAGAGCGGGATACAGGTGATAGAAGAGAGAGAGATGTGATGCCGCCACCACCAGAGGAGGATATGGAGAATGAGGAGGAGAGTTTGAGGATTCACAACAACTTGATCCTGCAATTATTGGAAAACAACAAGTGACTTATGACATTGAAGAAAAATCCTACCCCTATCCCGCAGGGTTTGATAACAGCGACAGAGGAAGGAAATAAGGGAGAAAATAAGGAGGTCATTGTTGTGGATTATGGGGAGCGACAGAAGGAAGCAGAGCCTGAAAAAATGAAAGAAACAGAGGCGAAACTAGAGGGGCCACAGAAGCGAAAGGCAGGAGAGTACTTGGAGAATGGGCAAAAAATAAAAGTGTATCATTGGCCACATACCTCCCAAGTGTCATCTCTTTATTGCGAGGAGGATGAGGATGACACTGCGTCAAACGAAGCAGGATACGGAGAGCAAGAGTTGAAGGTTTCTAAAGAAGGCGAGAGATCAAAATAGATGGATAAAGGAAAGGGTGTAGGAGTAAGTCGCTTTGGGGAAGAAGACGGATTAAAAAAGCAGATGACTGAGATGGCAAAAAGGTTGGCGGAATTAGAAAAGGGCGGTATAGTTGACAGTGAGAAGGATTCTTTTGTCGCTCCATTTGCCAAATACATCCAATAGGCTGAGCCCGCTCCGGAGTTTCGTTTGCCAACATTATCTAAATATGCGGGAGTTACCACGGCCAGGACTCATGTCGCGGGTTTTGAAGTAACGATGGCAATAGTGACTAAGGATGATGCATTGTTGTGTAAAACTTTTGCTAGCACTTTGGAGCTTCAAGCGTTGGAATGGTTCACGCAGCAGCCCGCTAACTCTATTGTGGGGTATCAAGATTTTAAGCGGAAGTTTTTGTCAAGATTTGGGGCTGTGGGAACTCAGCCGGTGGTATTGCAGGAATTAATGGGAATTAAGCAGAAAGCGGGAGAAGGTCTGATAACTTACACCAACAGGTTTTTGTTGATTGCCAACCTAATTTTCGAGATAGAGCCCAAGTACGCAATAATGATGTATATGTCGGGTCTGGTGTCAGAAGCTTTTAAAAGGGAGTTAAGGATGAGGTTGCCTGCGACTTTAAGTGAGTTGCATGAGCGAGTTAAGGCATACTGTGGTGGTGAGGACATTGAAGAGGGAACATCTGGCACTGCAAGAAAAAATGTTAAAGACAGAATTGAGTATGTCAAGGATGATAATGCAGCTCGCGGTGGAGGGCGAGAAAATCAGGCTGGTGGAAGGGGTGGAGGCCGCGCTGGTGGTCGCGGCAACGGACGAATTATTAGATTCACAAGGTTAAACGCCAGGCCGAGCGAGATTTTGAGGGCGGTGGAGTTATCGGCGACATTCGAGATGACGGACAGAGGAAGAAGAAACTTGAGCCAGTATTGTAATTATCACAGAGACAGAGGGCATGAGACTGATGAATGTTACAACTTGAAAAAGGTGATCCAAGGTAAAATTGACAGGGGGGAGTTATAGGAATATGTATGGCAGGAACAGAATGTGGCGGCTCAAGGAGGAAATGGTGAGAGGAATGAAATATTGGTAATTCATGAGCCAGCTAGTATTACCTGTCTAAGTAATCAGATCATGTCACTGTCGCATACCTGCCATATTCCCGCTTACCCGCCAAGTGAAGAGAGGATTATTAGCTTTTTAAGGCGAGAATTGGCTTTAACACCCAGCCATGGATGTCAGCCCGTAGTGATTACAATTGCTTCAGGAAACAATATACTACACAGAGTGTTGGTGGACTCAGGAGCAAGTCGCAACATCCTATACTATGAAGCTTTTAAGAAAATGAGATATACAGAGGCCAATCTGGTGCCATACAAAGGATTTCTGGAGGGGTTTACGAACCATACAGTGCGGGTCAAGGGAACGATCTCATTGGCGATAGAGATAGGAGAGGACGAAAAGGCGAGAACCCGTACGGTGGAGTTCATGGTGATAGACCTGGTGTCGCCATATAACGCCATTGTAGGTATTCTGTTTATGCAGACTTTCGAGATGGTTGTGTCTATCCCGCATCAACGAGTCAAATTCCCTACCCCGAAAGGAATAGCTTGTTTGAAAAGTGAAGTTAAAGAAGTAATTCAGAAGAAGATCGAGATCCAAACTGCGGCAAGGGCAAGTTCTAGTTCACTTTCAACAGCTTTAGCAATCCGGGATGCGAAAGTCAATATGGTCACAGACTTGGAGGAGGAAGGGCTGCGAGAAATTAGTAATATGTGGGACATTGATGAAGAGGTGGTTGAGGAGAAATCTGAAGTAAGTTTGAGGAACCAGGGGGCAATACAGACCAAGATGGAAGGGGCAAGATTGGTTGAATTTATCAAAATGAAAGAGCCAAGAATTGAGGAAATAGTTGAATTTGAGGACGAGAAGTATGAAGAGATGGAGGTGGGAGCAATTGAAGTTTTACCACAAGATGGCGACAATTGGGGTGAAAGCGAAATTAAGAAGGAAAGTGGAATGATGGTGAGCACATGGTAGACGCGAGACAACATGTGGAAAATGCTTTAAGCGATATCATCAATAAAGAAGTAAGAGGTAATTTATTTATTTAATAGTATGCTTATTAAAATCATATGAAGATTGAATATTATGAATATATGGAGTTTTCCACTTATGAATGAAAATTATGCATGTTTTGAAGAGGTTATATGAAATGATAGTGTTACGAATGGAAGTTACATACATCTTGAAAATGCTAAACAAAATAAAAATAATGAAATGAAAGAATGAAAGTTTACGATTTAAGTTTGTGTTACTTTTATCGAACGATGTCTAGCAAATATGTTTGTATGATATGTCGTTAAAAACAGAAAAGCAAGTCGCTATGAGTAAAGTTGCCTAAAGACAACTTCACTTTTTCGATGGGAGTATAAGTATATGGTGTTATCTCGCCTAAGATAAGAAGGTAAAAGGTTTTTGATGAATTATCAAAACAGATTGCAAGTCGCATGAAATTGTAAGGGAAAGAGAGTTTATCTCGCTTTTTATAAAAATGAGAGTCTACGGACTATAAAAATGAGAGTCTACGGACTATAAACAAGAAAGTCCCATCTCGCCTGTATGGCATGTATATGGATGCGACTATAAACAGGAAGGAAAGTACCATCTCGCCTGTATGGTATGTATATGGATGCGACTATAAACAGGAAGGAAAGTCCCATCTCCCCTGTATGGCATGTATATGGATGCGACTATAAACAGGAAAGAAAGTCCCATCTCGCCTGTATGGCATGTATATGGATGCGACTATAAACAGGAAAGAAAGTCCTATCTCACTTGAATGTCATATATGTGAATGCGACTATAAACAGGAAAGAAAGTCCCATCTCGCCTGAATGGCATATATATGGATGCGACTATAAACGAGAAAGTCTATATCGACTATAAACGAGAAAGTCTATACCGACTATAAACGAGAAATTCCAGGGACTATAAACAAGAAAGAAACCCATCTCGCCTAAATGGCATGTAAAGATGCGGCATGTATGAAAGGGAGCATATCTCGCCTAAATGGCATGTAAAAATGTCGCGAAAAGGGAAGTGAATGTATCTCGCTGGAAGGGCGTAAAAAGATATAAATCAAGGAAGAAAGGTATATTTTGTTTTTAAGGCAAATAAAGATGTGGAGGCACAAAATAAGGAAATTGTTCTAAGTAAGAATCACGAAAAAGCAAGGAAGAAGCAAAAGAGAAACAAAGATCAGCGACAATGTGAGTTGCGTTGTATGCACTGTAAGTAAAGTCGCCTAAAGACGACTTCACTCTTTCGATGGGAGTATAAGTATGGGGTACCTGTCATGCAAAAAGGAGATTTTTGATGAACTATCAAAACAAAATAGAAAAAGCGAGATATGATAATGAAGTAAAGCATAAAGATAAAAGGGGCAAGCTCGAAGGCCGCAAATTTACATTGTTTAAAAGGCACGCAGGCCCAAATGAAAGAAATTAAAATTGTTTAGCCACCAAGGCAAGTTACAAAAGTTGATCAAAAGAGGTTAAGTACTAAAGCAGAGTCAAGTTGAAGCATTTGGTTCATTAGTTGGTGCGGGTTGAATGGAGCTTGAGGCAGCAAGAGCGAGAGCTTTTGCTTCATCCAAAAGTTGATGTTTATGTTCCAATTGATTGTTCCATAAAGGGAGGACGTTTGGTACCTGAAGAGGAGTGGGATTCCAAGGCGACTTACCCAGCAGTGCATCTTCCTCCGCCAGATCTTTGAGTTCATCAGCCGAATATGGAACTAAAGGATGACCCAGGCGACATATATCACTGAAGATTGGCTCTGAGCCCCATTTTGCAAGTCGCTCGATCGTAATGGCGGGTATCTCAGCGGCATCAGCAGCTGCAGCTCGCATAACCTGAAGAGAGGTTTGGTCGCCAATATCCAGAATGTCTTCTTTAAGTTTGTCTAGATCAGCATTAAGGGAGGTGATTTCAGCGATTTTCCCTGTAAGTTCTTCTCG
The DNA here is from genome assembly GCA_022495995.1 of Adenophora triphylla var. japonica. Taxonomy (NCBI): domain Eukaryota; kingdom Viridiplantae; phylum Streptophyta; class Magnoliopsida; order Asterales; family Campanulaceae; genus Adenophora; species Adenophora triphylla. The sequence goes on along the minus strand of JAFEMH010000595.1, from coordinate 671,860 downwards.
CAGCTTGGCTATCTCGCCTTGAAAGAATTGAGTGTCAGCGGCATGAGTCTCCTTTAGAGTCTCATTCTCGCTCAGAAGTTTGGCGGCATTTTCCTTGGCAGAATTGAGTTCAGTAGTAGCCTTGTCAAGGTTGGTTTTGGCGGCATTGAGCTCGGTGTTGACGGTCTCGAGCTGATTTTGAGAAGTGGTCAAATCAGTTTTTTGTTTATCCCGCTCCCCCTCCAAGTTGGCGATTGTTGCATCTCGCCTACCAACTCTGCCACGAAGGACGTCTTTGTCTCTTCTCAATATTTGGTTGGAGTTTTCTAACTGCTGCACATCCTTGGTAAGTTGGTGGTTCTTGTCATTGATGCCAATAATAGAAGCTCCAAGCTAAATGAAAAAGTTAAGTTAAAGGCTAAAATGAACAAAATAGCAATTGGATAAGAAAGGGAAGAGCGACATACCATTGAAAAGTGAATCCCGGCTTGGCAAGCGGCATGGTCTATGTCCATATCCGTTACTCGTTGAACTTGGATTGGATCACTAGCACGAATCAGAGCTGAACTGCCAATCAAGCACTCATCAACACCGCGGACTTCATTAATCAATCCCGTCAGGCGAGGAACATTGGTGGCTTCTTTGCACAGTTCATATAGCCCATTAAAGTCAGTGGGCTTCTCGAAGTTTTCTTGAAGCCAGCTAGGAGTAGGAAGAGCCGAAGAAGGATGTGGGTCGCGTGGGGTAGGAGGCGAGTTAGAAACATTTGTTAAGTCGCAAAACTCCATATCTTGAGGAGGAGGAGGATCATCATTTTGAATGGGCTCAGTTGCATCGCCTGCAGGCGCGGGAGAGTTTGTTTGGACAGCTTCGGAAGAAGGAATGATAATGTTTTCTTCGATGGGGGCATCATCAGATTGCAAGATAGAAGTTGGTGGGATAGAAATCGGCGGGATATTACCTTCATTAGATGGAAGGACCTGAGTAGTTGGAAGAGCTTGAGTAGATGGAGGATCCTGAGTAACAACTGGAGTTGAGGGGATAGCTTCTTGAGTGGCAGTGGCGACATTGGGTAGAACTGAGGCAATCCTTTTTTGTCGCTTTGCTCTGGTTCCAGGGTTGTTGGGTTTAGCTCTGGCTTTGGAGGAACTTTGGGTTTTCTCCAAGTCAATTTCTTCGGTATCTTTGCCATCGCGGGATAATGGCAAGGGTAGATTAGCGGGAAGAAGGCCGAGAGCAGTGTCGCGGGTACTGGCAAGTCGCTTCATTCTCCTGTTCATGTCCAAATTGGTGCTTTGGCGACTTTCCATTGATTTGGCTCGGTGATCTGGGAACAAAGAAAAAGAAAGTTAAGAGTCAGAGTTTGTTTAAGTATAAGTTAAATAGAAAAAAAGAGTAAGGTTAAAGAAGAGACATACAAAGAACAGTGTTCATGGTGGTACAATGACGAGTACCCTTTGTAAGTGCTCCAATTTGAGCTTGTTAGAATTTTCGTTATAAAATTAACGAAAGTTATAACAATTACTAACATTCCTAACAATCCTAACTTTTCTAACAAAGGGAGGGTAGAATGGGCATTGCCAAATGAAGTTAAACCAAGAAAAGCATCTTAAAAAGCAAAACAAAAGAATAAAACCATAAATAGAAAGGCTGGAAACACAAAAACTGGCTGTTAATTTGGTTTTTTTGAATTTTTATTCTTCCTGTCCAAGGCTGGAGCTGTAATTAATGAACAGTGCACGCCTACTGACCCTATCCGCGCGGACAAGTATGCAATTTTCAGAGGGCTATAAATTGAGCCCTCCAGTCACAGAAATGAGAAGGAAGAACACAATTGCACCGAACCTCTGGCGAAATATAGAGAGAAAACAGTGAGAATTCTTCAAGAATTGTCACCTTTTTCTCTCCAATCTTTCCCAACTCATACTCATCCACTCACTCTCATATTCAAACCCTAAACACTCATACACTCAAGCCAAACACTCAAGAACACAAGGAAGATTGGTAAACCCTCCTCTTCCTAACCCTAAATCTCATCCATGCATGCATCTTCAAACTACAAAATGTAGTTCTTTCATCTTCTTTCTCTAGATCTAAGAAGATCACCATGGAAGACCATCTCCATGGATGATCTTCTACAAAGATCAACATTATTTTCAAAGCTTTTCTTGCTTACTTGCAAAAATGCACTTTCAAAACCCTAAAAAACCATTTTCAAGCACTAAATCTTGATTTCAAAGGGTAAAATCCCCCTCCCCAAGCAAATGAAATGCTTAGTCCTAATGTACCCCAAGGATGGTTTGGTATAGTTGATTCACCACTAAAATGTCTAGTGATCACTAACCAAAACCTAGGGAAATGGGGACAAGCATGGATGCAAAACCCCCCTTAAAATCATATTTTCTTTCTTGAGAAGTTGCTGTCCAGTAGCAATTTTCTCAGACCTCAGTCCATGGTCTTAATTTTTGGACACAGATGAACTTGGAATTTGGTGTTTACTACAAAATACTTTTTGTAGCCAACATCCAGAGCTTTCCAGACATATTTTTATCTTATTTTTTGGGTGAGTAAAACTCCTCTTTTCAAATTTTCTTTCAGAGGCTAGTTCATCAGCTTCTGGGAATCCAGATCTCATATCTGAGGTTTCCAGAAGGTTTTGACCCCTCAAATCTTCTCCAAAATGGAAAATTCCTTCGCACAAACTTTATTTAAGGTGTCTAGAACAACTTTCATTCTCTGAGTTTATCCAGATTATGAAGTTTTAAGACCCTTGAATCCCTTTCAAAATCAAAGGTCCACTGCCTTTTTCATTCTGGCAGAAATGGCTCTCAACTTCAAAAGGTCTTTTGAGTACCAAATCTCAATCCAAAAATCTTCCAAAAAATCATGGGATCAGTTTAAAGTCTTAAAAAGATATCCCAATTTTACTTTTCTGAGTTTCAACTTATTTTGGCCAAAAAACACAAACACACACACACACAAATGATTTTCAGCTTGGAAGACTCGTTTTACGAGGCGCGTCGGAGTGCACACTAACGTCCTTCCCGACGCGTAACATGACCTCCGAACCTAAATCTCTGATCTCGGGCTTTTTCAAAGTTTTGGCCCTCAAAATTAAAATGGCGTGGCGACTCCGTTTTTCCGGTTTTATTTGGTTTTTCAAAGAAATGCAAAAATCGAATTTTTCCCGCGAAAAAGGCAACACATCATCACGAGTGGCGACTCCGGGACTAAGCTTTTTAATAAAAAATGGTATTCGGTATATTGGTGGAAACCACTAAATTTCCCGTTATCGCCTCCTAACACGAGTCGGGGATAAATTGTGGTCTAACAATCCCACGTACCGGTATCACCGTTTTCAAAAAAAGCTTTTGAGGGTCAAGCTTCCGTCCGGCTTTGAAAATCATTTTTTTTGTGTGTGTGTTGATTTTGCACGCTTTTCATGTTGTTTTGGCCGCCTCGGAGAAAGTCAAAATTTTATTTGTCGGAATAATGTCCCTAGCGTCGGAATTTTCGTGCTTATGTGCTCATAAAAAAAAATCAAAAAAAAAAAAGAGGGATTTTCAAAAAAAAAAAGAAAATTTCAAAAAAAAAAATTATGCATCATATTTTTTAAGACACATAAAAAAAAAAATTCTATTTTACTCAGAAAAAGAATATAGACTGCTTGCACACTACGCGCACGTGACCGTACACTGCACACTACGTCCTTAACAGGGAAATCCTTGTCGCGGTCCGTTTGGTCTTATTACGCCTCTCGGATGAGCACAGGACTACCCAAACATCCCATGGAGCCTCGTGTCGACCATGCACTTGTCCGTGACACACTTTGTCCGAGACCCGGTTGGTTTTTAGTCCAGTGCGTGTCATGCCTGTCCGTGTATAGACCTTTCCTTTCAAGCCTTTGTCGGCATACCGACTCAATATCTTTCGGGTCCCTAATCGGTCGAAGTTACGCCGGTTTTCCGCCGCAGACTTTGACCAAGATATTGGCCGGCGCCTTGACTTGATTCCCGACCGGCACAAATTATACACTGACTCCCAGGCATTGACCGAGTCATCAAGGATTAATGACTATTCCATGCCTAATTACGGCTTAACTAACGACAAGTCAAGATCAATCGTGGACGCTTATCGGTCCAAATCATGCCGACTTTTTGTCGAGCCCTCGGACATGATCTTGACTTTCGACGTCGCCTTGTCCGTAATTTACATCGAATGCTCGTTAAGACTCGATTACCCGCGACTTTTAGGATCGTTTTTCTTTCGGTCGGTGGGACCCGCTTGCCCTATAGGACCCTCGCCGTGGCCGGCCCACCCCTGGGAGGTCGAAATACAGGTGGAATACGAGGGGCTTATAGACGTAGTGACGGGGCCCACCGATCCGGGGAATCGAGTAGTTTGCGAAAAAGAAGAGCAATCTTTTCCAACCGATTAGGTTAATAAAACATGTTTTAAGTAAACGTGAACAAATAATCGCATGTTGCATGAGCCTAAAGCCCAAACACCTACCCTCCTTCCATTCCTGGACATCCGAACCTTCATGTCCTTTCCCCGCAGCCTCCGCACAAAGCTTGGTTTCGGGCACCGGGTCACCGTTTGATCCGGTTAGGGAAGAGTCAGCGCATCGTCGCTTCGCCATTTGTTCCGACTCCGGTTTCGTAATGTCTGCATCGCCGGTAATGATGGGGATAACATCACTCCGCCTCCCGGACCCCTCGAACGAGCAACAGGGAATCGGTTAGCGTAACGAGATGAGGTTACGACAGAAGCACTAAACTAAACGGCCTTATGGAGGCTATTAAGAGTCACGGTCTCGGCCGCCGGCCTCAATCCAGATGGCACCTTCACCGTGGAAGAAGACGAGGATGCAAACCCCACTCTCGCCGCCACGATTACACCAGGATGCCGCCACCCACCTCCTATGGTGCCACTACCAGTAACCCATGCTCCTCGATTTTCGGGTCGACGGCTCCCCAACCACTGGATCACCGGATCCATGCGGTCAGATGGCACAAATCCCGGTGGGGGCAAAATCGCACTTTAATGTCTTCTCATGGTTGGGGCTATCTCGGAATGCCACGGCTAATCGGGATCCCTCCTCGGTTCGGGAACCGATCAACCCGGACCCTCACAAAGAAGACCGCGGTTCGAATGCCGCCACAACTTGGTTCTCGGGCCACGCCAGGAGCCCCTCCTCGTAACAGCACTAGTTCACCGCTCCTCACACAAATCCATTCCTCACTCAGACTTCTATGGGATACCAAGCCTCCATCCCTGTCATCCGAATCACCAGGACCGCAGCACCCCTGGGTTACACACCTTCACCACGAGGCGACCATGCAATTCAACAATCCGGACAGCAGCCCGCACTCAAGCCTACTTACGGGCCCCACTGAAATCCAAGTTATCCGGCCACGTCGGGCTGCCCCCACCTACTTTGCCGCTTGAAAATCAACAAGAAGCCGCAAGGTTCTATCCTTTTGCTCAGGCTCCTACTCATGCTCCCTGTGGTAAATCAGCCCCAGGGACAGGTTTTCACTTACGTCCCCGACCGATCGTTCCCTCCACCCGCCACCGCTCCGGTAGCTCCTCTCTCTAGCTCGGCCACTAGCTTGAATGCCATGGTTCCGCCACAAGACCCTCATCTCGGCCCGGTTCATGGAACAACACAAGGAAATGAAAGCGCAGATCGCCGAACCGCGCCAAGAAGTCCGCCTTCCGCCTACTGCCCGGACTCCATTGTTCCCTGCCCACAAATTCGTGATGCCAAATCTGGATCTCTTTGATGGGACCGCATGTCCCAAAACCCATTTGGACACATATACCTTGGCGATGAAAGCCAAAGGATGTACCAATCGCCACTGGCCGACTATTTCGCCTATCCTTGAAGTCCGGTGCCTTAAAATGGTTCTTCCGTTTGAAACCCGAAGCCGTGGCTACATGGGACCAGATCACCAATGCTTTCACGAGAAATATAAGGCCAACTTGGAATGGGAAACAAATAGGGTTGACCTACAAACAACAGTGCGATTCCCCGATGAGAATGTTGGGGACTTCTACAAGCGGTGGAATCTGAAACTCGATTGAAATGGCCATCCCTCCTTCCGAAGAGGAACAACTGGACATCTTCCGGTCATGCTTGAAACCACATTCGAGAGCCTCCCTCAGTCACTTCCCATACTCGTACTTGCGGGCCATGGTTAACTCGCAGCTAAGTTTGAAAAGGCCTACAATCGCAACCGGCCGCCGCACTCGCCTACGAGATATCGGGCTCCTCCCGCAAACATCGCCTCGCTCTCGCCAAAGGCAAAGAGACGATTAACTATGCGGGACAGAATGTAATAACACGACTCCTTTTGCTCCCAGAAACCGGCCGAGCCTGCACCGCGGGTCATAAACCTCGAAAACTTTGGAATGCCCCCGAATGACATCTTTAGGGGATCGGTGAAAGAAGGCTTGCTGCGGCCTTTGGAGAATTTCCAACCCGTAAATCCGAATGCTCCGTGGATACTACAAAGTATTGTGCCTTTCATCAAGCTCACGGACATCCTGACCGATACCGCTTTACTGCGAAAAAGGCAATTCCAGGGGCTAATAGAACAAGGAAAGTTGGAAGGCCCCAGGGGCCCAACACAGTCAAAGATCCGCCGCCACGGAACCATAATCGGTGAATATGATTGAATGCGGAGAATCTTCACACGCCCAGGAAGATACCGATGAAGGTCCCCAAATACCCGTGGCCAATCTCGTCGAGGATCCCGACCCGGATTCCCCTCGGCCTCGAGGATATCGAACGAATCAACCCATCTTGGTCTCATGTCGAGACTCCTTGCAAGAATACGAGGCCCGCTATTTTTCGGGTGAAGGGAAGGCCGATACCAAAGAACTGGGGCTGTTCCGCTCAGAACATGAAAGCACTATTTATACAAGATGGTTAGAACAGTCAAGAAAGACTGAGCAAGAAAGTTTCCGGCGAGCACCCATCGGGGCTTATCAAAGAAAGAGGCCGAAGAGCATCCGGAGCTAGTACACTTCGCAAATTGGCTCTAGGAGAGCCCGAATATGATCCCGAGAACAGCGAAGAATCGGAGGAGGAGGGTTCCTTCTATATCCTACCCGGTGTCAAATACGTGCCACCCCTCTCACTCTTCCCCCGCAATTTACGGGAGGAGAAGCTGAATCGCAGCTACCATCACTTCCGGAATGAGAGCATATGACAACTTCGGCCGCACGCACCCCTCTTCCCCTAACAGATTTGACCGTCGCTCCCTCTCGGCCGAAATCCCGGTAGTATGGGAAGAAGATTCCGACGACAGCGATGACGATGATGATGACGAGAGTGAAGAGTCAATCGATGCCCTGCATCCGAATCAATCTGGAACGATCAGGCCAGAAATGAGCCCATGGGAGCAAGGCACAATGGTTGGTTGTCAGCACGTGATGACGAAATAGAGACCGACGGATATGAGATGAGAGAAGCTTCGAAAGACGACTACTACGAAACCGAGGACATGAAGGCCATGGACTTTCTGGGTTCCGAGCACGTGGAAGTCTTAGAATTCAACACTTCCTACCATGCCCTAGGGAAGGGTTTTCGGGTATCCTGTCTAAGCGAATAGTTGAAGACGCTAGAAAGAGGGAGACCGACTCCCATCCTCTCCAATGAGAAAATCACTATTGTCGATCAAACCCGCCCAAAAGCAAATTAACAATTCTTGTCAAGGTGACCCAAGAGGAAATCACTTTCCGGAATGTATTTCGGCTCTCAGAAGTCCTGGAAACCGGCATGATACGACGCTCCTCCCACAGAATGCTATAATCATCTCCAGCTCTGAATATTACAGAAAGGAACAAGAATGGCTACACTATACCGGGGAAGAAATCGGCAAACCGCCAAGCCCCGACAATAGCGACTCTTGTTGCATGATGACAATGAGCAAGGCCGGCCATGAGAGTGAATCGGAGGACGCCCTAGCTCTGTGGGCCATCCAAGGGGCAACAACACAACCCCAGACTCAGAAGCCGGTAACTTGGGAAGCAGTTATAAGGGCCGCCCAGGAAGAGGCCAGTACAGCTCAAGCTCAGCCCCGCACCGTTGCCAGGCTCCGCCAGAACCAATGGCCAATAGCCAAAAGGGCTCCCCCATTGACCCTGGCAGCCTTGAAGAAATCCAGTCAAGAAACAACTGAGGAGGAAGTTAACCTGTTGACCCGATCCGGGCAAATTTTCCAAGGGAATCCTAAAGCAGATAAGAAGGCCACAGACCAAGCACCAAAAGAAGATCGCCGCCCCTATGCTAAGACAGCTGAAACTGCACTCGAAAAAGAGGATCCCGTGCTCACCAGCTTGAAGCAAACACAGCCAACATTTCCTCTCGGTCTCTACTCACTTGCCTTATCCCCATAAGCCGAAGCCGGAAGAAAGCCCGGCTCGCACTCTCGTGCCTATTGATGCTACTCCCGATGATGTGGTACAGTGATTGGAAACATCCACTACGGGAACATAATCACTTTCACTGCATCTCGACCTCCCTCAATTTGGGGCCGATCATAATGAGCCTCTCTTCATCACAGCCCACTTGGATGAACGACGCTCCCTCGAGTCCTGGTTGATAATGGGTCCTGGAATGAACATTCTTCCAAAGAAAGATCATGAGCTTGCTTGATATCAAGACTACGTACTTGAAGCCTTCTTCTCACTGGCCAAAGCTTACGACTCAACATCCCGAGCACCCCTGAGTCGCTACTTTAGACCTCTGGTTTGGACGTAAATTGATACCTGTGGAATTCCGGGTTATCGACATCCCGATTACTTTCAATGCCCCGTCGGGAAGACCTTGGCCGCACCAAGTCAAAGTGGGTCGCCTCAAGCCTCCACCGGTGTGTGAAATTCGTCTCGAATGGGGATCCGACGACCATTTACGGGGATTTAGTCACTTTAGAGGGCACAGATACGGGCGGAATACCTATTCTGGAAATCAAACATGACGAGGAAGGTCACATGCTAACGGGCTTCACTGGGCCGAGCCTCCCAAGGCCCAAGTGTGCAACATAGATCTCGACGGTCACTGGGATAAAATCCCACCGGTCTTGAAAATGATGAGAAAAATGAGCTATCTACTCGGCCTCTGGCCTGGGGAAGCGCCAACAAGGAACTTTCAAACTCATCGAGGTGAAAGGACGTAATACTCGCCACGGCCCGGGATATGAGGCCTCCCAATGACACCGCAAAGGGAAAAAGATTTGAAGCCGCCACAGAAAGGTCCCGGCCGACAATCCCAAATCTCTCCCCTTCAGTCCTAATTTGGCTGACTACTTTGTAAAGGGTCCCACACAACCAGGAAACATCACAGAGCCCACTCCTAAGGAAGGATGGCTAAAGCTACAGGATAGCCTCAACAAGTTCAGGGGAACCAAGGCTAACCCGGTCCGTAGAATGTTCCTGGACCTACCCAAGATACCTGGGGCTACCACTACCATGAAGAGTGAGTATACCTTCAGAGGCGTGCCCGACCCGGTGGAACATGCCTCGAGAAGCTCACAACCACTATTCCTATCGCCCAGGAAGATCCGAAACCCGAATTCGGACCGACAAGTGCCAAAAGCTAAGGCCACGGAATTTCCCTCAAATGATTGGGATGGTCCGGTTATGCAAAGAATTGTTCGAAGAAGAAGTCCAGTGGACTCCGATTGATCTCCTGTCCAAGAGATGATAGCAGCAATTGAGAAGGGAAAACAAAAACAGCACAGTTCCCGAGTCATGAGGCCACCAACAGCAAAGCCGCTAAAAAATTGGGAAACTCTCACAGGCCCGTCCGCGACTAAGGAGGAAATGATCACCAAGCTTGGGTTGGTACCCCGTCCCTTTGTGTCAATCTAGGACAAGTCCTCCCAGTCTCTCTCTGTTAAGATCGAGTCTCTAGGGTCGTCCGATGGCCTTACGCCTGAAGACTACGAGTCTGTAGCAAGCACTGTATTCCCTTTCGTTTTCAATGAAATGACGAACCTTTCTGAGTATCCCTTGATTGCCACTAATGATGAATTAATTAATAAAAAAATTTTAATAATAATTCATTAGATAAAGAAGCAGACACATTAAACAAAAAAAAAATCAAACAACAAAAAAAAAAAATCTTTAAGCAGGTTGTCCGGAAAGAGGAAAATCGAGCCCAAGCTGCCGAAGAGATTTTGACGAGTGTGAATTTGGGAACTGCGGAAGAGCCTAAAGAGACGCAGATTGGTCATTTCTTCGAAGGAAGTGGAAAGGATGCTCTGCAAAATCCTACAAAATCCTCAATTCAAAGAAAGTTGCCCTCTTCATCAAAGAAAACATCATGTGCAGATACGGGTTGCCTACGAAATCATCTCGTATAATGGATCCCCCTTGAAGGGGAATGTGAAAAATTATTTGGCGAGAATTCGAATAACCCGTCACAAGTCATCACCCTACAGCCCCAAACCAACGGAGCCGTCGAAGCAAAGAAACAAGACTCACGGAAAATATCATCCGGAAAATGGCCGCCCAAGGCAGATTGGCCCGAGAAGTTACACCCGGCACTCGGGGCTGGCGTAACACGCCGAACGGCAATCGGGGAAACACCGTTTGCCCTCACATACGGAATGGAAGCCGTACTCCCAATCGAGCCGGAAATACCCTCGCTCCGTATACCGCCGGAAAGCCGATCAACGAGGTCGAATGGCTCCAGAGTCGCCATGACGAATTGGCCCTACTAGACGAACGCCGATTGAAGGCCATGGAACACATCCGGCCTACCAAGGAAGAATGGCCAGAGCCTTCGACAAGAAAGTAAAGCATCGGGAGATCCGAGAAGGTGATCTCGTTCTAAAAGAAAAGCCCTCACCCGTATCAACCCTCTCGGCAAATGGGAGCCTGTATGGGTCGGGCCATATGTCGTCCGTAAGATCTTCTCCGGAGGAGCCATGCAACTTGCGGACCTCGACGGGAATCCCTTTGTACACCCAGTGAATGGTGACAAGCTGCGCAGATACTACGCGTAAAAAAAAACAACAAACAAAAAAAAAACAAAAACAAAAAAAAAACACAAAAAAAGAGTGCTAAAAAGAGTAATACCCAACTAGGTTAGAAACCCGAAAAGGGCGGCCTAGATAAAAACAGGTTGCACAAAAAAAAAAAAAAAAAAAAAAACAAAAACAAAAACAAAAAAAAAAAAAAAAAAAAAGAGTGCTAAAAAGAGTAATACCCAACTAGGTTAGAAACCCGAAAAGGGCGGCCTAGGTAAAAACAGGTTGCACCAAAAAAACAAAAAAAAAAAACAAAAAAGAGTTCACCAGGTTGAACTACGAAGACCCGAGCTCCTCAAAATGAGGGGAACGTAGGCAAAGGAAACGGTTCGGTCTAAAACACAAATAAAAGCCATACTTTGGCATCAATACAATTGACTGCACTACGAAAGCGTCTCGAAAAACTCTAAAGTAATTCAAATATTCATTACAAGTTAAAAGCTCTTTGATGAGTCTAAGCCCGATTCATTCCTACAACCGGCAACCTCGCTAAAGGAAAACTAAGATACATAATAAAACTAATGTGTCTGTCATGGCAAGAAAGGGATACTTGGAAACCTCGTAGTCACTCCAAGCCACTCGCACCGGCCTCTCCTTTCTTCTTCCCCTCCGAGTCTTTCTCTTCGAACCGGAAAAATGTCGGTATTCCTCCTACCAAGCTACGGTATAGGGACAGGGTCTATCAAACCAGCCTCTGTCGTGGCCTTAGTAGCCCTAGCGTCATCCCTCATCTCCGTAGCCTAGCCGGTAGCATAGGAGCCCTCCTCTCCGTCTCTTGACGTAAGCCTCATAGTCGGTCACAGCCGTCCCCGCTCCTGGTCCATGAGGGTTGGCCCTCGCCGCCCTCCTCCTCTCGTAAACAGCCTGGTCCTCCGCACCTACAATGGCCTCACGCCGTCTCAAAATAGCCACCCGAGTCTCTCCTGCATGCCCCTCGTACCAATCCAGTACCAAGTGGTCGTGAACACCGGTCTCTGACGCCCGAGAATGACCCGAGGAGGAAAGGCATCGTACCTCCATACTGGAAAGAAATGGAAACACCGAGGGATCATCCATGGAAACAGGAGCCACCACCCCGGTAGCTATATCATCAAAACCCTCCAAAGGAACCTGCTCCAAGCCAAACTGTCTCAGGACTGCAGCCGAATGTAGAAACTGGACCGAGAAAGCCCCTAAGCATAACCACATGGGACCCGTCTGAAGCACTCTGCGAGTCTCCACCCGCCAATGAGGCACCAACCATCTCGATATCTTCAGCCCGGCGACCCGCCATCCAACGTGCCCACGAGCCCCGATCATCAAAATCTACATCGACACCTCTCCGGCAAAAGTCCAAGGCTCGATCATATCGAGGTTTCCCGAAGAACCCCAAACGCTCCATCGCCCACAGGGTCAAGAGGAACGGGCCGCCCGTGCATATACCGCCGTCCGGTAGCTAATCTGTCGAGAGCATGAAAAGTCTCCCCAAGAATCAAAGGAACGACATCTCTGCCCATGCGACAGTGAACGACGACATCCAGCAGAGACCGATGGCAAATTCCAAAGGAATAGACCATGAACAGGATGCCAAACATACAAAGTGCAAAGGCATCCCAATAGGCATCATCCACCAAGCCTAGGCCCCTAAATCTGTCGGGAAGACCGGAAATATCGAAATGATCGGGACCGCGGATCATACCTTGCGCTTCCTCCGGGGAAAGATGAAGGAGGACGCACAATCCGTCGCAAGAAAAGAAGCCCCTCCAGCAAAGGGACCGCTATCTCTTCCACCTCCGGACCTCCAAGCAAGGCCCGAAATTCTTCGACAGTCGGAACAATCTCGTTGAGGGAAAGGCAAAAGACATGCCTTCTAGTATCCCAAAACGAAGAAGAAGCTCTTAAGAGGTCATAATCCGGAACCAATTCTTTGAGAAACCACAAGCATCGTATCTTGTACTTTTCTTCAAAGAATGATCTTCTCTCGTGCATGATCTCCCTACACCACTCCTTGAACTTTTCAAAGAACAACATTTGCCTTTCTTTGGATAATTTTGGAGAATTTTTGGCCATTTCCATGGTTTTTCTCTCTTTCTCCCCGAAAATGGCTGTTTGGGCTGGAGGTTGAAGAGGATATTTGAATTTGAAATAAAGCAAGACCAGTGTCCGGACCAAAATTAAAGGACACTGTCGATGCAGCCTCCCATCCGCGCGGATGGGATTGCTTTCCCAAAAAAAAATTTTGCAACAGTCCAAGCTGCTACACCAAAAGAGGAATATTCCGTCCCGGTTGTTCGAAACTTGTGCAAAAAAAAAACCTCCCCAAACCAGTCCATATACCAAACACCCTTGCAAAAAAAAAAAACCAAGGCTCATGCAACACTGCATTCATATTGCATTGCATTCATAAAATAAAATCCTAAATTATTACATTCCAAAAAAAAAAGAGAGTGTACAAAAAAAACAACAAACAAACATAAATAAAATCCTAAATTATTACATCCAAAAAAAAAATGTGCATGATCTGTACAAATCTAAATCTCAAAAAAAAAAATAATAAAAAAAAAAAAATCAATCGGAGTCTCCAGCGCCCGATGTCTCCCCCCGGCCCCTCTTGCGACTCGGGCCCGCCTCGTCAGGAGCCCTGAAAGTCTCGGGCTCGAATCGTCCTCATCTCCGTAAAGAGGCTCGTCGGGACCAACCGGCACACTCGATAGGGTAAACCTGCATCCCCGAAGAAATCGAATCCGAAGGTGAAGGCGTCCGACTCCCGAACATACGGAGACGACCCACCATGCCGAGACGTGTCCCCGCCCGTACGGATCCCCAAGAATGACGTGATCCGAAGGCGGCCGCGCGGTGATCAATGAGAGGAGAAAGAGGGGTCTCGGAAGAAGTCTCCGAGGGAATAGGAGAAGCCTCCCGTCGGACAGGTGCCGGCCGTGGTCTCCTCGCCCTAGCCTGAGGTGCCCCGCAAGCAACCATCCTCCGTATGAATCTCTTAGCCCCGATCACTTGCTGCGTCAGTGTCTCGACGACCACCTCCGAAAACTGCACAAAAGCAAAAGCGTCAAAAAAAAAAAAAGAAGTGATGATAGAGATGATGAAACAAAAGAAAGAAAAGAAGGGGAAAAGGTGAAGCCATACCTTCATACCCGGACGAGGCCGGAAAACTCGTGGAAGCCGCTCGGCCGAGGGATCTCGCACCCTCAATCGGACCCCATCCCGGATGTAGGAAAAATCCGTCCGAGGGTACCGCGGGATCCCAAGCCCCTCCTCTCCAAAACCCGAGGCATCCTCGGCCTCCTCAAGACGAACGTCGCATATGGCTCGATCGCCACGAAGTCCGAGAAGTGCCGGCTCGCTTGGTAATCATCCCAGGTCACTGACCGATCGCCCGGGTGCATCATATCGGCGGGAGGCTCCACCGGTGTCCTCAAAGGCGAGTTCACGCCATGCTGGCGCGGCACCCTCTCTCCCGCATAGTAGACGTCGCAAGTCGGGCCCCTCAAAATCCTCCGCCGCACCGTCCCGCATCTCGGCGCCCTTCACCGCGCTACCTCAAAGCGATCCTGTGGGAAGAATATCATCCCTCATCTGTCTCGGCCTCCGTCAAAGGAAGGCAATCCGCGTACCTGAGAGTCGTACGCCCCCTGGAGCTTATCTTCTCCCGGGCATGCTTGGACCAAGACTGCATGGCCGGATACGCCCCGACGTACGCCTCAGGCTGCCTCCACACCGTGACGTGGAAGAACTCCAGCGCCCATACCTGCCAAAGGCAAAGATCGAATCAATCCAAGTGCAAAAAAAAAAGTGCGTGCTCAAAGGAAAGAGGGAAAGCAAAAAGAGAGCTTATACCTCCAGAGCAAACTCGAAGCAGTACAAGGAGCTCACAGCCTTCCGGCTGTATCTATCAAGAGCGAAGTACAGCTCAGCCAGCCCGGCCTCCCCACGAGACATCTCCGGCCGTCTCCATGTCCTCCAAGGACCTCAGCAAGGCAAAGACTGCCGTCCCCTCAGCATGCCCAAAGAGCGTGCTCGAAAAGGTAAACCACAAGAAGGCCCTGGCAATCTGATCGGCGCCTATCCTCTCCTCCCCAGCCTCATAACTCGCTATGGTCTCCACGATCTTGCCGTAGACCACGGCATACTCCATCCCCATCCCTTTTTGGGAATAGGGAAAATCCCGTAAGAGCTCGCGAGATCAGCGTCACTGTAGCCATCTCTCCACTCAATGCTGCGTCCATTGAAGGACAGACCGTGATCGCCGGCATAGTCGAAGGCGTAACGGTCGCCTCGCCCCGGAAGAAGTGGAATGTGTGGGTCGCGTCCCACCAATCTTTGCGCCGAGCAAACATCAAGCCCTTGCTCTTAGGGAACTTGACCAGTCCCCTCAAGCACTCGACAAACTCCCAGAGCCCCGTCTCGACAACAATCTGTCTCGGACTCGGCAAAGCTCCTCGGCCCGCATCCGGAAGCCGATCCCACAAGTCAATCACAGACTCCACCGATCCTCGAGTCTTCATCTTGCTCAGTTGCTCCGTCACAAAACGGTTTCCGCCCTGTAAAAAAAAAAAAGAGAAAATGTCAAAAGATTGCATTTGCATTTACATTAAAAAAAAAAAAAAATTCGACAGCATAACAGCATACAATGAGCATAGCCCCATTTTTCTCGCATGAAATAAAACAATTTTCAGCAAGTCCCAATGCATTCATCAAAAAAAAAAAGATGCATTCCTACGCGAGTAAAAACTCCGTCCCATTTTCAACAAAAAAAAAATGCATACATGCATATCATCCATCTTACATTCCTACGGGAGGAAAAATCCGTCCCACTTTTCAAAAAATATATATCCTAAACATACATACATCCCATATTGGCAAAATGCCCATTCTTTTCAAACAAAATGCATGCGTTGCATCATCATTCATCAATATCAAAATTCAATCATCATCATCAACATGCAATATTCAATTTCAAAAAAAAAAATCACAATTCTTCGAATTTTCACATGTAATTTTCGAATTGAAAAAAAAAATGTGGCAAAAATGCCAATTCTTTTTCCCAAGCAAAATGCACATTTTTGGGACACTCACAAATTCATTGCAACATTGCATATCATCAATATCAATATTCAATATTCAAAAAAAAAAAATTCAAAAATCACCCAAAAATTTCAAGCAAGAAATCGACAAGAGGATCGAGAGGATTCGAAGTATACCGTTCGGAGATGCGGATCCGAAGCCCAATGTTGCCAAGCATCGGGGTAATGCTCCTCCTCAACCGATTGCGAAAGATTGTAATGCCTCCTCATCCGGACGAGCTCCAATCGCCTCTCCGCTACCGGGCCACGTCCTTGGCCTTGAAAAGCGCCTTCCCCGTGTTCCATTGCTCGAAAAATCAAGAAAATCGGAGGAATTTTGAAGCTTAAATGGCCAAAAATGGCGGAATGGCAGTTTCTCTCTCTCTGCTCTCGACAATTTCAAAAAATTGGACTGAGGAAGAAGAAGGGCGTTGGCCCTAATTAATACCCCTGACTTTCCATCCCTATCCGCGCGGATAGGATTGCAAGGGTCAAAATGACCCTTTTGCCCCTTAAAATTCCAGGACTCGCAATTCGGTCCCAACTTGACAAAGTTAACCAAAGTTAACCAAAGTCGGCCCCTTGTCAAGAAAATCTCCCGGCGATCAAACGTAAGACCGAGTGCCCCGAGAAAGATAACGAGATCCCGTATCTTTCATCCAAATTGCCCCGGCAGTCAAACGTAAGACCGAGTTCCCCGAGAAAGATAACGAAATCCCGTATCTTTCATCAAAATCATCCCCCGGCAGTCAAACGTAAGATCGAGTGCCCCGAGAAAGATAACGAGATCCCGTATCTTTCATCAAAATCACCCCCGGCAGTCAAACGTAAGACCGAGTGACCCGAGAAAGATAACGAGATCCCGTATCTTTCATCAAAATTACCCCCGGCAGTCAAACGTAAGACCGATTTCCCCGAGAAAGATAACGAGATCCCGTATCTTTCATCAAAATTACCCCCGGCAGTCAAACGTAAGACCGAGTGCCTTGAGAAAGATAACGAGATCCCGTATCTTTCATCAAAATCTTCCCGGCGATCAAACGTAAGACCGAGTGCCCGAGAAAGATAACGAGATCCCGTATCTTTCATCAAAATCTTCCGGCTGATCAAACGTAAGACCGAGTGACCCGAGAAAGATAACGAGATCCCGTATCTTTCATCAAAATTGCCCCCGGCAGTCAAACGTAAGACCGAGTGCCCTGAGAAAGATAACGAGATCCCGTATCTTTCATCAAAATTACCCACGGCAAGAAACGTAAGACCGAGTGCCCGAGAAAGATAACGGATCCCGTATCTTTCATCAAAATCACCCTCGGTACCAAACGTAAGACCGAGTGACCCGAGAAAGATAACGAGATCCCGTATCTTTCATCAAAATTGCCCCCGGTGATCAAACGTAAGGCCGAGTGCCCCGAGAAAGATAACGAGATCCGGTATCTTTCATCAAAATTGCCCCGGCAGATCAAACGTAAGACCGAGTGCCTGAGAAAGATAACGAGATCCCGTATCTTTCATCAAAATCTTCCGGCGAGTCAAACGTAAGACCGAGTGCCCTGAGAAAGATAACGAGATCCCGTATCTTTCATCAAAATCTTCCCCGGCAGTCAAACGTAAGACCGAGTGCCCCGAGAAAGATAACGAGATCCCGTGTCTTTCATCAAAATTGCCCCCGGCAGTCAAACGTAAGACCGAGTGCCCCGAGAAAGATAACGGATCCCGTATCTTTCATCAAAATCATCCAACGGCAGTAAAACGTAAGACCGATTTCCCCGACGAATACGTCTGATTTTCCCCAAAGGCTAACAAAATCCCCAGCAAAGTCAACGGAATCCCAAAAGCCAACGGAATCTCGAGTTGTTACTCGAACTACGAAAGGGCTTGATTCCCACTAGGGATACGTAGGTAGCCTATCATTAGGTCCAGCCCCTCGACCAAAACGGTCACCCTCTCCTTCGGCAGCAGACGAAGTCCACCGAAAGGCCATTTCAAATTAAGGTCCGAGGCGCCTAAAAGGCCATCATCATCAAGGTCCGAGGCACCTAAAAAGCCATCATCATTAAGGTCCGAGGCGCCTAAAAAGCCATCATCATCAAGGTCCGAGGCACCTAAAAAGCCATCATCATCAAGGTTCGAGGCACCTAAAACGCCATCTTCAAGGTTCGAGGCACCTAAGACGCTATCACTAGAAAGCGATAAATCGCAAAAATCCCCAGCAGAGCGGATACCCGTCAGACCAAAAATGGTCATTCCTATCCCCAGCAGAGCGGATAGCCATCAGACCAAAAATGGTCATCGCTTATCCCCAGCAGAGTTTCTTTCCAGCAACCGACTGCAGAACTCGCTCATCAGGTTCGAGGCACCTAAAACGCCATCATCTCCAGGGTCAAAGACCCGAACTACGACTGGCTTGATTCCCATTCGGGATACGTAGGTAGCCTATCGCTAGGTTCAGCCACCCGATCACTCGATCATCCTGCCAAATATGGAGCCTTACTCTTATCGACGACCCCGCTTCCTTCGAAAGCGCCGTCGCCGAGGGGCTACTGTAAGTGCTCCAATTTGAGCTTGTTAGAATTTTCGTTATAAAATTAACGAAAGTTATAACAATTACTAACATTCCTAACAATCCTAACTTTTCTAACAAAGGGAGGGTAGAATGGGCATTGCCAAATGAAGTTAAACCAAGAAAAGCATCTTAAAAAGCAAAACAAAAGAATAAAACCATAAATAGAAAGGCTGGAAACACAAAAAACGGGCCGTAAATTTGGTTTTTTTGAATTTTTATTCTTCTGTCCAATTTGGAGCCGTAATTAATGAACAGTGCACGCCCTACGACCCTATCCGCGCGGACAAGTATGCAATTTTCAGAGGGCTATAAATTGAGCCCTCCAGTCACAGAAATGAGAAGGAAGAACACAATTGCACCGAACCTCTGGCGAAATATAGAGAGAAAACAGTGAGAATTCTTCAAGAATTGTCACCTTTTTCTCTCCAATCTTTCCCAACTCATACTCATCCACTCACTCTCATATTCAAACCCTAAACACTCATACACTCAAGCCAAACACTCAAGAACACAAGGAAGATTGGTAAACCCTCCTCTTCCTAACCCTAAATCTCATCCATGCATGCATCTTCAAACTACAAAATGTAGTTCTTTCATCTTCTTTCTCTAGATCTAAGAAGATCACCATGGAAGACCATCTCCATGGATGATCTTCTACAAAGATCAACATTATTTTCAAAGATTTTCTTGCTTACTTGCAAAAATGCACTTTCAAAACCCTAAAAAACCATTTTCAAGCACTAAATCTTGATTTCAAAGGGTAAAATCCCCCTCCCCAAGCAAATGAAATGCTTAGTCCTAATGTACCCCAAGGATGGTTTGGTATAGTTGATTCACCACTAAAATGTCTAGTGATCACTAACCAAAACCTAGGGAAATGGGGACAAGCATGGATGCAAAACCCCCCTTAAAATCATATTTTCTTTCTTGAGAAGTTGCTGTCCAGTAGCAATTTTCTCAGACCTCAGTCCATGGTCTTAATTTTTGGACACAGATGAACTTGGAATTTGGTGTTGACTACAAAATACTTTTTGTAGCCAACATCCAGAGCTTTCCAGACATGTTTTTATCTTATTTTTTGGGTGAGTAAAACTCCTCTTTTCAAATTTTCTTTCAGAGGCTAGTTCATCAGCTTCTGGGAATCCAGATCTCATATCTGAGGTTTCCAGAAGGTTTTGACCCCTCAAATCTTCTCCAAAATGGAAAATTCCTTCGCACAAACTTTATTTAAGGTATCTAGAACAACTTTCATTCTCTGAGTTTATCCAGATTATGAAGTTTTAAGACCCTTGAATTCCTTTCAAAATCAAAGGTCCACTGCCTTTTTCATTCTGGCAGAAATGGCTCTCAACTTCAAAAGGTCTTTTGAGTACCAAATCTCAATCCAAAAATCTTCCAAAAAATCATGGGATCAGTTTAAAGTTAAAAAGATATCCCAATTTTTACTTTTCTGAGTTTCAACTTATTTTGGCCAAAACACACACACACACACACACACAAATGATTTTCAGCTTGGAAGACTCGTTTTACGAGGCGCGTCGGGTGCACACTAACGTCCTTCCCGACGCGTAACATGACCTCCGAACCTAAATCTCTGATCTCGGGCTTTTTTCAAAGTTTTGGCCCTCAAAATTAAAATGGCGTGGCGACTCCGTTTTTTCCGGTTTTATTTGGTTTTTCAAAGAAACGCAAAAATCGAATTTTTCCCGCGAAAAAGGCAACACATCATCACACCCTTGCACGACTGGCACTCGTGAGCGTATTTATTTTCTGTATGCCGCTCCCATCCATCAAAATAAACGTGGCTTATTGAAACCCGTGGCGGGGCAAGAGGTGAGTTGTCAGCGATTCTGACTTGGTTAAGTAGTTCCCTATTTCGCAAAATACCCCTCCAAGAAATAAGAGGTTGGGGTGTACCAGCGGGAGAATCTGCGGGAAGGGCAACTAAAGCGCGAATAGCGGCAATAAGGGCATTGTCGCCCACAACAGAAGCATCCTTGGTTTCGATTTGGGGTTTGATGGGGTAAAGATCAGCGGGGTGAGACCACCCAACGCGAGAGACGATGAAGAGTGGGTCGTTCATCCAGTCATGAACTTTGGTAGGTAAGGGAGTAAGGACTTTGGGACCTCTCTGATATTGGAGGGAAAAGCGGGTTTCTACTATCCCGTTTTCAAGCTTGTTGGTTTGTTTATATCCTTTGAATAAAGAAATTAAAGAGGTGACTGTGGGTTCCTTTCTCAGAGCGCGACACATGGTGATAAAAACAGTGATTATCCTTATGGCATTGGGATGAATCTCGGTTATCATGGCTTGGGCTTTGTACAAAACTTCACAGAGAAAAGGATCAAGGGGAATCCTAAGGCCAGCTTTAAGCTGTGAAGGAAAAACAACTATACCATCTCGCATTTCTCTCAGATGGGCGAGGGAAGTGTCTCCTTGATAGTCAGAAATGTGATAATTAGAAGGATCGATGTTGTATAGGGTGTGCCAAGTTGTAAGGGGATTAGGTATGAGAGAGCTGGTGCCAGGAGCGAGAGAAGATCCCGCCTCAGCATGAGCGGGATTGATAAAGAGGTTACCTTCAGCCAAGTTCAGATTTTGGACCCTTGTAGGAGGAGGATTGCTGGTTGTCGCGGCGGGAGAAGAGGTCACTTGATCGGCCATCTCACTGGAATCACTGGAAGAAGAAGAAAGGACAAATTTATAATGTATCCTACGTCTGAAAAAAGGGTCAGCGACACAGTGGGATTCAGATGAGTCGGTTAAATTTGGGTCATACTTATCTTTGATAAACCGTACCAATTATCTATGAGAAGTAAAAATATGGGATATAGGGGCTGAAAGGGGAAGAAAGAAGCGGCCTTGAATCTCGAGAGAGTCAATGACTGAGGGATCTACCCAGTTCTGAACCAGCAACCTAACTATGTCGGCCTTGGGCAATCTCGCCCAAGTAGCTTGCAGGCGCTTGTATAAGCCGCCTGAGATTTGACACCTACCATACCTAACCCGCCTAGCACAATTTTTATATCTTGCCATGAAGGGTAATTTGGGAACAAAGTTAAAGGGACGTACAAAAGGAATAACAGGACTTGAACAATCGGGCAATAATGAAAGATCAAAGTGTGGGGATTTAAAGAATATTAAGGGTTTTGGAAAAATTACCTGGTAAAAATGAAGAAATGCCGGGGAAGTCGAAGAATCGCCGGAGAATATGAGCAGAAGCCGGAGAAACAAGGAATGGGACTCCAAAATCAACTTCAAATGGTAAAATAGGGGACGGAATGGGATTGTGGAAGTAATTTTACGACCAAATCAAGAAAAGAACGGTGGAAACAAGAGGAAAGTTCGTCGGAGTCAAGATTGAATTCGCCGGAATTTGGGGAGAGAGCAAAAGAGTAAAAAGTGAAATGGGTAAGAAAAAGGGGTATCTATATGAGGGAGGAATTTGGGGAATTGATTGATGTGACGGTTAAGATGAAAAATTTTAAATTTTCCCTCTTATTTGTTACGATTCCCAAATAACGGCACATTAGGGGCTCACCATGGAGGTGACACGTGTATAAATAGGGTAATCAGCATTCAGGTTTCTTGGAGAAGGAACTGTATGTCGCAAGAGCTTTGGGACGTTAAACATCAAGTTTTTGGCGAGACCATAAATGAATCTCGCCTCAAACTTAGGGGCTTCTGATGCTGTCCAAAAATAATGGTTGGGCTTGGACCAAGGTCAACAGCGAAAAATAATCAAGTAGGCCCAAAGCGAGTCAAGGCCCAAGAAGAATATAGGGATAAAGGTAGCCCAGTTGGGGTTCGCGGGAAATTGTGTCGAGAGATGTCCCGCTAAGTTCAATAAAAGGGGAAAGCCCAAGAGAGTGCATGCGAGATATTAGTCAACGAATGGCAAGATAAATGAGACAAGCCGGCGAGACAACGACATGAGATGAGAAGGCGAGATATTAGGTCGAGGAGACACAGTACTCAGTTACCCGTATCCGGCGAGATGCAAATCTAAGGGGAGCGACTCATAAGAGGCGGTATATAAATATCTACGAAATGGGACCCATAAAACGGTTGGGCATTGGGAAAAGTGATCACGTGTTGTGAGTTTATTCTTTTTGTTAGCCAATGAAATGATGACACGTGGAATGAGGCATGGAACGTGAGGATAGCACGTGAAAGGCACGAGGGAAGGAGTATATATATGAGGGATAGTCTTCATTGGCAAGGTACGTACACACTCTCACCCACAAACACCTTTTCCTACTGTTCAGATTTATCATCTCAGACAAATACTTATTCTCACGCCGGAGGGGCTTACGCCGGAGTCGCCCCCGGCCTAATTGACATTTGTGGTTGTGCAGGCTGGAAGAAGGAGCCGAAGCTGTCCAATTCCGACTACAACGATTGTGTTGTCGCTGAGAAAATTCCTGACAACATCAATATCTACCTTTATTGGTCGACTTCATTTGATCGAAGGGTTTATTGGTAAAGCCCTTAAAGAAAGATTACATGACAAATCACCAATTTAGTCAAAAAAGGAGAATTCAACTACTATCATTTTCACATTCAAAAGACTGTCATTGTCAACCATTTAATCTCCGCGTTGTTAAAAGAGCTACAAAACATTTACCTTAACCTATTCCTTAATGTCGAATTATTTAACTATACGGGTCAATCCCTTCCTTGATGACTTCAGTTTTTTATTAGTTTTGCCATTTCTGCATGCTTTTTAACTTAATAAAAAAAAAAAAAAACTTGTAGGCAACTGATAAATTGTTAACTACTGTCTGTCAGATCTAGATGTATTTGAGTGTTGTATACTCCCTCCGTTCCGCTACAAACTGTATACTTTTCTCATTGGGTGTCCCATTACAAACTGCACACTTTCTAAAATGGCAAAGAATCTGATGACGCCAAGCTTTTCAGGGTCAAGAGCGGTTCAAGAATATCTGGCTTGATATATTTGGTGGTTTGATGTACCTAGAACACAACACAAACAAGCACCGTTAAGGTCAAAGTTGGATGTTACTCCAACTCAGACCCTCGGGTGTGAGAGTAAGAATACTGAGATATATAAGACGTTTGAATGTCTTGGAGTGTGTGTATGTGTTTAGGATTTAGAGTAATATGGCTTACTCAATATATTTGGAACTTACCTTGCCCAAGGGAACAAAGGTCTTCTATTTATAAGCAATGGAGAGGTGCTTGTTGATGTAAGCAATGAGATCAGCCCTAGATGGCACTTTGGTATTTGACCGCCTACACGTGTCCGCAGCTAATTGGGCCTGTCAGGGAGGGAACATTGACTGTAAATGGGACATGGCTGAAAGGGACATGAGCCGTGTATATGGCTTGGCGCATTAAATGAAATAGTAGGCGCCTGTCTGAGCCGCATTGAATGCGTGATGGGGGAGCCGGCAACTTGCATGTCAGAGCCAGTAAGCTAACTTGCTCAGTAAGGCTTGACATTAACCGGGAGGCAGGTGAGGCAACCGGGAGGCAGGTATGAGCCCGCGGTCAACATCTTGGACGCGGTCAAAGGTATTTGACGCAGGCACGGATGGAGCGGTCATACCTCCTGCGGGCATCAAATCCACGATCAGGATCCCTCCGGTCTCTGAGAAGGAGGATACGGAGAAGAGCGCGGTCTTGACCTCAAGGGTCTATCTGTCCGCGGTCTTGACTCCAGCGGTATAGGAAATGCCACGTCACAGGTTCCTTGGACCAGACCGAGCGTGGGCCCGGTCCAGCAGGTCCGGGCTCATCAGAATCTTTACTATTCCCTCCACTCATTCTCTCTCCTACATTATTTTAATACTCACAACACCATTATAATTTACTATTCCCTCCACTCATTCTCTCTCCTATTTTACTTTTACACTCACAATATTTATATCATTATTTTTTTTCTTAATCCCCGCACAATTACAGTAACTGTGCAATTTCTTTCGGAACGGAGGGAGTATATGGTTCAGATAATAACACCTTTCTGTTGGGGGTGTATGACAGATTAGGAATGGCAATTTGTCCGAACCCGATCCGTATTCGGGACTATCCGCACCGTAGCGGAGCGGGTTTGGTAGCATTTTTTGAAAACCTGACGGGTCATGGGGCAGGTTCGGTTTCACCCCTCAACCCGCGGGGCCCCGCCCCACATACTATTATATATATGTAATTACTATAATATCCCTCACCCATTTTAATTATTTCCTGGTGTACAATTTGTCATGGTGTTTATGGTACATGTTGGGCCGTTGAATGGCTGGATTAAAGCCCAAAAAAATGATTCTGGACCATGTGGGCCGCTGTTCAAATGGATGGGCTAGCTAAAGCCCAAAAAAAATTGATTTTAGACATGTGGTGCGGGGCGGGGCGGGGCGGATGCGGGTTCTCCAGTTGGCGGGGCGGGGCGAGTTCGGTACTAGGGGGTTTCTTTGAGGGGCGGGTACGGTTTTGATCAAACCCGCCCCGTATCCGCCCCGTTGCCATCCCTATGACAGATTCAGAACCGATCATGCAGAATTTCGAATCCGCTGCAACGCTCCAATGTAGGTGGAGATTTTGTCATATTTTTCCTTTTTTTTATATCAAATTGACAAAATTGAGTCTCAGACATATATTAAATAAATCATGGCCGTTCTCATCAAAAGGAGGACGCGTTTGCATTTTGCTCTGCATGAGCGCCAAAGCATTACTCGAGTTAAGTATCAACTTCGTTACTAATTTATTGACATTTTTACCTATTTATTTGTACGATTTCGTTCCCAATCTAATTACTTAGTTTATCATGTCATCCTTCCGTCCACTCTCCGTTCAAATCTCCGTTAAATTAGCATATGTGGCATGCTGACGCATAAAAATGCTGACATAGCCTTTAACTTGTTTTAAATTTATCCCTGATCTATTGATATTTTTGCAATTTAATCACTAAACTTTTTTTTTTCATTTTAATTATTGATATTTAATTAAATTAAAAAAATGATATTTTATAACTATAATGCATTAGCAATATTTTAAAAAAAAATTATTATTAATGATATTTGTATTTGTTAAAAAAGAAATAAAAATAATATATAATTCTATATTTATATGTTATAATATACAACATCCACTACCATATCACCGTCACGAACCAACCCACTGCCGTCATCAACCACCACCATCACACCGCCATCATCAACCACCAAGTAAATTATTTTAACAATTATAAATTAATTTTCTAAAAAAATCATCTTTTTTTCTTTCTAATTTTTACTTCTTTTTCACTATGCTATACAACCTCTCACCACTGTTAGAACCAATCTACTATTATATAAATAATAATAATAATAATAACAAAATTAGTAATTTAAATCAAAATCAAACTACAAATTCAATTAAAAACCTGTAGAACGCTGCAAATTGATCGAAGAGAGGCCTGCCTTTAGCAGTGTTCTAAGACAGAATTACGTCCCCGCCTGTGCTGCAGATTCGGACGCCTATCTAAAGGATACAACTCTTCGAAACAAGTTCTTGCACAAGAACTTGTCCCTGATGAATGTCTGAATGCTTTCTTAGAAAATAGAAGGGAGGAAGAAGATGAAGAATATTCTGTAAGATTGAACACAATCTGAAACATTGATTATATAGGAAAGTTTATTCAAATTTGACCAATCACAACTCTTCAAATTTTGATTTTCAAAAGACACATCTTTTCAGACAATAACTGTTTATGGCAGTTAAAAACTGTCTTTAAACAGTCATATTGTCTTATAAAAAAAAAATCAAAAAATAACAATTATAAATAATATTAAAAATTTTAATATTAATTATAAGAATTCAGTTGCTCGGTTGGTTGCCAAGATTCGAGCTTTATGACTACAAAAACCTGTGTCATGGGGCTATGCCCCATGAATTTTGTCCGTCTCGAAAAGAGCTTCGATTTGATATGCGGTGCGTTCCGTGGTTCATCCGGAATCAAAAGTTATGCTCATTTTAGCGCACACACATAAATTTCACTAAAAGCTCCATTTTTCAATAAACACCTTTAACTTTCATCTTTTACCACATAAGTCCACATAAGTTCCAACAACCACTACACCACCAAACCACCACCATCCACCACGCCATCACCACCATCACTGCTCCATCACCACTCCATCAACACCATCCACCATCTTCAAACAACCTATACTCAAATTCAAAATCAAACCCACAACCAACCTTAAAACTAACAAACTCACATTCCATTCAAAATTAGATTCTTGAACAACCATATTCCAACAAACTCATACAAAATCAAGCTTCAAAATAACAAAAAAATACCTTCAAAAATCCCAGATCTGGGTTCCATGGTGTACGAAATCCAAAATCAAGATTCAAAATTTCAACAAAATACCTTTAAAAATCTCAAATCTTGGTTCAATTTTGTAACAAAAATCGAATTTGAAAGGAGAGATGGAGACATAATTTGTTGTTCGCCGTCTTCTCACTCGTCGAGATGTCGTTCGCCGCTGATGCTCCGGCGCCTAGCCCAACATCAACCGCTAGCCTCGCATCTCCTTCGTTCGCGGTCGGTTGCGCTATTGCCTCCGTTCGCCGAAATGGGTTCGGTAGGGAAGAAAGAGAGAGGGGGAGGGGGTTCCTTCCCAAATCTAATTTGGGGGATGCAATGTTGTTGAAGGGTTGGGATTGGCGTCGGTTAGAGGTATGCTATGGAGGGAAGGGAACGCCGGAAGATAATTTATTGGGTGGAGGCATGGTGGTGGGGGCCAGCGGTGGGTTGGGACGGGAAAGGATGGCCGCTAGGTGGGGGATTGGGACGAAGATGAAGGAGAGGTTTATTTTTTCTTTCTGTTTGTTGCCTTTTTTGAATAGAAATTTAGGTTAATGAGAAGGGGGGTGTTTGTAAATTAGCGTGTCAATTTTTGGCCCTTTACGATGAGAAGTAAGTTTTAGGGCCCTTTTATTTCCACATCAATAAATTTTTGCCATGTCAAATGCCAACTCAGCTTTCTAGTGACATCATTGTGCCAAATAGGCTTATTTAATGAGGATTTTGACAGAAAGTGGACGGAAGGATGACATGGTATACTAAGTAATTAGGTTGGGAACGAAATCGTACAAAGATATTCATTAGTGACGAATAGATAAAAAGGTAAATAGGTTAGTGACGAAGTTGGTACTTAACTCAGCATTACTCCTATCGGAGCATGCCAAATTCAATGTATGGCCAATATTCATTAAATAGCATGTAAGAATTAACGGACATGTTGTGGGACAAATAAATAAAACACATTTTACAAATATTAATAAGTCAACTGTAACACTTATTAATGGAACGGACTACTGTAAGTACCCAAATCTGGCTCATGCCTTCCGGTTAAATTTCCCGGCAATTTCGGTAAGTTTCCCGGTAATTCCCCGGACCTTCCTAGTGTTCCGGAAATGTCCTAGAGCAGTCCCAAATTAAAATTAGGGCTGTAGGAAGCCTTCCTAATTAAGAAAACACGTTTTTCTTAATTAGGGAGAAGGTTCTAGAATAATGCCACCTTGCATGGTTCTAGAATGCTGAGTCATTGTGGATAAGACCGCACGGCCTCATTTGCAAAGGGCCTGCAGCCGCACGGCTTCATTAGCCTTATCCAGACTGCCTATAAATAGAGCCCTCCTCTACCCATTTCAACACACACAATATATGAGAAAAATACACAATACACTCTGAAATACGTGAAGAAACTGCTGGGAATTCAAGAAGAAGAAGAAGGAAGGCCAAGAAGCTACATCCCTCCTCCTTGAAGACCAAAGATCGACCTCTCCTCCTAGCTCCGTCCCGAGAAGCAAAGGAAGTCATTGGTAACCTCGCACGCCCTATCCTTGCATCCTAATTGCTTTATAAATTGCTCATTGCATTGTCTTTATATTGCTTGGGACTTGGTAGCTTAAAGATCACATCTTTATCATCCCCTTCCCCTTTTTGCATGCATTAAGACCTCATTTGTCATAAAAATGTAGTCTTTTTCATAAAGGTGCATCCTTTGCACCTAAAATCCCTATTTTCCAATAAAAATGTTATCTTTATGCATCATTTGCATATAAAGATCAAATCTTTTTCAATAAAAATGCATCCTTTGCATCAAAAAACCTTTTTTCAATGCATCATTTGCATAAAAATCCTATCTTTATGCATCATTTGCATAAAGATCATTTCTTTCAATCAAAAAGCATCATTTGCTAAAACCAAAATGTCATCTTTTCATTAAAGAGTCATTTTTCATGCATTCCCCCTTTCCCCAACCTTGGAACGGACCGGTGTAAAAGTTCTCATCTTTGCATCGTTCCTTCCATTAAAGGTTCATGATTTCTTTAGGAAAAGGATAACCTTGAACCCTATATCTCCGATTATCGCTTAAGAATGAGTATGAAGCCTCTATACGAGCTCGACCGTCTTAAAGCGTAGGATTGATGGGCTAAGGACATTCCTTCCTAAAGAACCTCATCTTTGACCAAAAGAGAGTCATTCTCTCGATCACGCAAGTCCCGAGGGTCCCGAGGTTTAAAATGCGATGATCACAAGTCATAAGATGAGGACGGGATCATAATCCCAAATACATAAATTCCAAGGAATCCCGAGCGACAACCAACAAATGGTTTGTACGTCCGGAAGACAACTTGGGACATTCCCCCTTGATTTTCAAACACATGCACACAAAGAAAGCACGCAAGCAAACACGATTAATGAAATCTCGGGAGACTTGCTCCGGCAAGGCACTTTGGGTGAACGCCAAACGTTCTTCCCAAGGGGTAACTTAACCTCCGAACCCATAAAACCTTTTTTTCAAAGTTTTGAGGTAATCAAAATGGCGTGGCGACTCCGTTTTTCAAATAACTCGGATGTCTTCAAACTCGCGTGAATCCAATAAACAAAAATTTTGGGCACACATTCACAGTTTGGCGACTCTGCTGGGGATCATCCCAAAGGAGAAAAGCTTTATATTTCAAAACAAAAATCGATACTTGGTATATAGGTGGACCCCACTTACCCTTCCTGTATCGCTCCCTAACCCGGGGCTTGGGATAACAAGGTGGTTTAACAATCCCACGTACCAGTATCCCCTTTTTCGAAAAAAAATAATTTTGAAAAAATAGAAGAAAGCTTTTCCCTTTGAGCGGGTTAGACTCCCATCGCCGATTTCATTAATCGTGCTTGCTTTCTTTACCATGCATTGCATCATTTGCATCTTGAAATCTGTGCATACTTCGAACGGGAAACAACCCGAAAAATAGCAAAAGGAGTGGAACCTGGAAAATTGATCCATGCAGTCGTACGGCTCAATCCTCATAGGATTCTGACCATACGACCTCGGTGGCAATTCCACCAGAAAATCATGGTTAATCCGGGCAGCCCTAGCCCTTGGGGCTACTCAGCCACGACCGATCGGGGCTCCTTAAAATTTACGTGCTTATGTGTTGCATTCTCCCCGTCCCGAAAATCATTCCTTTAAAACACATTTATGAAAATCTACTGTTTTAACTCAAAAGGAACATTTTTAGGAGACCGCACACTACGCGCACCCGATATATCCCGTACACTTTTGCACGCACGTCCTTCAAACCCGAGGGTGGTTCCACTGCAGCCACGGACAGCCTTACGATGCTCCCGGCGCGCACGGAATCATCCCAACCTCCCCATGGCACGGTGTCGACCAATGCACAAATCCGTGTCACACGTTTCAAAAACCGTGACTTTTGGTTGGTTTTTGGTCTAGTCCGTGTCATATAGCCCAGCTTGCATACCCACGTAAAGGTCAAGCCTTAGCTCATAACGGAAGCCAAGATTTTCGCTCAAGCGAAATTCCGCCGAAATTCCGACAAGGAAAAGATCGGTGGGATCTTGACTCCGACATTGACTATTGACCTTGACCCGCACGGAATGCGTAAGAGTCAAGACCAAGTCTTTGCCAAAAATCAAAAGATCTTTCGCTCAAGCGAAGCTCGCCAAAATTCCGACAAGGAAAAATTGGCAAGATCTTGACCGGCATTGACTTCGATTCCGACTCACGCACCGCGTATGCAACGAAGTTCAATGTGACACCGTGTCATCCGGCTTTTGCCGCCCGACCCATGCCTATTATATTCTCGGACATTACCGAAAGTCAAAACCGTCATTCGCTCAAGCGAAACTCTGTCAAAGATCCGTCAAGGCAGAGACGAGACTTTCCCGGTATTGCCTTGACTATAATCCGCATCGCTCGTGCGTTGAAAGGTCCTATGACCCGCTAGACCCGATAGGAGCGTTCTTTACTCTCGGTCGGTGGGATCCGCGTGCCCTATAGGACCTCGCCCGGGCTATCCACCCCGGGAGGTCGAAATACGTGTGGAATACGAGGGGCTTATAGACGTAGTGACGGAACCCACTGATCCAGGATCTAGTGTAGTTACGAAAAGAAGGGCGTAACCCCTTTTCCAACCAAATAGATATTAATAAAAGACACTGTTTTAAGTAAACTTGAAGATTCTAATTTGCATATTGCCCGAGCCTTCAGCCTAAACACCTACCCCGAGTCTAAACCTTTCCTATCCCTTTCCCGCAGCCGAGAAAGAAGTGGGTGAGAACACCGGGTCAGCCGACTTGTTAGCGCAGAATCCTCGGACAGGTTCGCGTAATCCTCGGTTTTGTCGGCTTTTCAGTGTCAAAATGGCCAACATGGTAATCCACAACGGTAATGACCAAGCAGCTGAGGGGCTATCCCAGCTCAACCCAAGCCTCACATCTCGGTATGATGTATGTGATTGCGAAGATCG
This sequence comes from Adenophora triphylla var. japonica, assembly GCA_022495995.1. Classification (NCBI taxonomy): domain Eukaryota; kingdom Viridiplantae; phylum Streptophyta; class Magnoliopsida; order Asterales; family Campanulaceae; genus Adenophora; species Adenophora triphylla. The sequence continues at coordinate 640,429 of JAFEMH010000595.1, read as the reverse complement.
CCTAGAGTATGAGTATCAAGAATGGATCAATGAGGACGCTCCTTCAAGGAAGAAGAAGAAGAGAAAGTCCACACAAAGAAGCTTAAGGAAAGATACGAAGCCGGGGACAAGAGCGTAGGAACTTTGGGAGAGCCTTCGGCAAGTTCGACTACTATGTCAATTATGCCAAGGAACCCGTCAAGGAACCCGTCACCCCAAGCACGCCCAAATTTCGATACCCCATGTACAGGAATCCTCTTGAAGCGTAAAGTGCTGAATTTGTGGCCATCGTGAAGTTCAATGAGAAGCTAGCATCTAGAAGCGCAACACGTAAAACCTATTGAATACGTAGCGCCAAGGAAGAATTAAGATCCCTCTCAAGAAGACTTCATCAAGCATTATCCAGCCAACCCTTCGTTGGCTACACCGACAAGGTCGTGGTGTCCAAGATCGCAAAGAGAAAATGAGTTATCGCAAACGCATTGATAAGATGAGCCGACCCTTCAAATAATGAGTCCATCGCTACGGAAGAGCTAGCCGAAAGATTGCAACAAGTTACTTTAGTTCCCCTCACCATCTTTCCATGCACCGGCCCGTTAATGATTTCCGGCAAGCTTTTGATCGCTCGAAGTCTCCAACTTTCCGAAGAACGCCGGCAAGACCGCTACTCCCTGTGGCAACAAAGAAGAAGGAGTGAGATCCCGGTCCAACCCTTGTCAAGTCCCCTTCGAGTCAATAAGTAGTGTAGGGTCCAGAGTCCCCGTTGTCTATTCGCTGAGTCAGAATCTTCGAATTCCTACCCTCGAGTCATCCGAAGGCCTCACGCCCGAGGATTATGAAAATGTAATCGATGTCATCTTTCCCCTTATTTTGAATGAAATGACAAATCTTTCGATTATCCTCTTATTGCCAACTTAACAAATGATAAATTAACTCAAAACTTAACAACAAGCTTAATAATGAATCATTTGAACAAGATGCAAACACACTAAACGAACAATACATTAAAGAAATCTTTAAGGTGTTTCGTAAAAGAGGAAAACCGGGCCCAAGTCGCCGAGGAGGTTTTGATAAGTGTGAACTTGGGTACTATTGAGGAACCTAAAGAGACACAGATTGGAAGCTTCTTCCAGTGGGGTTGAAAGGGACAGATTGATCGAGCCGCTCGTAGAATACGTCGACGTGTTTCGCATGGTCATACAAGGATATGCCGGGCTAGACAGCTTCGATAGTAGAGCACGTAATCCCTCTAGCACCGATGCTAAGCCGCAGCGTAAACCGAGAAAGATTAAGCCGAATGGTCTCTACAGTGTCAAAGAAGAAATTGAGAAGCTACCGCGGGTAGGGTTCATCGTAGTTATTGAATACCCGACATGGTTGTCCAACATCGTGACCGTAACCAAGGCCAATGGGAAGGTGCGCCGCCGTGTGGATTTCCGAGATCCGAACAAGGCCACCCCAAAGACGACTACCCTCTCGCCAAACATAGACATCCCGGTGGACTCCACCGCCAACTACGAAGTCAAATCCTTCGTTGATGGTTTTGCAGTGCTACAACCAGATCAAGATGGCCGAGGAAGACCAAGAAAAGACAGCCTTCACCACACCATGGGGAACCCATCGTTATACAAGAATGCCATTCGGGCTCAAGAATGCCGGGGCTACTTACCAAAGGGCAGCGACCGCGCTTTTTCATGACATGATCCACAAGGAGATTGAGGTCTACGTAGATGACATGATAATCCACTCCAAAGGAGAAGGTGGGCAAGCACTTTGTTGACCTACGAAAATTCTTTGAGAGGTTGAGACAACATTCCATGAGACTAAACCCCGCCAAATGCACCTTCTGAGTGACAAGGGGAAAAGTGCTCGGGTACACGGTCACTGAGCGAGGTATAGAAGTTGACCCCCGAAAGATCAAAGCCATCATGGATATGAGGCCACCTCAAACCCGCATGTAAGTCAAGAGCTTCATGGGTAAATTGCAAGATATTAGCCGTTTCATCAATCGCTTGACCACTATGTGCGAGCCCATCTTCAAGCTCATGAAGAAGAATGTGGACACGTAATGGACCGAAGAATGCCAAGATGCCTTTGACTGCATCAAGGCATACTTAGTACATCCTGCACTATGCCCCCACATAGACAAAGCCTCTTCTCGCTTTCTATCTCACCGTCACGTACACGGCATTGGGGCTATGCTTGCTCAGAGAAGAAAGACTCTCGGGTGGAAAATGCCATTTACTTTGTCACGGAAGCTACAAGGGAGCAAGCTCAATTACTCAAAGCATGTGAAAAGACTTGTGCAGGACCGGTCCGGGTAGTCGGCAAGTTGAAGCATTATATGCAAGCCCACCCCGTGAATTTGGTCTCGAAAATAGCCCCCATCAAGTACATCTTTGACAAGCCTTCCCTCTCGATGCGTCTAGCGAAGTGGTCCTTCTTCTTGCGTAATACGACATCAACTATGTGACCGTAAAGGCCATCAAGGGTCAAGCATTGTCGATCACCCGGCGAATTTCCCGCAATGAAGACAGAGGGCCCGAACCCCAATTTCCAGATGAAGGGATCTTTGCAAATGAGCCTCGAAAATAGATGGCAATTGTTCTTTGACTGAGCCGCTAACAAAAGAGGAAATGGTGTAGGAATGCTATTGGTCGATCCGAAAGATGAGCATACCCCCATAGCCCTCAAGTTGAACTTTCCCGCCACGAACAATGTCGCCGAGTATGAAGCCCGCATTGCCGGTTTGGAGGCCGCTTTAGAAAGAAATGTCAAGGAGCTCGAAGTTTACGGAGACTCACCCGATCATCAACCAAGTCTCCAACAAGTGGAAGACTGTGGACCCTAATCTACAACGGTATCATGCCCATATGGAGGAGTTGACTGGACAGTTCAGAGAAGTGACTTTCCACTACTTGCCGAGGGAAAAGAACAGATTCGCAGATGCCCTAGCTACTCTAGCCTCATTGGGAGAGATCCCCGAGGGAAAAGCCATAAAACCCTTCTGAGTGGGTAGAAGAGAAGCCCCAAATTTTCGTTGTGAAGTGGACCTGGGACCCGAGCCTATAACGGAACCTTGGTACAACCAGATTTACCAATTCCTCAAAGACGGAGAGTCGCCTTTCGTAGACGAAGAAGGTAGACCGAAAGAAGGTATCGTGAGCCAAGAGCTTACAAGCCCTGAAAAGGTTGGCTTCTCATTATGTCATTCTAGGAGGCAACCTATACAAGAAGCGGTATCAAGGACCACTCCTCTTATGTGTCACTCAAGAAAGAGCCAAAGAGTTGATGACCGAAGTCCACAATGGTCCCCGCGGTCCTCACATGAATGCCAGAGCCCTGATGCAAGTGATCTCGAATGGGTTACTACCGGATCTCCATGGAAACAGATCGCGTTCGCACGTCCGAACTCGCGACAAGTGCCGCCGGTTTGCCAACCTCAACCATCTCCCACCTCATGACCCGTACCGCATGACGACTCCTTGGCCGTTTGCAACTTGGGGCATTGACGTGATAGGAAAATATCCCCGGCAGAAGCAATGGGCACGAGTTCGTGTTGTTAGCCATCGACTACTTCACCAAGTGGGTAGAGGCCAAGTCCTACAAGGTCCTCACTTCCGTAAAAGTGGCCCAGTTTATCAAAGAAAACATAATGTGCAGATATGGGGTGCCCAACGAGATCATTTCTGATAATGGGTCACACTTCGAAGGAGATCGCGATAGACCGTCGTCGAATTCCCGAGTTACTCGCCACAAGTCGTCCCCGCATGCACCTCAGACCAATGGAGCCGTGGAAGCCGCTAATAAGACACTCGAGCGGATCATCCGGAAGATGGCCATCCGTGGTCGTGATTGGCCCGAAAAGCCGCACCTAGCACTCGGGGCTACGTAACGTCTGTCGAATGTACCACAGGAGAAACTCCTTTTGCCCTAACTTACGGGATGGAAGCAAGTGTTACCACTGGAGTTGGAAATCCCGTCATTAAGGGTCCTCCCGGAAAATGTTGTCAATGAAGTGGAATGGTTGCGCAGCTCGGCATGATGAGTTAGCCCCGCTGACGAGAGAAGGCTAAAAGCCATGGAACACACCCGAGCCTACTGCAGGCGAATGGCCAGAGCGTTTGATAAAAAGGTCAAGGCTGTAGACATCAAAGAGGGCGACTTAGTGCCGAAAGTAAAGCCCCTACTGTAGACAACCCCCGGGAAAATGGGAACCCGTCTGGATCGGCCCCTTATGTGGTGGAGAAGATACCGTCAGAGGAGCAATGAAGCTTGCACTTGGATGGCAATCCCTTTGTCCACCCAAATAACGGTGATAAACTCCGAAGATACTATGCCTAAAAAAAAAAAAAAAAAAAATAAAAAATCTTAGTGCAAAAAGAGTAATGCCTACTAGGGCCGAAAACCCCAAAAAGGGCGGTCTAGGCAAAAGACAGGGTTGCACATATAAAAAAAATAATAAAAAAAAAAAAAGAAAAAAATCTTAGTGCAAAAAGAGTAATGCCCACTAGGCCGAAACCCCAAAAAGGGCGGTCTAGGCAAAAACAGTGGCCGCACATAAAAAATTGGTTCACCGTAATGAACTACGTAGACCCGAGCCCCTTAGCCTTTCTTGTAAAAGGGGAACGTAGGCGCCATATATGGTTCGGTCTAAACAATAAAAAGGACAATCAAGCTTCCATGAAGTGCGTCCTAAATAATAAAGGGTATTTCAGTTTTCATAAAACGGGTCCCAATCAATAAAGACATTTGAATTTCCATGAAATGTGTCTTGATTAATTTTTAAGATAATATGCCTTGTTCATTACAAGTTAAAAACTTCTTGATGAGTTCAAGCACGCCTACCTCTTAACTCGCTAACCCGCTAAAAAGATCTAAAATACAATAAAATGCCTAAATAAACTAATGTGTTTGCAAATGGCAATAAGAGGATCTTGAGAAAAGACTTGTCGCCGTCATTCGCCGAGTCTTCTTCGCCTTCTTCCCTTTTCCTCGACCTCGTCGAGTCTTCTTCCTTTTCTTCTCAATAATGTCGGTATCCCTCATCCCGACCCTCGGTATCCTCACCGGAGCCTCTACCAACCCCGTGTCAATGAGTGCTCTCTCTATCCGAGCACGAGTCCGCACCTCCTCCCTCTCGAGCCTCGGGCCAAAGGAGCGACCTCTGACAATCTCTTGTACCGAGCCTCCATATCTCTCGACCAAGTCACTCCGACCGGTTATGGCAACTCGCCTTAGCCTCGCCTCCCTCGTAGTCCTACTCGAGTCACGCCGCCTCCCAATAAAGCTCGACGTCTATCCTCCAAGATAACCCGAGTCGCTCCCATCTCCCTCTCGTACTCGCTCCAAGTAGACAGTGGTCAAGATGGTGCTCTTCCCGCTTCGAAGATAGCCCCGGGTGGGAAAGCAAGTATGTGTCCAAGCCTCGAGAAGAAAGAGAAGCCGGGCCGGATCTCTCATATCCAATGACACCACCTCCATGGTCCGGATGTCCTCCCAATCACTCAAAGGCTCCCGTAAAGCCCCAAACCGCCCGGATACCAAGCAGGGTATGTAGAATGACGACCAGCAGAATCCCGGAACCCTCACAAAGATAAGACTCCCCGAAATATCCTCCGGTCCGCAACCTCCAATGTGGTATCCACCAACGGATGTCCGAAGTGGATAGCCTAGCCATCATCGCCTCCCAGCCTATCCTGCTCGCCGCTCTAGGCGCACCTCTCCGAGAGATCACCCAAGGGCACCGAGTCGGCAAAGCCCCAAGCAAAGCCCCGAGCCTCTCCCGCAGCCACAGAGTCAACATAGCCGGACTCCTGACCTCATGAAACGGTCTCCCGAGCCATCCTATCGATCCCATGAAATGTCTCTCCCAAGACCGGGACAATATCCTTCCCACCCGCAGCCTCGACCATGTCCAAGAGGCCACTATGACAGATCCCCACTGACTCAAGAGCCAATGTAATGTAGAGAATACGCAGAGAATGAAAGCATCCATAGCCACCGTGGTCGCAGCCTATATCTCGGAGACCCAAACTCGCCCGGGATATCGTAAAGGTCAATCCTATCCGGGCTACCATCATCCTCTCAGCCTCTCCCAAAGGAATCTCGCAGAAAAGATGCAAGCTTTACCGTCACCGGCGCGTCTCCGATCGCCGGAATAGATATAGCCTCGCCTCTGACCCCCAATCAAGGCTCACGAAGTCTTCGTGCGTTGGGACAATTTCGTTGTAAGAGAAGCAAGAATATGTCTCCTGACGTCCCAGTAACTTTCTGCGGCTCTCAACAGGTCCCAATCGGGCGGGAGATCCCTCAAATGCCATAAAGACTTGATCTTGAAGGAAGAATCAAGCAGTCCCCTTGTGATTTTGGAAGTTATGTCTCGCCCAAGATTGAAGACCGGATAGAAAATGGTCTCGCTTCCCCTTTGCAATTTGACGGGCTTCTCCATCGCAAAGTGTTCAAAGATGGTGCTTTTAGGTCCAAAATATGCTCGGGAACAATTGGGACAAGTTTAGAGTGAAAATGAAATGAAATGGCCAAGCCTTGCTTTTATTCGTAAAATAACCAGCTCGTACAGAACCGTAAGCCGCACGGCTTCATTTGCCCTCAAGGCCATGCCGCACGGCTACATTAGTCCTCTCGCAGAAATTCTGCAAAGAACCAAAGTTGCTGCCCAAGTGGAGTTTTCACCCCACTTTTTCAACCAAAACCCGTACAAAAACATATCCGTAAGCCATTCAAGCATTCATACATCATTATAAATCATTTTGGCCCGCCAGCCCCAATTCCAAGCAAAAAAGTCGCCCCAAGGCTCAGATAATATGCAAATTAAAAAAGCATAAATTAGAAAAGTAAATAAAATGTAAATACAATGTTTTCGCCCCATCGGCGCCCAAATAAAGCGAAAAATAAACAAGTTGTGCATAAAAATTGTAAATTGTTTGTTTTCGTTCCAAATCTATTCTAGAGACCTCCTAGGCCTCCGATTCTTCTTCATCTTCATCGCCGCTCGCCTCATAAATGCTAGCCTCCTCATCAAGTCCTCCCGGTCGCTCAAGTCGACAAATGGACATTATCGTGCCCGTACTCGCCACCGCTCCTGAATGTCGGCGCTGGGTCCCCGCCCCGAGGCATGGCACCGGGAAGAGTACTCCGAGGCCGATGAGGTAGACGCCGTGCCCCGACGTGCCGTCTCGCGCCTGTGCTCCCGTGCATCCGCCGCCGCCTTCAAGCGCAGCGCCTTCCTCGAAGAGACCGGCACATGTCCTTCCAGCCCCTATTCTGCCTGCCCAGCCTATCGTAAGTGCGAGCTGGAACCCGAGAAAAAAAGAAGAGAAAAATCTCGTAAAATCTCGTAAAATTGCAAAAGCGTAAAATCTGAAAGCTAAAAAGGGAATAAGACCCTAAAAGTACACTTACAAAGGCTATCGCGGCAAGGTGTACCGGGGCTCCCTAGCACGGGGACAGTATCCTCATCCTCCTCGGCACTCCATGGATCACATAGGACAGATGCGCAGGAGGGACGGCGGGTCAAGAGGCTCATCCTCCCCATATCCCCGAGTGACCGCCAGCCTTCACTAGCTTCGTGGCGTCCTCAGCGCCGCTCCACAAACACAGCGTAGGGGGTGTCCATATCAAAATACTCCTCCGCAGCCTACGCCGCGCTCGGTACCTAGCAATCTCATCCTCCGGCTAATCCCTCGGGCCGCAAGCATCCGTGCCGGAGGATCCCGAAGGAGTAATGGCGTCCAATGGAGGGACATGGCCATGCCGCCTCGAGAAGCGGTCCCCGTATAGATGACATCACATGTTAGCCCAGTGAGCCACCTCCTCTCGCCTCGTCACCTCGATAGCATCTCCCAAAGAAGATCTCCTGATACCGCCCCAGGGTAGAAGTCCACTCCGTCGTGCCCATCCCCGTTGATGACCGGCCTCACCATTTTGTAGTCAAAGGTAATCCGGGTCTTCCCCGTGAATTTATCTCTCGCATCTCCTCCAAATAACCATAGCAGGGAAGATGGTGACATCACTGGCCGGGTTCCAAGGGAAGAACCCGATCACCTCACAAAACCAGCCCGCATGTTCAAAACATCAAAAGGTCATTCTCTCTTATAAAAGTCTCAAGACAGAAAAGAGAAAAGAAAAAAAAAAGAAAGGAGACTACCTCAAGGGCAAAAGAAAAGCAAACCCATCGAAGCGCCTTGTTCCGACTGTACATGTCCAACGAGAAGTAGAGCTCCGCCAATCCGGCCTCTCCCCAAGAGACCGTCCCTATCCCATCAACATCCTCCAGAGAGCCGAGGAGGCAAGTCATAGCCGCGTCCTGCACTGGCGAAAATGGTGACCGATAGCATCAACCATATGAATGCTCTAGCCACTGGGCAAGGCCACATCATTAGCAAAGAAAATTCTCGCATGCAAGTCTCGAATCGCCACCTCGACGTTCCGCGTCTCCATCCTCACCCTGGGAATCAGCTCAAACCCTACCAAAGCCCGGAACTCCTCAGCAATATGGTCTCTCCAAGTCACGGGCCTCCCGTGAACCGTAGGCCGCAATAGCCGTGAAATCGGCAGAGTCACCGTCGCCCTCTCCTCACTGTGGTGAAAGCTATGAGTACCGTCCCACTGTAACTCGAAAGGGCCCGGACCAAGCCCTTGCTCTTAGAGGTGATGTGAACACCCCTGCCGATGGCCTCTACAAATGCATCCAGGCCAGTAGCCCTCACCAGCTGCTTGGGATTTACCCCATTCTTCTCAAAATCCGGCATCCTCTGCCAAAGCTTAACCGCTATCTCCGATGGTCCTCTAGACTTGTTCTCCTGTAGACAAGCACAAAGAAAAAAAAAGAAGCGTCAGTCCTTCATATCATTTCAAAAGCATGCATATATTCAAAAGTGCACATATTTTCAAAAGAAAAGCATTCACAAAAGTTTTTCTAGCATTATTTGCATCAAAAACGTGTCTTTCATCACTTGAAACGCGTCATTGTTTTCCTAAAGCACAAAATCACAATTCTTCGCACATAAGCATTATTCTTTCAAAAATGGCATGCATGAATCATTTTCATCTTCCAAAATCATATTTTCTCATTGAAAATCAGAATTTTGACCTAGTTCTAAAACAAGGCAAGAACTCCGTCTCATATTTTGAAAAATTCTCATTCTTACTTCATTTTGCGAGAAAAAAGTGAGTCATTCTCATATTTTTCATCAAATAAAATTGCACAATGCATATTCTTAGCCTCATAGGTTGTTCATGCATCTCAAAATCATTCAAAAATCATTCAAAAATCCTAAAATTCGGGTCAAGCCCTAAATCATTCAAAAATCAAGCAAAATCATCGGATTTGAGCAAAATGAGAATGCTTACCCCAACCGATCGCGGGTTCGTTGATTTATGCTCCCTTCTCCCCGGGTAAAGCTCCGATGGAGGCGTAAGGAAGTCATACTTCCTCTCCGTCCGAACGAGCTCCTTTCTCCTCCTTCTCGCGGCCGCCGAGATGTTTCTTCTTGCTTGCCTCGGTATGGGATTGCCCTCCGGATCCATCTCAAATCAAAGGGAAGCAAGGGGGTTGAAGAAATTTCGAAATTCTCTCTCTCTCTTCTCTCTCTCCTCTCTCTCGGCTGAAGTGGGCGGCAACAAGTGCCCAGTCCCCGTTCAAACCCGATTTTAAATAATCTGGAAAAAACAGGTCTCTAGCCGTACGGCTTCTTTTTCTCCATCTCATGCCGGGCGGCTTCATTCGCTCTGAGCAGAAATTACAATCCTGCCCCTGGACCTTCCACTTGGGCATGCAATTTCCGTTATCTTTTAACCAAGATAACATCTTTTCAGAAAATATCCCTTATCTCTTTAGCAATCAAGCTTTATTTCCAGTCGCCTCCGTTAATTCCGTTATAACGGGATAACACTAGGTGACAACCTCCGAATTGTCAGAACTCTAAACTTGTGCTACTTCTATCCGTGAATAGTGACGTATGCCCAAGTCATTTCAACTTGTGCTACTTCTATCCGCGAATAGTGACGTATGCCCAAGTCATTCCAACTTGTGCTACCTCTATCCGCGAATAGTGACGTATGCCCAATGTCATCTCAACTTGTGCTACCTCTATCCGCGAATAGTGACGTATGCCCAAGTCATTTCAACTTGTGCTACCTCTATCCGCGAATAGTGACGTATGCCCAAGTCATTCCAACTTGTGCTACCTCTATCCGCGAATAGTGACGTATGCCCAAGTCATTCCAACTTGTGCTACCTCTATCCGCGAATAGTGACGTATGCCCAAGTCATTTCAACTTGTGCTACCTCTATCCGCGAATAGTGACGTATGCCCAAGTCATTCCAACTTGTGCTACCTCTATCCGCGAATAGTGACGTATGCCCAAGTCATTCCAACTTGTGCTACCACTATCCGCGAATAGTGACGTATGCCCAAGTCATTCCAACTTGTGCTACCTCTATCCGCGAATAGTGACGTATGCCCAAGTCATTTCAACTTGTGCTACCTCTATCCGCGAATAGTGACGTATGCCCAAGTCATTTCAACTTGTGCTACTTCTATCCGCGAATAGTGACGTATGCCCAAGTCATTTCAACTTGTGCTACCTCTATCCGCGAATAGTGACGTATGCCCAAGTCATTTCCACTTGTGCTACTTCTATCCGCGAATAGTGACGTATGCCCAAGTCATTTCAACTTGTGCTACCTCTATCCGCGAATAGTGACGTACGCTCAAGTTTCCCAACTTAAGTTACCTCTATCTCCGTCATAAAGAGATAGCGCCATAAGCTCTAGCTTCTTCAGGTGACAGCCTCCGAATTGTCAAAATCTCAAGGATCCTAGACATCGTTCCTAACTATCTAGTGATGCTTGAACTACGATCAAGGCTTGATTCCTCCGGGATACGTAGGTAGCCTTTTATAAAAGGTCCAGCCATTCGACCACTTTGGTCACCCTGTTTCTTTGTCACTCCTCAGTGATAAAGCGCCCCCTCATAAAAGTTCAGATATCCGACAACCTGGGTCACTCCTAGCATATCCCCAGTAGGATCAATTGCTTGACCTCCTAGGTCATTTTCTCTTCTTTTTCCCAGCAAGAGACCCGCTTCTCTTCTTCCTTCCCGATCCTAATTCCGAACTACGGCCCGGCTTCGATTCCTCCGGATACGTAGGTAGCCTTCCAAAAGGTTCAGCCACTCGACCGCCTTGGTCTCCCAATCCGTCTCGGCATTCGCCGCATCGGATCCTTTTCTATCGACAACCCCACTTGCCTTGCAAGTGACGTTGCCGAGGGGCTTCTGTAAGTACCCAAATCTGGCTCATGCCTTCCGGTTAAATTTCCCGGCAATTTCGGTAAGTTTCCCGGTAATTCCCCGGACCTTCCTAGTGTTCCGGAAATGTCCTAGAGCAGTCCCAAATTAAAATTAGGGCTGTAGGAAGCCTTCCTAATTAAGAAAACACGTTTTTCTTAATTAGGGAGAAGGTTCTAGAATAATGCCACCTTGCATGGTTCTAGAATGCTGAGTCACAATGGATAAGACCGCACGACCTCATTTGCAAAGGGCCTGCAGCCGCACGGCTTCATTAGCCTTATCCAGACTGCCTATAAATAGAGCCCTCCTCTACCCATTTCAACACACACAATATATGAGAAAAATACACAATACACTCTGAAATACGTGAAGAAACTGCTGGGAATTCAAGAAGAAGAAGAAGGAAGGCCAAGAAGCTACATCCCTCCTCCTTGAAGACCAAAGATCGACCTCTCCTCCTAGCTCCGTCCCGAGAAGCAAAGGAAGTCATTGGTAACCTCGCACGCCCTATCCTTGCATCCTAATTGCTTTATAAATTGCTCATTGCATTGTCTTTATATTGCTTGGGACTTGGTAGCTTAAAGATCACATCTTTATCATCCCCTTCCCCTTTTTGCATGCATTAAGACCTCATTTGTCATAAAAATGTAGTCTTTTTCTTAAAGGTGCATCCTTTGCACCTAAAATCCCTATTTTCCAATAAAAATGTTATCTTTATGCATCATTTGCATATAAAGATCAAATCTTTTTCAATAAAAATGCATCCTTTGCATCAAAAAACCTTTTTTCAATGCATCATTTGCATAAAAATCCTATCTTTATGCATCATTTACATAAAGATCATTTCTTTCAATCAAAAAGCATCATTTGCTAAAACCAAAATGTCATCTTTTCATTAAAGAGTCATTTTTCATGCATTCCCCCTTTTCCCCTAACCTTGGAACGGACCGGTGTAAAAGTTCTCATCTTTGCATCGTTCCTTCCATTAAAGGTTCATGATTTCTTTAGGAAAAGGATAACCTTGAACCCTATATCTCCGATTATCGCTTAAGAATGAGTATGAAGCCTCTATACGAGCTCGACCGTCTTAAAGCGTAGGATTGATGGGCTAAGGACATTCCTTCCTAAAGAACCTCATCTTTGACCAAAAGAGAGTCATTCTCTCGATCACGCAAGTCCCGAGGGTCCCGAGGTTTAAAATGCGATGATCACAAGTCATAAGATGAGGACGGGATCATAATCCCAAATACATAAATTCCAAGGAATCCCGAGCGACAACCAACAAATGGTTTGTACGTCCGGAAGACAACTTGGGACATTCCCCCCCCCCTTTGATTTTCAAACACATGCACACAAAGAAAGCACGCAAGCAAACACGATTAATGAAATCTCGGGAGACTTGCTCCGGCAAGGCACTTTGGGTGAACGCCAAACGTTCTTCCCAAGGGGTAACTTAACCTCCGAACCCATAAAACCTTTTTTTCAAAGTTTTGAGGTAATCAAAATGGCGTGGCGACTCCGTTTTTCAAATAACTCGGATGTCTTCAAACTCGCGTGAATCCAATAAACAAAAATTTTGGGCACACATTCACAATTACGTATTACTATATTTTTTAGCCTATAGTTGGCAATTGTGACATAGGCAATAGACAAAGAACAAGGCAAGCCCGCCTTGACTGAACAACTTTAGTTTATTTCGCTAAACGTGTTCATACCTGCCCATATCCATTTGAGGTCTCGGTCCATTTTTACCAGCCAACTTATTTGGCCAATATACCTATTTAAAGTTCATCTCCAACCCAAACAATGCATTCCACGACACGGCAAACACAAATAATTCAATTTCTCCATGGCAAACTCATTTATTTTTCTCCTCATTTCCATAGCTATTTTTGCTCCTAACCTTTCCAACGCTTCCACTCCGGCCCTTTTCATCCTCGGTGATTCAACAGTTGATGTCGGAACTAATAATTACATTAATGGAACTTCAACAAGAGCTGATTTTCCTCACTATGGCATTGATATGTTCGCCTCGAGCCCAACCGGGAGGTTCAGTAATGGCCTCAATACCGCTGACTTTATTGGTTAGTAGTATTTCATTTTTGCGCATAGTTGTTTGTATGTGTGTGTATATGCAGTTTGTGAAGATACTAACACTAACTTTGATAATCAGCCAAACATTTGGGTTTCATGAGAAGTCCACAGCCTTACTTATTCATGGTTACACTTGAAAATAAGTTTCAAAGGCACATGTTTCGAGGCGTGAACTTCGCCTCAGCTGGGTCCGGCCTTCTTGATACCACCGGAACGGTAATCAATCTAGTTTTATGCATGTAGTACAAATTATTATTCCCTCTCTCTGTCCACAAATGAACGTCGAAAAAAATTCAAATTTGAGGCGTCCCTTTTCAACTAATTGACTAACTTTTCTATTTGGACGTCTCACTTTGTCAAACTTCATCTCTGCTAGTGGGATGGAGGACAGTTTTTTTTTTTTTTTTGCATATATATAAATCTGTATAACTTCTATCTCATTTTATAAATGCAAAAAAATGAATTTAACAACCATACATTTGTGCAGTTAGTTGTGCCATTCTCAGAGCAGATCAAGCAATTTGCGACGGTCCAGAGAAATCTTACAGTTAGGCTAGGGGAAGAACAGGCAAACAATTTGCTTTCAAAATCCGTGGTCGCCATCAGCGTGGGAAGCAACGACTTATTTGCGTATTTCAGATCCAATACTACTGTACCTCCCGAACAGTTCCTCGCCACTCTAATGACCACATACGGGAACCACATAACGGTAACATTTCTATCTCCGGAAATTAATCAAAATGCATACAGAAATTGAAGCGGAAAACTCAAAATGTTGTTTTTCGGTTTGTTATAGGGTTTATACAGACTGGGAGCAAGAAAGTTTGGTATACTTAGCGTGCCACCAGTAGGCTGCGTTCCATCATCAAGACTTTTTAACGCGACAGGAGGTTGTATGGGAACCATGAACGCTTTCGCAAACGCTTACCATTCAGCAGTCGAAACCCTTTTCCAGAATCTTGAGTCTCAGCTCCCAGAGATAAAGTACTCGATTGGAAACGTGTACGAAATGACAATGGATGCTATTAACAATCCTCAACAATTTGGTAATTTTTTTTACTATGTTCCACTCAAAGAGCTGTAAATCTTGTTTTTTTTGCTTCTTAACCTAAATGGTCCAAAATATTCATTTTGTTCTTGCTGGATTTGCAGGTTTTGAGGATGTTTCGACGGCTTGCTGTGGGACCGGGAGATTGAATGCGCAAACACGATGCAATGCCGAGGCGAATGTTTGTTCTAATAGAAATGAATACCTCTTCTGGGACTCGTTCCACTCAACACAAGCAGCTTCTAGGACTCAAGTAGGAATTCTCTTTGGTGGAGGGTTGAAATATGTCAGCCCGATTAACTTCTCTCAGTTGGCTATGGATTGATTAGTCCTTACTCGATGATCCCTCGTCTTCTCCCTAATTTGTATTCATTTCGATCTTTTTTTTTATCTGATTTCTTTCATATGTTCATGATTTATTACTTGTCCTAAATTTGATTGTAATAAAAATTTAGGGAATTTGCCCCGTAAGTTCCTTTTGGAATAAATCACTTCCCACTAAGTTTCTCATTGTATTAAAATGACCAGAAAGTTCTTTTTACAAATGAACTTCCAATTTTGCCCTAACAACATTCTGAAAATATAATACAACATTCTGAAAATATAATACAACATTCTGAATTTTTTTTAAAAAAAAAAATTGAAAATATAATACAACACTCTGAAAATATAATACAACACTCTGAATATAATACAACATTCTGAAAATATAATACAACATTCTGAATATAATACAACATTCTGATTTTTTTTAAAAAAATAATTTTTTTTTTTGAAAATATAATACAACATTCTGAATATAATACAACATTCTGAAAATATAATACAACATTTCGATTTTTTTTTGTATTAATTTTTTTTTATTATTATTAATTATTTATTATTATTATTATTTTTTTTTGAAAATATAATACAACATTCTTTTGGGGGGTATTTTCGTCCAAAATGACAAAAAATTGATACACTCATTTAAAAGGAACTTATTTAGCATAGATTTAAAAAAAAAAGGAACTTATGGGGTAATGACCCAAAAATTTATAGCTGCATTTGGCAAATCAAACCATGGTGACGTGGCAGAAGACTTAACGGTAATATCGATAATTGTTGAATCGATTTTACCGAAAATTAATCTTCAACTTGACTCTAAAGAGTATCGAAAATTGGAAATAGAATTCAATATCAAACTGCAAAAATTGCTCTCAAAACCCTAAAAACATAGTATTTGTATGTATCAAAACCCTAAAACGAAAAAAACCCTAATTAAGTAAAATTACGAAAATATCCCAAAAACTGATAAAAGCTTAGAAGCATGTATGATTGACAAGATTCGGGATTTATGACTTAAAACACATGTGTCATGTGTCTATGCAGGGGCGGAGCTATTAAGACACCAGCGGGGTCGACGGCCCCCACTCATTTTCCAATTTTTTTTTTTGATATATATATATACTATTAATTGTTGTGAAACTAATCGTATCTTCCTGTGGCAAACTGGTCAGGCTGAATCTTATGACCTGGAGGTACAAGATTCAACTATATCCCATTTTTAACTCAATTCAACAGTTTTCGTCTCTAATAAACCCGTACAACTGTTTCTCATTTTTGTAAAGCCCATACAACTGTTTTAAGCTCATAAATTATCCAATAAATAATACTCACTTCGTCTTTATATGAATGTCAAATTTCTTTTTTTCAATTTTGCTTTTAATGAATGTCAAAAAAAAAAAATCATTTAGAGACGGAGGAAGTAGGTTTTTTAAAAAATACTTTATATAAGATGAAGATTTTAAATATTTCGGTGCTATTTGTGGTTTAGAGCCTGGATTATTATAACAGGGCACATGATTTCCAAATAATTATTATATTAATAATGTTTGAATTACAATGCAATTTTTCAAATAATATATTTAATAACTTCCATTTATTAAGTCATTTTTATTATATACTGTATTAAATATTACAAAATAAAAATGATTAATTTGAGTAATTCGCACGCGCCAAAAAAAAATTGGCCCCCACTGACTAGTATTCCTGGATCCGCCACTGTGTCTATGCCATGAGCTTTGTCCGGCTCGAAAAGAATTTCGATCTCTGATATACTGTGCGTTCTGTGTTTCATTCGAAATCAAAAGTTGCGTTTATTTTCGCGCACAAGCTCTAAAGTCTCCAAAAACTCGAAATCCCTATTTCCACTGCATCACATCATGGTATGCGTTTGGTTGTGATAAGATATACTCCTTCCTTCCTGCTAGAATTCCATTTGTTTCAAAACTTGTAGAGTATAATTGATTGAACATATAAGGTTGAAAATTCTCACCCCTTAACATCATGTTCTTTTCACGGGATGATGGTCCAATTCTGATACTTTCGCCCACAACAAGTATTCCACATTTTTTCCCATCCCAAGTAAGTTTTGCACCTATAAATAATGATAAGAAACAGTCATAATAGCGCAATTTTAACGTAATACAACCACTACCGGCACAAACCAAAAAATAAAAGAAGAAAACCTAAGAATAAAAGTCGAAATAGCAGTGAGAAAACAGGAAGTCTATCGTTGACCATAAATCTTGGAAATGGCCCTTTAAGAAAATGACCGTGAACAGAACAGGCTACTAAGAGCATTTACGATCATGACTTTTTTTAAGAAAATGATCACAGAAGAACAGGCTACTAAGAGCATTTACGATCATGACTTTTAAAAAAGTCATGGCTGATTTGATCACATAACACTACCCATTCATGACTTTTACAAAAGTCATCTATGACAATTTGTAATTTTGGTTCAGCAGATGACGGTTTGGCCAAGAAGAGAGAAAAAGAAAATCAAGGAAAATGAGCAATCAGAGAGTGACACATGTCTTATCCAAAAATTATTTTTTTCAATAAAAATTGCAATTAACATATAAAAAATAATAAACTTCTTCAAATAATATAAATAAAAATAAATATTTTAATAAAATAATTAATTATAATAAAATTTATATTAATAATTTATATAATACAATAATTAATAATTATATATAGTAGTAATAAATGTAATACAAATGAGTAGGAAAGAAAAAATATGATGGGGTATAATAAAAAGTAGGAGAGAGAAACTGATGACTTTTGTCATGAATGGAGATAAAATTGTTTGGAGTTGTGAGTATTGATGACTGATGAAGTAGAGCTGAGTTGGAGGAGAGAGAGATGTCATGACTTAATTTTTTAAAAGTCATGACTACGGATGCTTTAATGCTAGGTCAACTGGAAAGTCAAAACCTCTGAGGGAGTGTTCATATTGGAATTGGAGTTGAACGGTATAAATCGAATACAATCAAGGGATATAAAACGAGCAAATCTCAATGTATTGAGAACAATGGAAAATATACTCAATTCTTAAATACGGCGTAGATAATGGGCTTTCCTATTTATAATCGTCACTTTCACCTCGTCTAGTATTTATGTCGATCTGTAAATAAGTATCAATTCCTATTATGACAACGGGAATGGGCTTCTCTACCGTTGCTCACCTCTTACTCGGCATTCACACATGTCGACCAACACCACATGCCGAGGAGCATGCCTATTAGGCATACGTACAAAATGCAATTTTAATCCTACTAAAACAAGCATTGTGGGAAGTTATAATCCCACTAGCATTGTAACCATCCTCTCACACAACGTCCTATTCAAAGATGGACTATAAATGCTGCAACTATAAATACAAGCCATAATTTACCTATTTTGGTAACGCATCTTTTGATTTTCAACTCTTGTCAATTGATTTTCTCTATCTATCACACGAATACTTACTATCACGTCGGAGGGCATTCGCTGGTGAATCTCCGGCTTAGTTTATATGTTTGTTCATATTTTTCAGGCTATTCAAACATACAGGATGCAACCTGCCGCTGGATTTGTGCTGATTCGAATGTTTTTGGCATTATCAGTTTGATTCCATTGCAGGGAACGATCGTTTCTGACCTTTGAATAGCCGGAAAAATTATGATTCGTTCTTCTAATCCTAATGGAAGAAGGACACACCGCTAGCAACACTCCCGATCCAGGATAATATTATTGTGAAGGAGACTCATGGCAACGCTGGGATCGCTATTCCTCTTGCTAATGGGAGGCTTGCCACCTCTTCCACCATTGATTGATGGACCCCCACTAGGAATGAATCGAGTTCTAG
The DNA here is from genome assembly GCA_022495995.1 of Adenophora triphylla var. japonica. Classification (NCBI taxonomy): domain Eukaryota; kingdom Viridiplantae; phylum Streptophyta; class Magnoliopsida; order Asterales; family Campanulaceae; genus Adenophora; species Adenophora triphylla. The sequence continues at coordinate 621,816 of JAFEMH010000595.1, read as the reverse complement.
TGGGCGGCACTGAGGTGAGTGTCTTGACCCCTCCCCGTCATCGACGACGAGGAAGACCTGCTGGTAGTAAAACGGGGAGGAATGTCGCCCCAGGGGTCACTGGAGCTCCCCCAGATTGATCGCATAACTCTATTGCATCAACAGATGGACACTTTGCAACGCATTTATGAAATACAAAACGCCTTGCTACAGTTAGATCCAGAATACTCCCTGGCTGAATATATTTATAAGACCTACTAGGACTGGATATTCCCTTGGAGGGGAAAGTCATCTTGACAGGAGTGGTAGTCGGGGGAATAGAGAAAATCTTCCACTTAGCCAACATCTCCCTCATCATGACATTGCTGGTAGATCCAAGAAAAAACCCCAAGATGTCCCTTCTCGTCATAAGGAACCTGGACGTGGAAACACAAGAAACGAGGTAGACTTGAGAAATCAATTGAACAATCAAAGTGACCAAGAGGTTAATTCTGCTGACTTGAGAGTAAGGCTCAGTTATACAAGACAAAAAACCCCTACTCGTCGTAATACATCTCCTCGGCAAAGGAGCCCTACTCGACTTAGGAGTCCTCCTCTGCATAGTAGCCCTCCTCGTCACAAGACTCCTCCCCGTCAAGAAATGGCTCCCAGGAGGGACAGAACACCTTGTCGTCATTTCAGACCCTTGAATGACAAAGCACCATATGGACATGGGGATAATAACCAGCAAAATGAGGAACAAAGTCGAGTGAATGGGCATAGAGAAAAAGAAAGGACCCACCGCAGTTCCCACTTTAGTTCGGAGATCGATGCAAGAGATATTCTCCTCTTGAAAAATAGACTAGACGAAATGGAGATGGAGAGTAAAGAAGTGGATGATGATGATACCAGTGTCACCCGTCCTTTCTCCCAACGAATTAATGATCTACCACCCAATCCTGCTTTTAAGATCCCCAGTTTTGAAAAATATGTTGCGACCACAAACGCACGAGACTATGTGAATGGTTTTGAATTCACCATGGCCCTCCTCACCAAAGTAGATGATATACTCTGCAAGGCTTTCTCGAGTACCTTTTTCGTAACAGATTTGTCCTGGTTACGTGAGCAAAAGAAGGGAAGCGTCGATAGCTGAAAAATTATGAGGAGGTTCCTGGACGACTTTTCAACAGTTGGGAAAATAAAGAAAAGATTGACAGAACTTGGCAATATCGAGCAAGGTAAAAATGAAACCACGCTAAAATATTATAATTGGTTCAGAGTCATGGCTGACTAGATAGAGAAAAGCCTAATTGACGGGGAGGTGATTGTCTGCTTCAACTCCGGACTGAGATCCGGACAATTGATCTATGAACTCTCTGCCAGGGAGCCTAAGTCGAAGTCTAATTTTTATAACATGGCCTACGCTATAGCTATGGCAGAATAGAAAAGTAAGAAGAGATCTGAAAAATCGGAAGCTGATGCAGCTGGCACCAACAAGGTTTCTAACGGAAGTAACTACAAGGGAAAGAATAAGACTCGGGCTACTAAAAAATCCGAGGTCTTCACCCCACTCAGTAAACCTATCACGGAGATCATGCAATTGGTAAACCTACCAGATCCCCGACCACTCAATGATAAATCGAAACATATCCAGGACAATTCCAAGTATTGTGTCTTCCACAAGGACCATGGACATGATACGGAGAATTGCATCTCCCTTAAAAGAATGATCCAGAGATGGGTGGATGAAGGCAAACTCGATCGCTATGTTATGAGGAAAGATAACAAGCGAAAAAGAGATGAAGATAACAAAGATGATGAAAGGGAAGACAGGTCTCATAGGGCTAAACTATATGCTATAACGTAGGAGACTGTCTCCAACAAAAAATTGAAATACTAAATACATGAGCTAAGTAAGGTCTACCACATCCCCGCCTGGATCCATAAGCAAGAGAAAGTCATCAGCTTCTCCCCTAATGAGCTAGCTGGAAGTTGCGCGGCTCGTGAACAACCTTTGGTAATCAAAGGAAGAATTGATAATTGTGAATCCGAGAGTCTCCTCATCGACTCGGGGGCCTCTAGGGATCTTTTATACTATTCTACCTTCCAGAAGATGAATCTGAAAGATAGCATGCTGAAGCCATACTCTGGGAAGCTAGAAGGCTTCACCAACTATAAAGTCAGCGCCATGGGGACCTATTGACCTACTACTGGAGGTTGGAGAGCATCCTTTCTGAGCTGAGGCCACAGTGACATTCGTGGTAATGGACCTGGCAAGTGACTACCACGCCATCATAGGCATTCCAAGTCAAGGCAAAATGGGAATGGTCGCCTCCCTCCCCACGGCGAGTTAAGTTTCCCACTCGCGCTTTGGAATCAAATGCGTGAGAGCGACCCCAAAGACCTCTTGAAATATGTAATGAGGAGCGAGAAAAGCTGCCCGAGAAAGATGCATGTAGACATATCGAGAGGAAAATCAAAAAATCTCTAAGTCTGTAAAGACCACGGCACCAGCTTTAGGCTTAATCTAATTTTTGAAGCGGGAGATGAGGAACACAAGATACTAGATATCCATGAGAATGATCGTGATAACACGCGGTTACGTCCGTCCTAGATACAGCCCCTCATCTCGTCAGCGGCCAGAACCCGGGGGCCGACCCTGACTTGAGACAAAGAGAACTGCAGGACGTAGAAGAACTAGTTGAAATTGAGATAGTAGACGTTTATGAGGATGACAACAATGACACAGTTCTGTCCATTCCAGATATAGCCCCTCATCTCTTTAGCGGCCAGAACTCGAGGGCCGACCCTAATATGAGACAAGGAGAGATACAGGACATAGATGAACCAGTTGAGTTGGCTATCCCTACAACAAAAAATTCAAACTATGACGAACAAATCAACAAGGTCAATAGACTGCTAGAACTATACCTAGTAGATGAGAAAAGACCAGTTGCTCAGATGAGAATGGTGAGCTACAAGCAAAGTACCGAAGCCTATCATGACAAAAGGGTCAATAAGAAAGTATTCCAAGTCGGAGATTGGGTACTTAGAAAGATTGAAGCTATAGACAGAAAGGCAGAACAGAACACTCACCCCAAACTAGGAAGACCCCTACATCATCACTCAAATCATTAGAACGGACCTACATAATGAAAAACCCCAGATGGGCAATAGCTGAAACATACGTGGCATTCTGATCATCTACTGAAATACTATCACTAGTTTTAAGTTTGTTTTGATTAAAGTATATTAGTACTTGTTAGTAAATTTTTTGTTTATAAATAGAATAGGATTGCAGTTCGATGTAATTAGTTTCTGTCAATTAATTCAATTTCCATCAAGAGACTATGAATAGCAAGACAAAAACACTAAAAGACCAGAAGCCTACTCCTCGCACCTTGAGAGAAATGCCTAAGGGTAAAAGACGAACATCCTACTACTCGCACCTTGGGCAAAATGACTAAGGGTAAAAGACGAGTAGCCTACTCCTCGCACCTTGGGCGAAATACCCACGAGTAAAAAGATGAGGAGCCTACTCCTCGCACCTTGGGCGAAATGCCTAGGGGTAAAAAACGAGGAACCTACTTCTCGCACCTTGGGCAAAATGCCTAAGGGTAAAAGACGAGGAAGGCCTGCGTAGGTGCCGACCAACACCTACGTAGGGGCCGAGGAAGGCCTACTCCTCGCACCTTGAGCGAAATGTCTAAGGATAAAAGACGAGAAGTCTACTCCTCGCACCTTAGGCAAAATGCCTAGGGGTAAAAGACGAGTAGCCTACTCCTCGCACCTTGGGCGAAATGCCTAGGGGTAAAAAGACGAGAAGCCTACTCCTCGCACCTTGGGCGAAATGCCTAGGGGTAAAAGACGATCGCACCATGGGCAAAATGTCTAGGGGTAAAAGACGAGTAGCCTACTACTCACACCTTGGGCGAAATGCCTAAGGGTAAAAGACGAGTAGCCTACTTCTCGCATCTTGGGTGAAATTCATATGAGTAAAAAGAAGAGGAGCCTAATACTCGCACCTTGGGCGAAATGCCTAAGGGTAAAAGACGAGGAGCCTACTCCTCATTTCTTGGGTGAAATGCCCAAATATTTTAAGATAAGCATCCTATTGCTCGCACCTTAGATGAAATATCCAAATTTTAAAGACGAGCAACCTACTGCTCGCACCCAAGGCGCATATCTCGTCAATAATAGGTGTGCCTGCCAACGTCAAATAACCGGCCGATAAATGATTGAGTTGCCTCAAAATTCGAGAAATCTACTGGTATTCGTGAGACCAAGGACGAGCTACACTTCCTACTCGGCACATTCGAGCTAGGAAGTCGGGAACCACTGAACAGTATAAACTGAGTACGTCATGGGCTATAAAACGAGCAAAGCCCAATGGATTGAGTCAAATGGAAAATATACTCAATTATTAAATACGACGTAGGGAACGGGTTTCCCTACCTATGATCGTCACTCACCTCGTTTAGTCCTTATGTCGACTTGGACATAAATATCCATTCCTATTAATAGGACGACTAGAGAATTGACCTATGTCGACCTGAAAATAGAGGAGAGATTTTATGACTAATGCAGAAATATCAATATATGTCAAACAAGGCCTATATAGGTGTCGAGGAAGGCGTACGTAGGTGTCGACTAAGGCTTACGTAGGTGCCGACCAAGGCATATTCAAATGATGACCAGCGTCTATCAGGCTCCTATTATGATAAGGGGAATGGGCTTCCCTACCCTTGCTCACCTCTTACTCGGCATACACACATGTCGACCAACACCAAATGTCGAGTAGCATGCGTTCTAGGCATACGTAAAGAAGGCAATTCTAATGCTACTTAAACAAGGATTGTGGGAAGTTAAAATCCCACTAAGATTATAACTTTCCTCTCACATAACTTTCTATTCAAAGATGGACTCTACATCTTACAACTATAAATACAAGTCATAATTCACATATTTTGGTAACGCATCTTTTGACCTTCAAATTTTGTCAATTGATTTTCTCTCTCTATCACATGAATACTTACTCTCTCTTCGGAGGGCATTCGCCGGTGAAGTCTCGGCTTAGTTTATACTCCCCCCGTCCCACCTCACTTGACACCCAAGAGGTGGGCACAAGAACTAAGAAAAAAGAATAAAATAAAAAAAATGTGTGGTAAAAAATGAAGAGAGAGAATGAGTGGGGTAAATAGTAGTGTTGATTGAATAAATTGAGTGGTGGAAAATGAAGAGAGAGAATGAGTGGTGGGATTCATCTAATATAAAAATATAAAAAGTAGGCTATTTTTGGGAGGTGTCAAGTGAGCTGGGAGGCCCAAAATGAAAATAAGTGTCAAGTGAGCTGGGACGGAGGGAGTATGTTTGTTTATTTTTTCAGGCTATTAAAATATACTCCCTCCGTCCCACAACAAGTGACACACTTTGCCATTTTGGGCGTCCCACTAATAAGTCACACTTCCTAAAATGGCAAAGAATCTTTACTATTCCCTCCACTCATTCTCTCTCCTACATTATTTTAATACTCACAACACCATTATAATTTACTATTCTCTCCACTCATTCTCTCTCCTACTCAACTATCTACACTCACAACACATCAACATTTTCACTTTTTCCTTAATTCCCGTGCGGAACAGTAACTGTGTCACTTGTTGTGGGACAGAGGGAGTACATGATATAATCTGGTGTTGGATTTGGGCTGATACGAACGTTTTTGACACAAATCATCATGACTAATTTTGTCATAAACAAGGATATGTCTGGAAAAAAAAATTATGCATGGATACCAAAGTGGCCTTGGCCCAGTGGTATGTAGGTGGCCTCCCGAAGGGGAGGTCACCGGTTCGACTCCCCTCAAGGGGGTTTTCTGTGGTTTAATTCCTACCTTGAATTTCAGGGTTTTTTGGAGCCTCCCGGGGCACATCCGTGCAGTTAAGGAAGCAGTAATTGCCTCGATAGGAGCAGCTGGAGCAGCCAATTGGTGATGTAAGAGTGATGTAAATGTCTTGTAGGAGGGCTCCCTTGGGGCTCTGGAGTATATGGAATGCTTGCCATTTGTATAGGACACATCCGCGATTAACCTCCACCGTGGCATGCGAGTCGGTACGCAGTGGTCAGGATTAATCCGGTGAAGGCTGGGAACCTGAGTATAAAAAAAAAAAAAAAAAAATTATGCATGGATGCTAAAATCATGAGTCGGTGCATCTTTAGCTACAAATTTGGAACCCAATGATCCAGATTATATGTCACAGAGGAATATATACTGTTGAGATTCATTGAGCCCAAAAAAAGACGGTAGGTCCAATATATTCCCTCCGTTCCATAAAACTTTACTTCTTTACTTTATTGTTGAAAATGGAAAATAAGAAATAACGTTATTAAAGTAGGTGTTGTGAGTGGGAGGAGAGAGAATGAGTGGAGAGATTAGTAAATTTGAAAAGTGTTGTGAGTATGACAAGTGGGTCCCATGAATAAAAAAATATTAAAAAATTTCCTTTTTAGGAAAGTGAGACTTTAAAGTGGGACGTCCAAAATAGTAAAAGGGGTAATATTTTATGGGACGGAGGGAGTATGACCTTTCGCTCCAGCGCTCCGCCGCTCCATACATTGCTGGCGCCGTTAATTTTGGGTCTTTCTAGCCTTCTATATAGTGCTGGTCCGACAATGTCACTACTACTAAATTTGGGGTTTGTGCAATCAAATCAGATGCATAGCAATAAGATTTATAAACAATTATAAAATATTTTGTATTTTCGGATCAATCATATCTCTAATTTTCAATCTAAGTTCACTAAAATTATAACATGCGACTGCTTCACAAAAATAATTACATAATTTGAAAATTACATTAAGCTCCAAAATGGAAAATTAGAGAAACACTAAATGTATTTTTTGTAATTAATATTTTATTAAGAGCAAGTCTCCCATGAGAACAAGGGGATCCGTCTCATGCATGAGACGGGTCGACCCATGACCCATGGGCATAACCGCCCAAACCAATAATTCCTAGTCCACGCCAAATTCATTCCAGCCAAGCAATTTGAGGCCTTCTTTGGATTTTTAATTGGTCTTTATTAATTTCCTAGGCCTCTCATATTTTTTTTAGGCCCAATTTTTTTATTTTATTTTATTTATTTTATTTTTTTTTGCTTTTTGCTTTTTTTTTTTAGTTTTTATATTTTTTTTTTAGTTTTTATATTATTTTTTCGGCTTTTCAGTGGTTTAGAAAAAGTAATAGTTACCATCTCTTAAAGTAACATTGTTCATAAGTAAAACGTAATACCTGTTTTGCAATATCAACTATTACTTAAACAAATGAGAAGTATTACTCAAAATGAAAACAATTCCTAAAACTATTATTAGTTAAAAAAAAAAAATAACACTATTACTTCACATGTGTAGTACTATTACTTATAGCAATACCAACTATTACTTAAACAAATGAGAAGTATTACTCAAAATGAAAACAGTTCCTAAAACTATTATTAGTTAAAAAAAAATAACACTATTACTTCACAAGTGTAGTACTATTACTTATAGCAATACAAACTATTACTTAAACAAATGAGAAGTATTACTCAAAATGAAAACAGTTCCTAAAACTATTATTAGTTAAAAAAAAAAAACAATATTACTTCACAAGTGTAGTACTATTACTTATAGCAATACCAACTATTACTTAAACAAATGAGAAGTATTACTTTTGCCAAACGAAGAAAACATAGGGAAAAATACTATTACTTTTCTGTATATATGTATTACTTTAATGTATACAAATTATTACTTTATATGCATTCAATTATTACATTATGTTATAGTAACTACTACTTTTCACTTTTTTTTTTTTTTACAGAAATTCATCATCAGAGGAACTTTCCTTGATTTAGCACTAAGAAAACAAATATTATGCAAGGAATCTCAAACTCAATAACAACAGAGTAGAAGCAATTTCAATCAGTGAAATTGCAGCAAAAATATGAAGAACAACAAATTCAATTGATGAATTTGCAGGAAATCAAACAACAAATGATATGCGACAAATGACAAAGATGAAAGCTCCACCAAACAATCACTTTAAATTTGGCTCGAGATGCGGAAAAAAACGAGGAAGAGAAGGTGGGGGAGGGGCGTTGGGTGGTGGGTTGGAGAAAGGGAGAGATCGACGGATCTCTCAAGTCGACGCCGGCGATAATGGCCGGAAATGATGAAGGTGCGGTGGGTGGTGGGTTGGAGCGAGGGGGAGAGCTAGGCTAGAGGCGAGAGATTGGGTCGGCAGATGGAGGTCTCTGCATTTACACGTATAGAGAGAGAGAGAAGAGCATTTACGTATAGAGAGAGAAGAGAGCGGGTAATTTTTCGGATCATGGGTCAAAAATGACCCGTCTCATGGATGAGACGGGTATAGGTGTTCTCACCCAAGTTTTTGTCTTTTATTAATAACTAACTTAATTTAATAAATTCATTCTCTTCACCATAGGGACACTACTCTACAAAATAAAATGGAAAATAAAGTTGAACGGAAGGAATATATTATAAAATGATCGGGCAATCTCAAAAAAGACAATCCATCAACAGAAAATTTTGGGGAAAATCTGTTTCTCCATAAGTTATAAAAAATCATGTTTTTAAATATATCGAATTGGTGTTTTAAAGCCTAAACTCACTGTTGCTTTAAGGTCTAAACTCGCTATTTTATTTTCTAGCTTAAACTCACTGTTTTAACGCCTAAACTCACTATTTTATTTTCTAGGTATTTTAAGGCATAAACTCAATGTTTTAAGATCTAAACTCGATATTTTTAAGGATGAAAGTAGGCTTTTTATAACTTATGGAGAAACAGGTTTTCCCTAAAACTTACTCATTAAATAATAATAATTAAAAAAAAAATCAACCCCCACATGGGCTTTTGCCATCCACTCCTAACCTCTTGGCCTGTCATCTTTCGTCGCTCAAGGTAAGCTCGTATCGTTAGGCGGCGGAGTCGGACCTAGCGCCTAGGGGCCTAAGTGGGGCCTAGGTGGGGACGAAAAATTAGACAAATTTTAAATATATTTCATAAATTTATATATATATTCAAAAAAAAAACTTCATTATTGATTAATGATAACTTTTTATAATTAACAATGTTAGTTTAGGATATCTAGGTAATTTGCACATTATTTTAATAAAAATGTAATTTTTAACAACAACGCTCTTAGAAAAAAAATACCATTATATCATAATCTTTAATTCGTTCTATCATATTTTGGGTTTCGCCACTACATCAAGATAGCTCAAATTTCCGAATGGGCTTATAGCATGGAAATTTGGAATTGATTCTGAATTTCCAACTTATTGAATTTCGCTCTGAATTTATTAAATTAAACAGGTCAATCCATGTAGTCGCGCCATTATTAAAGGAACCAACGAAAGATTTTACCTTCATGAATTTATCAAACTAAATAGGGTCAATCCTAACCCTAACCTAACCCCCTCGATGGCTTTAACTTTTTAATTAGTTTCGCTTCAGGATATCACGAAAATTAAGAAAAAATAAATGTTATGAGTATAAAAAATAAAGTACGAGAGATAAAGTTGGTATGATATAGTGAGTGAATTTTTATTGCGAGTGTAGCAAGTGAGTCTCGTTGTATATTTTAAGGAATAAAACAACTAACTAAATCTAAAAACCTTAGTTCAGAACAGATAAAAAGGAAAGTAAAAAAATTTATTCATTCATGGACGGAGAGAGTATTTATTAAATAAAAATACTACTTATTAAATAAAAATACTACTCGGTAGTTGCATGTTTTAAACGGAATGCGCTCTTTTACCGTGAGTAGGTTGTGACAGAGACATTAACAAAGAACAAGGCAAGCCCACCTTGTTGGAACAACACTTATACTATTTTTTATTTTTTATTTATTTTGATGCCCAGGTTTAATCCTCCGGGTAGTAGTTTCGGTCCCTCATTGCTACTACCAGTTAAATCGCGGGATGTGTCCGAATGACACAGGGTTTGAGAACAAGTCAACTAATATCACATACAAGATCCAACCTCAGAAGAAAGCAAATTGCTTTCACCAAGAATCGAACCCACGCTGCATGCCTCCAGAATCTTATGTCCCCCTCCTTTTACCACACGGCTATGCCCCTGGAACACTTATACTATTCTTTCCTAATCTGAACATAGAAAAAATCAATGTAAGATTTTCTCCACACGTTTGCAAAGTCAACGTCTGGGCGCATAACGACTATTTAAGGTTTCATCCTAGACTACAACAAAGCAAATAAATAAAAAAACATCATTAGTTCAATCAAGTTTATTAATTTCTCCAATCTCCATGGCTAAAGCACTTCTTTTTCTCTTAATCTCCATAGCCATTTTCGTCCCTCGCCTTTCCAACGCTTCCACTCCGGCCCTTTTCGTCCTAGGTGATTCAACAGTTGATGTCGGAACTAATAATTACATTAATGGAACTTCGACAAGAGCTGATTTTCCTCACTATGGCATTGATATGTTCGCCTCGAGGCCAACCGGGAGGTTCAGTAATGGTCTCACTACCGCCGACTTTATTGGTTAGTATTATTACACACATATATATATGCGTAGTTATTTGTATGTGTATATGCACTTTGAAATGTTGCTAACATTATCTTTGATCATCAGCCAGGCATTTGGGGTTCTTGAGAAGTCCGCGGCCTTTCTTATCTCTCGTTACGCTTAAACATCATCCCCAAAGGCACTTGTTTCAGGGCGTAAACTTTGCCTCAGCGGGGTCTGGCATTCTTGATACCACCGGAACGGTAATTTACTTCTATATGTAGATAAATAAAAAAAACTAATGAAACAGCCAGCATGGCACTGCGTCAGCGTCATGTCAGAATTGAACTAAACTTTGATGATATGGTGCTGATGATGTGGAGTTTTGCTATAGAGGGTCAGGATCTGATCTACTAGTGTCTAATGCAAATGAAACAATCATATGTGCAGCTAGTTGTGCCCTTGTCAGGGCAGATCAAGCAATTTGCGACAGTCCAGAGAAATCTTACAGTTAGATTAGGGGGGAAACACGCAAACAAATGGCTTTCAAAATCCGTATTCGCTATCAGCGTGGGAAGCAACGACTTATTCGCGTATTTCAGATCCAATACTGTACCTCCAGAACAGTTCCTCACCACTCTAATGAACACATACGGGACCCACATAACGGTAACATTTCTATATCCTGAAATGAAAATGCATACAAAAATATTGAAAAGGAAAACTCAAAATATCGCCTTTTGGTCTGTTCATCAGGCTTTATACAGACTTGGAGCAAGAAAGTTTGGGGTACTTAGCGTGCCACCTGTAGGCTGCGTTCCATCTTCGAGACTTTTTAACGAGACAGGAGGTTGTATGGGGTCCATGAACAATTTCTCTAACGCTTTTCATTCAGCAGTCCAAACCCTTTTCCAGAATCTTGAGTCTCGGCTCCCGGAAATTAAGTACTCAATTGGAAACGTGTATGAAATGACAATGGATGCTATTAATAATCCTCAACAATTTGGTAATTTTTTTTTTTTGCTATTTTTCACTCAAAAAGTTGTACTTTACTTTTCTAACTTGAATTGTCCAAATATTCATCTTGTTTTTGCTGGATTTTTGTAGGTTTTGAGGATGTTTCGACTGCTTGCTGCGGGACCGGGAGATTGAATGCGCAAACAAGATGCAATGCAGAGGCAAATCTTTGTTCTAACCGAGATGAATACCTATTCTGGGACTCGTTCCACTCAACACAAGCAGCGTCAAAGACTCAAGTTGGAATTCTCTTTGGTGGTGGATTGAGATATGTCAGCCCGATTAACTTCTCTCAGTTGGCTATGGATTGATTAGTCAACACTAGTCCTACTCGATGATCCCCCGTTTTGTTGAAACATTAACGATCCATTAACCATGAACCGACTCACAACTAGATTAAGAAGAGAATGAGAAGAAGAAGAAGAATATGATGGAATTAATTATACATAAACCCTAGAATGATGCGGAATATTTATTCTAGGACAATCATGCTTCATGTTATCAAAGATTATGGAACGATAGACAAACCTGAATCCATAGCAATATCTTGAGAATCCTTTAATGAAGACTTGATGAACGATTATTGCCTTCCAATTGATCCTTAGGGTTCTTGAAATTCAATTGATAATGGGAATCAAGAGAATAAAACCTAGGTAGGTCAATTGGGGACCATAACCCTATATTTATAATGACCTAGTATGTTAGTCAGCCCATTATAGATTAACAACTAGGCCCCTTAGGTATCTACACATATTAATTATAGATCTCATACTTATAAAAGATGACTTGGGCCCCCTTCAACTTTAGTAGATCACTTTATTAGGCCCAAATACTTTAATATTTAATGTGACATATACAATTAATTATAGTGCACATACGTCTATGTGCCCAAAGACTTTATTTATTATACTAGTATATGTAAAGTCCATAAAATATTCCAACAATCTCCCACTTGGACTTACACATGTACATAGTATAATACCTTAGTTTAATTGCATATCACATTATAAACCTTAACATCAATGCTTTACCAAATTGTGTCATCTTAAACCAATCCGGTCCATTAGTCAAATCAACATAAGGATCAAAGAGGTTTTCGTCACTATTAGCGCAACTAGACCCATCAGTGGTCACATATATTAACTCAACTAAATGACATGGATCAAGTATGGATGTGTAGCATGGAATAACATGTAATGTGATCTTCACATGTCTATTCTCAATCGGTCCAACCTTATTTTGAGATCAACCAAATATTCAGAGTGCAAAATAACTTTATTAACCAAAACTGAAAAACCAAATATACTTATAACAATTAATGTAAGAGCAAAATACAAAACTCCCACTCAATCTAAGCATACTCTAGTGATACAGCACCCATACAAGCAGTGTGCTCGTGAAAAACCTTCGGTGTTACACCCTTAGTAAGCGGATCCGCGACCATGGAGTTAGTCCCAATATGCTCAATACAAATCTGTCCACTCTGAATCCGTTCCTTAACAGCAAGATACTTAATGTCTATGTGCTTAGACTTAGACGAACTCTTGTTGTTATTAGAATACATAGCGCGAGCTTATTATCACAAAATAACTTTAATGGCCTCTCAACGCCACCTAATATGCGCAGCCCAGTGATAAAATTTTGCAACCAAATTGCGTGATTTGATGCCTCATAACACGCCACAAACTCTGCCTCCATCGTAGAAGTAGCAACAAGTGTCTGCTTAACACTCTTCCAAGAAACTGCTCCTCCACAAAGTAGATAAACGTAGCCCGAAGTAGACTTACAACTATCTTGGCATCCCGCAAAGTCAGAATCCGAATACCTAATGATATCAAGTCTATCTGACTTTCTGTAACTGAGCATATAGTCCTTTGTTCTCTGTAAATAACGCATGACCCTCTTCGCTACTATCCAATGATCCTTTCCAGGATTGCTAAGGTATCTGCCTAAAACACCAACTATGAATGCTAGGTCTGGGCGAGTGCAAACTTGAGCATACATCAAGCTCCCTATAGCCAAGCATAAGGGATGCTATTCATTTCCTTAGATTCAATCTCATTCTTGGGGCACTGAGCAAGATTGAATTTGTCACCTTTAGCCACTGGGGTGTCACCCATTTTACAATCCTGCATGCCAAATCTCTTAAGTACCTTATCGATGTAACTCTTTTGTGACAATCCAAGAATACCTCGAGAACGATCTCTGTGTATTTGAATTCCTAATACAAAAGATGCATCTCCCAGATCTTTCATCTCAAATTTCTTTGAGAGAAATCTCTTAGTTTCATGCAGTAAGTCCGTATCATTTGTGGCTAGTAGGATGTCATCCACATATAAAACCAGAAAAATATATTTACTCCCACTGAACTTGTGGTAGACACAATCATCAACTGTATTTGTCGTGAAACCAAATGACAATACAACTTGATGAAATTTGTAATACCACTGACGGGATGCTTGTTTGAGTCCATAGATGGATTTCTTGAGTTTGCATACCATATCCTTTGAATCTTTTGAAACCAAGGTTTACGGTTGCACCATATAAATTGTTTCTTCAATGTCTCCATTAAGAAACGGTCTTAACATCCATCCGATGTAACTCTAGGTCATAATGTGCCACTAATGCCATAATGATTCTAAAAGAGTCTTTCGAAGAAACCGGAGAGAAAGTCTCTTTATAATCTATTCCTTCTTTACGAGTAAATCCCTTAGCGACAAGACGTGCCTTATGTCTTTCCGCATTGCCACTGTGAATCCCTTTTGGTTTTAAATATCCATTTGCAACCAATAGGTTTCACTCCTTACGGCAATGGGACAAGATTCCATACATCATTGTCTTTCATTGATTTAATCTCATCATCCATAGCGACTATCCACTTTTGAGAGTTAGAACTACCAATGGCCTCATGAAAGTTGATTGGATCATCTTCCAATTGACCAATGTCTACCTCTTGTTCATTTAAAAATACCAAGTAATCATCCGAAATGGCACTTCGTCTCTCTAGTGGATCTTCTTAAAGGCACTTGTTCTTGAGGTTGTTGAGCTTGTTCCTCATGGACAACTAGAGGGATATTGACAATGTCTTCTTGATCCAAATTTTGTTCTTGAACCACATCAGGATTGAGATCCAAATCATGGTCAAGGACAATTGTAGGAAGAGGAATGGTAACCGGAACCTCTTCAAAGACAAAATCATCTCTAACTTGTCCCCCCACAAGCTCAACATCCTCAAAGAATTGAGCATTTCCCGTGTCAAAAAAGTTTCTGGATTTGGGATCGTAAAACTTAAAGCCCCTTGACCTTTCAGAGTAACCAACAAAGTAACTACTAACAGTCCTTGAGTCCAACTTCTTTTCACTAGGCCTGTAAGGCCTAGCCTCAGCCGGACATCCCCAAATGTGTAAATGCCTTAATACAGGTTTCTTGCCTGTCCATAGTTCATAAGGGGTTTTGTTAGCAGCCTTTGTGGGTACCCTGTTAAGGAGATAAACTGCAGTCTTTAATGCCTCTCCCCAGTGAGTGCGGTAAAGTAGTATGACTGATCATACTTCTCACCATTTCCTGTAAAGTTCGATTTCGTCTTTCAGCAACACCATTCATGCTAGGTTTGCCTGGCATGGTGTACTGAGGGACGATACCGCACTCCTCTAGGTATTTAGCAAAAGGCCCAGGACGTTGTTCACCTGATCCGTCATTTCTGCCATAGTATTCACCACCACGGTCAGATTTGACTTTCTTTATTGTTTTGCCATGTTGATTTTCAACCTCGGCCTTAAACTTTTTGAACATATCCAATGCCTGTGACTTTTCATGGATCAAATATAGGTAACCATAACGAGAGTAATCGTCTATGAATGTAATGAAATATTCTTGACCATTCCACGAGGGTGTAGGAAATGGTCCACATATATCCGTATGAATTAATTCCAAAACATTCGTAGCTCTCTCAGCTTTTAATTTGCTTTTGTCTGTTTGTTTTCCCTTAATACACCCAACACATATTTCATAATCGATTTGTCAAGTGTTTCAATAATTCCCTCTGACACAAGCCTTTGCATTCTCTGTTTTGATATATGTCCTAATCGCTTGTGCCATAATGACATGGAATTATTGTTAGTAAATTTGCGTTTAGTACCACGTGTTTCCACATGCAGGTTTTCATGATATGAAGCAACAGTATCCAACATATAAAGATTATCATAAAAAAATAAAGTACTAGATCCAATAAACTTAGAATTATACGAGAAACGACATTCACCATTTGCAAATGAACAAGTAAATCCTTCTTTGTCCAAAACTGAAATGGAAACCAAATTCCGTCTAAAAGACGGTACCACATGTGTCTCATACAAATCTAAATAAAATCCAGACTTTAATAATAATCTAAAAGTTCCGATTGCTTCAACTTCAATAGAATTGCCGTTCCCCACATAAATGAATCTTTCAGCATCACTTGGCTTTCGGCGGTTCGGGCAACCCCGCATAGACACACCGATGTGAGTAGAAGAACCGAGAATCTAACCACGAGTGTGTCTAGGCACCGAAACCAAATTAACCTCGGAACAAACAAAAGCAAGAGATATACCTTTCTTTACACGCCATGCGTGATATTTAGGAGCAATCTCTCTTCATATGATCCATTTCCTTACGAGAAAAAGCAACACGGATCCTTATCTTGTCCCTTGGGCGTTGACGTTGCGAAATCCTTAGCTTGTCCCTTCGATACTTTATGTTGCTTTTTCTTTGGCTCATTGACCGCAGTTTCTTTAGCCTTCCTTTTCTTGTTATATCCCGAAGAGGAAGCCGCAAAGTGAGCACTCTCGGTCTTTTCGAGACTTTAACCTTGATTCCTCTTGCACACACGGTGAAATGAACTCATTAAGAGTCCACTTTTCCTTCGGCAATTGAATGTTACTTCAAATTGCCCAGCGTGGTGGAAGAGAGATCATAACCATATGAACAAGCATGTCATCCGAGCGGCTCGAACTTGAGAGCCTTAAGTTTAGATGCCAAATTGGCCATCTCCATAATGTACTCACGCACGTTCCCTTTACCTTTATACCTCATGGCAACAAGATTACGCAAAGCGTGCTTGTTTCGCCCTTTCATTCTTAGCAAAACGCTTTTCAAGCTCTGTAAGGAACGTCATTGCAACTTTCTCATCATCTATATCGCCTCTGAATGATTACGGGATGCTTTTCTTCATGATCATAAGACACATGCGATTGGAGCGTTCCCACTTTTCCATATCCTTCTTAGCTTGAGATGTACTCGTGCTAGTGGTCGGCGGGTTTTGGCTCACGAGTGTAAGGTCTAGATCCATAACTCCCAGAACAATCAGCACATTTTCTTTCCAGCTCTTAAAATTCATCCCATTCAGCATGGGAATCGAGTTGATGTTAGCAGATACATTAGAAGCTGATGAATTAACTGAATAGAGAACAAAAATAAAACAAATGAGCTCACATATAACTTTAAGCAGATAAATGTTTGAAATTAAAATTATCCCATTACAAGAAAATCGACGCAACATTAATTTTAATCTTTGGATAGAAAATTAACTTGCAAGTGATTTTCTTGATGTAGAAATCAAATATTAACAGTAAAATCCTGTCAAATATCAAGTCTTTCTTTGGACCGACTCAATATTCACATGGACACTTAATAACTGTTACATATTTATCTCCACAGACGAATTTGAATTTCTGCCAGATAATAGCCTTCCTTTGGGCCGACCATTACCCGCATGAAAAACAAACACGCTAAAACTTCAAATAATCATGTATTTTAAATTAAAAAATTTCATAGGAGAGGTTACTTTGGTAACATGCTATGAAAATTTAATAACATAAAATACAAGATGTGTTCGAATGAACGAACCCAAAGTAATTTCAAACATGGGCATAAATTAAACATTATTATTGAAATTTAAAATTATTAAGTCCATAATAATAATTTCAATAAATAATATTTACTTAATCCAAATAACACATAATTGATACAAACCCAAAAAAAAAAAACAAAACAAAACAGAAGCCATGATGGAACATGGGTCTCGGCGGCGTATACCGCAGAGATTGACCCAAGTTTGGGGATAATTCCATAGTAGAATGGAAAAGGTGAAATTATTTCAATGCACGCCAAAAAAACCCTTAACATCAGACAACCTTAATACTCCTCTCCCACAAAAAGACAATTTTAACCAATTAATTGATTAAGCATGCAGCAGATCAATTTGGAGTTTCCACAAACAATAATGCTCCAAATTTTATCTATCGATTAAATGTGCAAACCTTTTTTTTTGTCACACCTAAAAAACTGCTGCTTGAAATTTCGTAGTGTGAAATAAATCCGCTCATGGATTACAGAAAGTCCCAAAATTTGCAGATTTTTTTAATCACTAACCATCAAAATAAATTAAAATAATAAAATTAATCGTTTCGGTCGATTTCTAAAATCTAATAGAGACATCACAAATCAGCACCTTTGATGACAATCAAAGTTCAAGATCGGACCTAATTATGAGCTCATTAAATCATAAACAGCACCTTTGGTTGAATTAAATCATAAACAGCAAAATTAATTCGATCCAAATAATCCCAACAACCAAGCAAGATTACGGCTCTGATACCACTTGATGGAATTAATTATACATAAACCCTAGAATGATGCGGAATATTTATTCTAGGACAATCATGCTTCATGTTATCAAAGATTATGGAACGATAGACAAACCTGAATCCATAACAATATCTTGAGAATCCTTTGATGAAGACTTGATGAACGATTATTGCCTTCCAATTGATCCTTAGGGTTCTTGGAATTCAATTGATAATGGGAATCAAGAGAATAAAACCTAGGTAGGTCAATTGGGGACCATAACCCTATATTTATAATGACCTAGTATGTTAGTCAGCCCATTATAGATTAACAACTAGGCCCCTTAGGTATCTACACATATTAATTATAGATCCCATACTTATAAAAGATGACTTGGGCCCCCTTCAACTTTAGTAGATCACTTTATTAGGCCCAAATACTTTAATATTTAATGTGACATATACAATTAATTATAGTGCACATACGTCTATGTGCCCAAAGACTTTATTTATTATACTAGTATATGTAAAGTCCATAAAATATTCCAACAGAATAATACGGAAGCGTGTATCTTGTGATTCCATGATTGTGTTCTTGATCTTGTTCTTGAATAAATGAGAAAGTAGGAAAGAGTAGATCTTCTAAATGATAAGTGCCCTTAATCTCTTTAATTTTCAATTACTTAGGAAGAGTTTTGACTGAATGAGAAATGATGTAACTAGTAGATTCATAGGCTTGATGGATAGGCCTTTATATAGGAATCCAAGGGGCACTTCATTTAGGGACTACACCCTTTCATAAAGATGATGGTGTGAAGTTACCATTATGCCCATCATTTAATGGTACTTACACCTAATGGAATTCTACACATTTTGTCTATACTTTAACATTATTAAATGATTATAACAAATGAAATTAAATAACACATATTAATTAATCCATGTTCTAACAATCTCCCACTTGGATTAATATTAATATGTATCTTTTACTAAATAAATTCCTTAATCATTTATAACATGAATGACAACCCTTATGTGCACGTTTATTGTCATCCAACACAATCCCGTCCATTAGTCTTATAAGTATAGGGACTAAAGGGGCAGTCGTTGTAATTGATTCGCAACTAAACCCACATTAATCACATATATATATCCAACTAAACGACATAGATTAAGTATAGATATGTAGCATGGAATATTAATGAATATATATGAAGAACGCATATATATATTCTCCAACTAGTCCTACTTAACCAAATGAGATCAATATAAATAATAACAACACAAAGAAATAGATAACAACACAAACTCCCACTGATTTAAGCATTATCAAAAGTTGTTTCACCCATATGAGCAGTATGCTCGTGAAACATCAAAAGAGATTACACTTTACAAAATGGATCCAATAACATGGAGTTTGATCCTATAAGTTGTATATCTATTTGTTCATTTTATACCTATTTCTCTTCAACAAGAGACATAACCATAGGATGTCTTTCGACATCTTTGCATCCACTAAAACATAATCGAAATACTTAATGATCTCAAAATGATCCGATTTTATATACATAAGCATGTAGTTTAATGTTTTATAGGTACTTCATCATTCTTTTGGATGCGACTTAATGTTCTTCTTTCCGAATTGCTTTGGTATTGACCAAGCATCCCAATAATAAATACAAGGTCTGCATGCAGTACGGACTTGCGCATACATTAAGCTTCCTACTGCCGGTGCATAAGGGATATTTTCCGTATACTTGGATTTAAAATTAATCTTTAGGACATTTACTTTAAACTGAATTTATCTCCCTTAGAGACATGGGTGTCATGTGGTTTACAATTTTCCATGCTAAACCTTTGTAATACCTTCTCTATATAGCTCTTTTGTGATAATCCCAAAATACCTCGTGAATGATCACGATGAATTTGGATTCCCAATACAAAAGATGCTTTATCAAGATCTTTCATCTCAAATTTGTTTGAGAAATTTCTTAGTTTTTAGAAGGTCCTTATCATTACTAGCAAGAAAAATATCATTCAAATATCATCCACATATAAGACCAAAATAATAAATCTACTCCCACTGAACTTATGGTACACACAATCTTCACCAAGATTCATTTCAAAGGCAAATGAAAGAATAACTTGGTTAAATTTTAAGTACCATTGGCGAGATGCTTGCTTAAGCCCATAAATGGATTTCTTAAGTTTACAAACCAGTTGACTAGTTTGATTCGAATTAGTCACCATTTCTGGTTTCTTCATATAGATAGTTTCCTCAATGTTGCCATTGAGAAAAGCTGTCTTAACATCCATTTGATGAAGCTTAAGATCATAATGTGTCACTAATGCCATAATGATCATAAAAGAGGTTTTAGAAGATACCAGAAAAAATGTTTCTTTATAATCAATGCCTTCCTTTTGAGTAAATCATTTAGTAACAAGACGTGCCTTATATCTTTCCATATTACCTTGCTAATCCCTTTTGGTTTTAAATATCAATTTATAACCAATAGGTTTTACACCTTCAGGTAATGGGACAAGATCCCAAATGTCATTGTCTTTCATTGATTTTAACTCCTCATTGATGGCATTGATCCACTTATGAGAATTAGGACTATTAAAGGCTTCATGAAAGGTGATTAGATCATCTCCCACTAAACCTAAGGTGTCCTAATTCTCCGCAAGATACATATCATAAATATCCGAAATAACACTTCTTCTTTCTCTAGTAGATCTCCTTAAGGGCACCGGTTCATCCTCATTTTGAGGTTGTTGAATTTTATTATGTCCAACATTTTCATGTTGTCCGTTATTTACGGGAGTCTCTATTTTGAATTGTATGTTCTTTGTTGAATTTCAGGTACAATTACTTGATTTCCAACAGGAACTAAAGTTTGAGGAATAAAGAGTGGTTCCTCTAACTCTTCAAATTCAAAATCATTACTATTTCTCCCACTAAATTCAACATCCTCAAGGAACCTAACATTGTCAGTCTCGAAAAAAATGTTCTAGTTTTCGAGTCATAAAATTTTTATCCCCTAGATCTCTCGGCATACCCTACAAAATAGCTACTAACAGTATTTAGGTCCAGTTTGCCCTCATTAGACCTTATAAGGTCTAGCATCTGCTGGACACCCCCATAAATGAAGATGATTTAAGGACGGTTTCTTATTCGTCCATAACTCATAAGGGGTTTTGTCGATAGCTGTTGAAGGTGCTCTATTGAGAATATAAGCTGTGGTTTTTAATGATTCGCCCATAATGAGTGAGGTAAAGAAGTACAAGAAAACATACTTCTTACCATATCCTTAAGGATTTATGTCTCTCCAATATACTATGCTAGGTTTACAGGCATGGTGTAGTGAGGGACAATCCTACCACTCTTCAAAATAGCGAATATAAAGGACAGGACGTTATTCACCCAATACGTTATACCGTCCGTAGTTTTCACTACCATGATCGGATTTAACGTTCTTAATAGTCTTTCTTATGCCTTAAAAGACTTGAAAACGACCAATGATTGAAACTTTACATGAAGAAAATAATGTATCCATAACGAGAGTAATCATCCATGAACGTAATGAAATATTGTTGACCATTCCATGAAGGGTTAATGAATGGTCCACAAATGTCCATATGAATTAGTTCCAAGACGTTTGATACTCTCAAAATTCTATTTCCTTTAATGTTTGTAAATTTATTCTTTAAAACACTTTAATGCAAAAGTTTTATCCGGAGTATCAAGTTGTTTTTAGAATTCCCTCCAACATAAGCTTTATCAATTCTCCCTTTGGAGATATGACCCAAACGCCTATGCCATAGAATACAAGAATTTTCACTTGATAACTTTTGCTTAGTGCCTTTAGTTTTGGTTTCATTATTATGGGACTCATTAATAGTATTTGTTTGAAGTAAATAAAATTGTCATTGTTAAGATAAAGTACTAATACCGACAACCTCGGAATTGAAAATAAGATCACATTTATTATTACCAAATGAACAGGAATAACCTTCCCGATCTAATAATGTGACTGATATCAAATTCCGCTTAAATGACGGTACAATAAATGTATTATTTAATACAAAATAATAGCCCGTACTTAACAAAAATCCACTATGCCTATAACTTCAACCGGATTTCCAGCTTCCATATAGATGTATTTCTCATCTTATTTGGGGATTCGGTAATTCCAGGTAACACTTGCATACATGAACTAATGTGAGTTGTTGCACCAAATACAACCACTATGTATATTAAGGAATTGAAACCAAATTTGCCTTAGTACAAACAAGACCAAATGACATACCATCACGAATTCGCCATTCGCGATATTTATGGTAGTCGTTCTTCATGCGAGTAAGGTCCTTGCAAAAGAAGCATTTCTTGACTTTATGATCCTTAAATGATCCCTTATGCTTCTTACTTGCAACCGCAATTTCCTTCCCTCTTCTCTTAATCCCACGAGAAGAAGTAAATGATGAGTGAGTACTTTCTAATTTGAGATATTTCATCCTATCTTCCTCTAATGTCATATGTGAAAGTAATCCATTAATATTCCACTTTTTCTTTTGACATTTATAGGTCACTTCAAAAGGACCAAATTGAGGAGGAAGATAGATCAAAACTAAGTGCACGAGCAAATCTTCCGAAATCTCTAACTTAAGTGCTTTTAGTTTGATCGAAAGATGAAATAATTCGATAATGTACTCCCGAAGATTTTCGTCACCCTTGTACCGAATGGAAACAAGTTTCCACAAGAATTCAAGAAAAAACTCAGCATTTTCGATTTCAGAGACATTGTCCAAAAATGTCTCTGAAACTGCATTTTCCATGATCATTAGACTCACGCGGTTGGACCATTCCCATTGCTCAACATTTTTCCGTTCTATAACGGTATTTCCTTTAGTGAGAGCAGCGGGACTTGATTTCCCAAATGCGTGATCGATGTCCATATTGCCTAAGATCATCGTTATATTATTTTTCCAAGTTTTAAGTTTAGTCCCAGTAAGCAAATGTACATCATTTATAGCAGTAGTTACGGATGAAGCATTAATCAAATCTGAAGGAGAAGAACAAGAATGAAATAAAACATATATAAGAAACTACATAATGATTAATTATATCAAATGAATTCCATCAAAATAAAAGATAATCAACATGACATCAAGACTAATCTTTGGATTACGAATTGACTCACAATTTGATTTATCTTAGGGTAAACAAATAGCTTAAACAACACACTTTAAATACTTGCCTTCCTTTGGGCCAGATCAAGTACAAAAGGTGTCCTAAAGTTTAAGGTACTTGTTCCCCGGCAATAAAGAATATAAACAATTCACTTTAAACACCCGCCTTCCTTTGGGATGGTTCACAGCATTTAAAATGACCAAAAGTTTAGTTCAATTATTACCCCAAGAATGTAAATACTTAGTCAACAACAAGGTCTCCTTTGGGAAAAAAGCATGTTATCACATATCAATATTTACATTCATCTTTTAACAAGTTTGAATTTAATCAACAAGGTCTCCTTTGGGAAACAAGCATGTTAATTATATCCAAAAATGTTAAGGATATAATTAATCGGAAACAAAAGGCCTTAAGGTTATTTCTGAAAATTTAAAGATTAAATAAATAAGTGAAATTTATCATTAAAAGATAGTATCCTTTTGTTCTACCCGTCCATTCTTAAAGTTCGATAACTCTAAGAACCGCCGAAGCGCGACTGGTGTCCAGATACTATAATTTACTAACAAATTATCACAAAAGACCAAAATGGTATGAATGACCAAAAAAATTGCAGTTCTATAAACATTGAAGCTTCTGCACACATGGGCGGCCGCGCAGGTCAAGGTGGGCGACCGTCCAAGCTTCAATTCCACAAATTTTGAAGTCGCTGTACACATGGGCGACCGCCCAGGTCAAGATGGGCGACCGCCCAAGCTGCATTTCACAGTCATTGAAGTTGCTATACACATGGGCGACCGCCCAGATCAAGATGGGCGATCGCCCATGTGCCCAGTGCCCAGATTTGACGAAAAGTCACCATTTTTAACACCCTTTTATGAACAGTTTTGAATGATTATTCAACCAAAGCAAGTAGATCCTTATACTCACATCACATTTTTAAATGTGTGGCTATACATTTGAACAAACTCACAATGCATCAAATGATGGTGGCTATGTCCAAAATAGGATAATCTTACATTAAGAATTGAAAGCCTTGTGTAAACCAAAATCAGAAATAGAATGAAGTTTATGAATATAATACTCTTAGACAAGATGAGTATCATGAACAAGAACAAAAACTAAATGAAATCATACAAGAATTAAAGCATAAGGCTTTATAAGAATTTCAAACTCAATCTAGTATATGAGTAGGCTCTGATACCAATTGTTGGAACATTAACGATCCATTAACCATGAACCGACTCACAACTAGATTAAGAAGAGAATGAGAAGAAGAAGAAGAATAATACGGAAGCGTGTACCTTGTGATTCCATGATTGTGTTCTTGATCTTGTTCTTGAATAAATGAGAAAGTAGGGAAGAGTAGATCTTCTAAATGATAAGTGCCCTTAATCTCTTTAATCTTCAATTACTTAGGAAGAGTTTTGACTGAATGAGAAATGATGTAACTAGTAAGATGGACATCATGGAGGCTTGATGGATAGGCCTTTATATAGGAATCCAAGGGGCACTTCATTTAGGGACTACACCCTTTCATAAAGATGATGGTGTGAAGTTACCATTATGCCCATCATTTAATGGTACTTACACCTAATGGAATTCTACACATTTTGTCTATACTTTAACATTATTAAATGATTATAACAAATGGAATTAAATAACACATATTAATTAATCCATGTTCTAACACGTTTTTCTTCATATTTGTTATCATTTCCATTTTTTCTTTCTGTTTTTTTTCGATATGCTTGTAATTTGTTCCTTCTTCTAATCTCTTTGTAATAAAAGTGTCTAGACAAGACAACTATTCTTTCCATTTTTGAAATAAAACTTTCTTGTTCATAAATTCTTCATACCAGAAACTTATGATAAGAGACTAACGTCATCGGGTCAACGCAAAAGTCAACCTCCATACGATTTCATGCTTCATACCTTCAGATTAATCATAACAGAATTAGCCTACACATACAAAATTACTAATGTTGACATAATTAGTCATTGCAGTTTCAACACCAGAAACAACAGCATAACTGGGAACAAGATAATCTACTTGCTGTAAGAATAATCACCTTCAATGGAAAAAATAATTAAAGAACAGAGAAGAGAAAGAGAAAGAGGATGAACACTCAGATGGTACCTCACGTTGAATGTATTGCCGTGGGTTGTGATGTATATATAGACTTTAGTATATTTACATAGAAGTAAACCTATCTTAACTAACTAGGAAAGTGAATATGTACACAATAACAATCATTATCAATCCTAGCTAAAGTTAAGGGGAAATAACAAAAGATATATACAAAGAATATATAGAAAATATGCTACTCTTTCTTGATGATATTTGGTGGTTTGAATGGCGTGACTTGTGCCTCACTTTTCGGTCTATCACCCCCCCCCCCTCAAGCCAAGCGAAGGTGACCGGAGCTGCAGCTTGTCCGACAAAAGAAGAAACCGAGGAGCTGCCAAGCTCTTTGTGAAAATATCCGCAAGCTGATTCGAGGACGAAATATGAAGGAGCCGAAGAAAACCCCATTGTTGTAGCTCACGAACAAAGTGGAGATCAATCTCAATATGTCGAGTTCGAGCATGGAAAACGGAATTCTTTGACATATGTAATGCAGAAATATTATCACAAAAAAGTGTAGGATCACGAAACAGAAAAGAAAACCACCTTATTTCAGCTGTCGTGGATGCCAAAGCCGATACTACGCCCATTTGCTAGACCTAGCAAGATCCGTTGTTTCTTGGCGATCCACGCAGCTCAAATTTGATCCAATGAATACACAAGCCCCCGTTGAAGACCGTCGATCATCCGGAGACCCGGCCCAGTCCGCATCACAGAAAGCAAGTAAAGATGTTTCTAGGGACTTCTGGAAGGAAAGTCCTTGCGACACCGATCCTTTAAGAAATCGAAAATTCTTTTGACAGCTTGAAGATGAGAGGTGCGGGGAGTATGCATAAATTGACACACCTGATTAACCGCAAAGGCGATGTCAGGTCAGGTAAGAGTGACGTATTGGAGGCCCCCTACCATGCTGCGATAGAGAGTAGCATCCGGAAGAGGGTCACCATCAAGTGATGAGAGATGAATGTCAGGCGCCATGGGGGTGGGGGCTGGTTTACAGGAATCCATATGGAACTTATGAAGAAGGTCAGCCGTGTAGCGAGATTGACTGAGAGATAAGTGGGTGTCGGTACGAGTAGCTTTGATGCCCAAGAAGAAACTAAGAGGTCCCAACCGGCGACTCTCAAAAGTAGCACAAATGGAGTCAATAACCGAGTGTATTGCAGCGGAGTGAGAACCTGTAATTATTATGTCATCTACGTACACGAGTATAGCAAGAGTGGACGCGGCCGTGTGACGGACAAACAATGAGGAATCGGACCGACCGTTAAAGAAACCCAATGTAAGAAGGAATTCATGGAGGCGATAGAACCAAGCCCGGGGAGATTGCTTAAGCCCGTAAGGTGCCCTATGAAGACGACAGACATGGTGAGGATGATTTGGATCATTGAACCCCGGTGGTTGTGCCATATAGACCTCTTCTACGAGAATTCCATTTAAGAAAGCATTTCGACATCGAAACAGCTGTTCAATTTGCCAGTCACGAGAATGTGCCAAGGATAAGATTGTGCTGATGGTGGCCGGTTTAATAACGGGACTGAACGTCTCTTCGTAGTTGATTCCTTCCTGTTGAGTAAACCCTTGAGCGAATAGTCTAGCTTTATACCTCTCGAGAGATCCGTCGGCTTTCCGCTTGACCTTGTATATCCATTTGCTACCCACTATGTTCTGATGTGGAGGAGAAGGAACTAAGGACCAAGTTTGATTCTTGTGAAGAGCCATTAATTCCTCCTTCATGGCCTCTTGCCAATGAGGTATAGGGGAAGCTTGACGGAATGTTCGTGGCTTAAACAGAGGCGAGGTTGCCATTGTAGCACCGAATGCAAAATGATGTTTCGGACGGAATATGCCATCTTTGACCCGAGTTGTCATAGGGTGAGTTTTCAAAGGAGCAGAGCATGCAGAGCCCGTATGGGAGAAGACGGGACTTGCTTGAGTTGGGCTCAGAGTAGGAGGAGCCATAGGAACAATCGAACTGGAGAGTGAAGGGGACTGGGCCAGACCCAGTGGCCGAGCCCGGTCGGGGAGAAGTCCAGCGGATCTGGTGTAGGCGAGCCCCCAAGGAGTTGGGCCTGCTAGGAGTCGATCCAGTAGAAGAAGGAACTGAAGTGGCAGAACTTGGGTCCCAGCCAGGAGACGGCGGCCTAGTAGGTACTGGAGACGACGGGCCAAGGGAGGCTGGGTCGTGTGGTACATCCCAAGCTTGTCGGCAGAGCAGTAGGGGAAAAGGCCCATTGTCATGAATTTGGCCATTAGGAGTTGAAGAATAGCCACCAAGTTGATGTAGACTGCTTGAAGGAATGCTTGGGAATTTCGGAGTCCATTGGGCTGTGATGAATTGTTGTGGACCATGTGCCTGTGCTGCTGGAAATTTCTTAGCCACATAAAAGAAATGACTTTCATCAAATAAAATGTGACGAGAAATATAAATACGACCCGTGGTAGGGTTATAACACCGGTACCCTTTGCGAGTTGTATCATAACCAAGGAACACACATGGAGTTGACTTGGGCATTAACTTGTGTTGATTATATGGTGTGAGATTAGGAAAACATGTGCACCCAAAAGTTTTGAGAAAGCGATAATCCGGAGTGCGTTTCCATAATCTTTCATATGGGGGGATAAAGTGAAATTGCCGCATAGGCAATCTGTTGATTAAAAACACCGCTGTAGAGAATGCTTCAAACCAAAAAGAATCTGGAACATGAGATTGGGCTAAAAGACAAAAACCCATCTCAGTAATATGACGATGTTTTCTCTCCACAACCTCATTCTGTTGGGGAGTATAAGGACATGAAGACCTATGACTAATGCCATGAGTGGACAAAAAACCTGCAAATTGCCGGTTAACAAAATCACCCCCTCCATCTGTCTGAATAGTCTTGATTGTGTGAATAGCCAAAAATTTTCTAGTTAACTGATTTTCAATTAGAGTTTTGAAATCACAGAAAATAGAAAATACATCGGATTTTCGAAAGAGAGGAAACATCCACACATATCTAGAAAAATCATCGACTATGGACAAATAAAATTTAAACACAGAATTAGACGGGACAGGTGAGGGTCCCCAAACATCAAGATGCAATAAATCCAAAGTTTTTTTACAGAATTAAAAGAACGGATTTGAAAAGGAAGATTACATGCTTTGCCCAACGGGCAAAAATGACACATCTCCCTATGCCTAACAGAACCGCTAATCGGAAGTTTGGCTTTATTTGCTAATGTCTCAAAAACTTGGGAAGAAGGATGGCCCAAGCGGGAATGCCATGTAGCCGGAGAAGCAAGTTCCCCAATTAACGCCAAAGAGTTTATGCGAGAATCGGGGATGAAAGATAATGTGTAAAGATCGTCCGCATTACTGCCAGAAAGAGTAATCTTCTTGGTACGGTTGTCCTTCACACAAAACCCAAAAGCAGTTAGTTCAAAAAAGCAATATCGTTATCTAGGCAAAATTTGCGAATTGAAAGTAACGACCGATTTTAGGAACATGCAATATAGTATTCATACGAAAAGACCGATTTTGGTGAGTAAATTGAGATGACCCGACATTAGCAATAGGAATAGTGGACCCATTAGCAACCCGAATGAAATCGTTACCTGAGTACGGTGAGCAATGTTGCAGAACACCCTGATTGGATGTCATGTGATCCGTCGCACCGGAGTCAAGAACAAAGGAGACGGGAGCCATGGGTGAAGAGTTGCCTGAAGGATATCCACCATCTGCTGTGACATTTGCTGGACATGGGTAATACTGAGCATTATATGCAAAATTGCCCCGTTGAAAACAAGTGGTGGCATCTGAGTTTCTTGCAAATTTGACAAGAGACGGTGTTAGGGTCAGGGCTCATGAACGAATTGGGAGGGGTATAAGGGCGAGGGTTGGTGGCTGGGACAGGATGGACTGGAGGGCGAAACTGACCTGGGTTAGGAAGAGGCTGAAAATTTTGGGGAAATGGCAGGAGACCCCGTCCCTGATTACGACCTTTGTTTTTACCATTGTTATTTCGATTTCAACCCCCTCGCCCTTGATTAGGGAAGAAAAAGAACCCACCCTAATTATTTGGCCGAACCCCCCCCCTTGGTTCTGAGAATTGGATCCGGATGGCTGAGAAATGGTTTGGGAGATTCAGAAGTTTTGGCGGCGGCTAGAGCATGGACCGTAGGAGCTGTGTGGTTTGCAAATTTTTTCTGTAAAGCCTCTTCTTGAAGAAGCAGGTCCTTAAGATCATCAATAGTGGTGGATCCCTTAGAGTTTTGAGTGGTAATAAACTCCTTATATGTATGACCTAACCCCCCTAAAATCCGACTCCTAAGAGTTTGAGATGACACAGCCTCACCCGCTCGAGAAAGAGAATGAGCTATGGTTTTGGCACGAAGAATATAGGTTTGGATGGACATACCCGGACTAAGAGTGAGGTCATGAAGTTCTTCCTATAATTTTTGAATATGGATAGTTGAGGCTACACCAAATTCTTTGGCGAGAAGGTCCTAAGCCTCGGGAGCGGTAAGACAAGGGTTGACATGAGGTTGAACATCTGAAGTGACAGTGGCTTTAATCCACCCAAGGACAAAGCGAGAAGTATGAATGAACTTTTCATGAGCGGGATTAGGAACGGTAGAAGTATTATCTGTGGGGATGGTTTCGGGGGGAGGGATTTTGTCAGTCACAACATGCATAAGATAGTGAATCTCGAGCATTGACAAGAAAAGAGAACTCCAATTTTGATATTTCTCATTTGATAGTCGACAATGACCCATGTAAGATTGGACGTTGAACAGAACGGGAAGACCATGTTTATTACCCGGAAGATTACCTTGCCCAGAATAGGAGTTGGCCATGGATTTTGATGACTCATTTGATTCTTGACCAATGGCTTTAGATTGCTCTGATACCATGTAAGAATAATCACCTTCAATGGAAAAAATAATTAAAGAACAGAGAAGAGAAGGAGAAAGAGGATGAACACTCAGATGGTACCTCACGTTGAATGTATTGCCGTGGGTTGTGATGTATATATAGACTTTAGTATATTTACATAGAAGTAAACCTATCTTAACTAACTAGGAAAGTGAATATGTACACAATAACAATCATTATCAATCCTAGCTAAAGTAAAGGGGAAATAACAGAAGATATATACAAAGAATATATAGAAAATATGCTACTCTTTCTTGATGATATTTGGTGGTTTGAATGGCGTGACTTGGGCCTCACTTTTCGGTCTATCAGCCCCCCCCTCAAGCCAAGCGAAGGTGACCGGAGCTGCAGCTTGTCCGACAAAAGAAGAAATCGAGGAGCTGCCAAGCTCTTTGTGAAAATATCCGCAAGCTGATCCGAGGACGAAATATGAAGGAGCCGAAGAAAACCCCATTGTTGTAGCTCACGAACAAAGTGGAGATCAATCTCAATATGTCGAGTTCGAGCATGGAAAACGGAATTCTTTGACATATGTAATGCAGAAATATTATCACAAAAAAGTTTAGGAGGGGAAAGCGGGAGACCCAACTCACGAAACAGAAAAGAAAACCACCTTATTTCAGCTGTCGTGGATGCCAAAGCCCGATACTCTGCTTCGCTGCTAGACCTAGCAACAGTCTGTTGTTTCTTGGCAGTCCACGCAACCAAATTTGATCCAATGAATACACAAACCCCCGTTGAAGACCGTCGATCATCCGGAGACCCGGACCAGTCCACATCACAGAAAGCAAGTAAAGATGTTTCTAGGGACTTCTGGAAGGAAAGTCCTTGCGACACCGATCCTTTAAGAAATCGAAAAATTCTTTTGACAGCTTGAAGATGAGAGGTGCGGGGAGTATGCATAAATTGACACACCTGATTAACCGCAAAGGCGATGTCAGGTCGGGTAAGAGTGACGTATTGGAGGCCCCCTACCATGCTGCGATAGAGAGTAGCATCCGGAAGAGGGTCACCATCAAGTGATGAGAGATGAATGTCAGGCGCCATGGGGGTGGGGGCTGGTTTACAGGAATCCATATGGAACTTATGAAGAAGGTCAGCCGTGTAGCGAGATTGACTGAGAGATAATTGGGTGTCGGTACGAGTAGCTTCGATGCCCAAGAAGAAACTAAGAGGTCCCAACCGGCGACTCTCAAAAGTAGCACAAATGGAGTCAATAACGGAGTGTATTGCAGCGGAGTGAGAACCTGTAATTATTATGTCATCTACGTACACGAGTATAGCAAGAGTGGACGCGGCCGTGTGACGGACAAACAATGAGGAATCGGACCGACCGTTAAAGAAACCCAATGTAAGAAGGAATTCATGGAGGCGATAGAACCAAGCCCGGGGAGATTGCTTAAGCCCGTAAGGTGCCCTATGAAGACGACAGACATGGTGAGGATGATTTGGATCAATGAACCCCGGTGGTTGTGCCATATAGACCTCTTCTGCGAGAATTCCATTTAAGAAAGCATTTCTGACATCGAGCTTTGCGGTTAATCAGGTGTGTGACATCACACACTTTCAAAAGCCTCATATTAAGTCAAATCTATATAACATTTACAATATTTACCCCGGTGTATTACTGTTATAAATTTACCGTTTTCATTGTTGGTCTTTTTGAAGACGAGTGTAGGAGGCAAAGCCGAGCTGCACCCATCATCATCTTCATCTCTTCCTTGTCGTACTCTTCATGTAGATTAGCGTCAATTAAACGTTCACATAGTCCAGAACAAAGTACAGATCTTGCCTGCAAATGAAGTCAACATAATTACTCAAAACCTTGAAGATCTTAAGAACTTTTGGTCTTATGATCTTAAGGAAAACCTTAAAGATCATAAGAACAAAGTACATTTTCATTGTTTTTCTTGGTCTTAAAACGAAGTTATTTCCGTAAGAAAAACTTGTGGTCTTATGAAAACTGAATAGTACAGTGATTTTATTTGCAATATTTCCTAAAAAATAAATGGATATCAAAAACGCTTCAAGATATTGTGTAGTCGTCATATGTAATTTTATATTTGACTCTTATATATATATATATATATATATATATATAGAGGGAGAGAGAGAGAGAGAGAAATAAATATGATTAATTAATCAGTTCGTCTCCACTTTCAAAGCATGTTGAAGACCAGCAGGAAGCCAAAGCAATCATGTCATCCTTCTTCTTGTAATATTATGAGGAGATTCTTGGACCACTTTGCAACAGTTGGGAAAAGAAAGAAAAGATTGATAGATCTTGCCAACATCGATCAAGGTAAAAATGAAATCACGCTAAGTTATTACAATTGGTTTAGAGCCATGGCTGACCAGATAGAGGAAAGCCTAACTGACCGGGAGGTGATTGTCTGCTTCAACTCCGGACTGAGATCCGGACAATTGATCTACGAACTCTCTGTCAGAGAGCCTAAGTCGAAATCTGATTTGTATAACGTGACCTACGCTATAGCTATGGCAGAAGAGAAAAGTAAGAAGAGATATGAAAAACCGAAAGCTGATGCAGCTGGCACCAACCAGGCATTCAATGGAAGTAACTACAAGGGGAAGAATAGGACTCGGGCTACTGAAAAAGCTGAGGTCTTCACCCCACTCACTAAACCTATCACGGAGATCATGCAATTGGTAAACCTACCAGATCCCCGACCACTCAGTGATAAATCGAAACATGTCCGGGACAATTCCAAGTACTGTGGCTTCAACAAGGATCATGGACATGATACGAAGAATTGCATCTCCCTTAAAAGAATGATCCAGAGATGGGTGGATGAAGGCAAACTCGATCGCTACGTTATGAGGAAAGATAACAAGCGAAGAAGAGATGACGATGACGAAGATGATGAAAGGGAAGACAGACCTCCAATGGCTAAACTACATGTTATAAGGTAGCAGATTGTCTCCAACAAAAAATTGAAAGACCAAATACATGAGCTAAGTAAGGTCTACCACATCCCCGCCTGGATCCATAAGGAGAAGGAAGTCATCAGCTTCTCCCCTAACGAGCTAGCTGGAAGTTGCGCGGCTTGTGAATAACCTTTGGTAATCAAAGTAAAGATTGATAATTGTAAATCCAAGAGGCTCCTCATAGACTCAGGGGGCCTCCAGGGATCTTCTATACTATTCTATCTTGCAGAAGATGAATCTGAAAGATAGCATGCTGAAGTCATACTCTGGGAAACTAGAAGGCTTCACCAACCATAAAGTCAGCGCCATGGAAACGATTGACCTACTACTGTAGGTTGGAGAGCATCCTTTCCGAGCAGAGGCCACAGTTACATTCATGGTCATGGACCTGGCAAGTGAATACCACGCCATCATAGGCATTCCAAGTCAGGCAAATTGGAGATGGTCGCCTCCCTCCCCCACCAGCGAGTTAAATTTTCCACTCACGCTGGAATCGAATGCCTGAGGGCAACCCCTAAAGACTTCTTGGAACATGTAATGAGGAGCAGAAAAGCTGCCAGAAAGATGGGGGTAAACACACTAGAGGAAAATTGGAAAATCTATAAGTCTGTAAAAAGACCACCAGCACCAGTTCTAGGCTTAATCTAATTTTTGAAGCAGGAGATGAGGAACACAAGATACTAGATATCTATGAGAATGACAGTGATGACATAGTTCTATCCGTCCTAGAAACAGCCCCTCATCTCGTCAGCGGCCAGAACCCAGGGGCGACACTGACTTGAGACAATGAGAGATGCAGGACTTAGACGAACTAGTTGAAATTGATATACTAGACTTTTATGAGGATGAAAACAATGACACAGTTCATTTCATCCCAAATATAGCCCCTCATCTCATCAGCGGCCAGAACTCGGGGGGCCGACCACCCTGACTTGAGACAAGGAGAGCTGCAGGACGTAAATGAACCAGTTGAGTTGGCTATCCCTACAACAAAAAATTCAAACTATGACGAACAAATCAACAAGGTCAATATGCTGCTAGACCTAGACCTAGTAGATGAGAAAATGCTAGCTGCTCAGATGAGAATGGTGAACTACAAGCAAATGACCAAAGCCTACAATGACAAGAAAATCAATAAAAGAGTATTCTAAATCAAGGACTGGGTACTTAGAATGATTGAAGCTACAGACAGAAAGGCAAAACATAACAAACTCACCCCAAACTAGGAAGGCCCCTACATCATCACTCAAATCATTAGAAGGGACCTAAAGAATGAAAACCTCAGATAGGCAAGAGCTGAAACATACGTGACATTCTGATCATCTACCTAAATACTATCACTAATTTTAAGTTTGTTTTTTGATTAAAGTAGATCAGTCCTTGTTAGTCTATTTTTTGTTTACAAATAGAATAGGATTGTAGTTTGATATAATCAGTTTCAGTTAATAAATTCAATTTTCATCAAAATACTATGACTAGCAAGACAAAAATACTAAAAGACGAGGAGCCTACTCCTCGCACCTTGGGCGAAATGCCTAGGGGTAAAAGACGAGGTACTGCTCACACCTTGGGCAAAATGACTAAGGGTAAAAGACGAGGTACTACTCACACCTTGGACAAAATGACTAAGGGTAAAAGATGAGAAAGGCCTGCGTAGGTGCCAACCAAGACCTACGTAGGTGTCGAGTAAGGCCTACTACTCACACCTTGGGCAAAATGCCTAAGTGTAAAAAATGAAGAGCCTACTCCTCGCACCTTGGGCAAAATGCCTAGGGTAAAAGACGAGTA
The DNA here is from genome assembly GCA_022495995.1 of Adenophora triphylla var. japonica. Lineage (NCBI taxonomy): Eukaryota > Viridiplantae > Streptophyta > Magnoliopsida > Asterales > Campanulaceae > Adenophora > Adenophora triphylla. The sequence goes on along the minus strand of JAFEMH010000595.1, from coordinate 586,740 downwards.
GCATACTCCTCGCACATTTGGCAAAATGCCTAGGGGTAAAAAGACGAGTAGCCTACTCCTAGCACCTTGGGTGAAATGCATAGGGGAAAAAGATGATCTGTAACGACCCTAACCCTAGGCACAATTTTAGTATAATATCATATGCTTTTAATATTATTGTTAATATTATGTTTTCATTTTATATACTTGATTTCTTGCATTAGGATAAAACGATAGAGAAATAAAATAATGTTCTAGGGGATGATATAAAAATAGAAAATGAATAAAGAGTAAGAGGAGGTTAAAATGGGTAAAATAAATAATTGGGGTGAAAGGTTTAATTTAAAATGATGAAAGTCTTGGAATAGTGAGGGAGGGGGACACTATCCCTTAAAACCCTCCCCTCTTACCTCCTAAGTCAAGGACCCCCTTACCTCCCTTACTTTTCTTACATACCTCCCCATACCTTCCATACTTCCTCCTTACTCTTCCCCCACTCCCTCTATCCTCCTCCATCATTCTTCTCCATTTTCTTCTTACCATTTCCATGGAAGCTCCATGTGAAAGCCTCAACTTCCAAGATCTCTAGCAAGGCCATTTCTCATCCATTTTCAAATCCAAGAGTACTTTTGAGGTTGGGACAACTAGAGAAATCAATCAAGCTAAGAAAATCATCTTTTCATCCAAAAATCCTAAGGTGAGTTATTATGACCTTTCCCTTCATAAAATGTTCATGAACTATTGAATGTTGTTGTTGTTGTTATATTGATTTGTTGAGTGCCTTGGAACCCTTCTTGGAATTAGGAATTGGTAATTGACATAGAATGATGCTCTTGTTCATAGAAGTGGATTTAGAGTGTAAGAAATGGATGGAGTTAGTTTAGAAGGTTTAACTTGAAATGTGTTAGGAAAAGGGGTTGGAAATCTTGTGGAAAATAAGCTAGGTTTATGTTATTGTGGGTTTAAATGATTTAGGGTGAGGTTTGAAAAGTTAGGAAACTCTTTTGGTGATCATGAAATTAAAGAAGATTAAAAAAGGAAAAGAACCTAGGTAAACAAGGGTTTGGAAAATTATTTGGCTGGACAGGGGCTTGGGCGGTCGCCCAAGTGGTGATGAGCGGCCGCCCATCTAGGCAGAAGTGGGACTCTTGGGCGGTCGCCCAAGAGGCTATGTGCGGGCGCCCAAGAGGGCAGCAAGTTGGATTGTTTTGGAAACCACTTGGGCGGTCGCCCAAGTGGCATGGGCGGTCGCCCATAAGGCCAGAACCTTCTTAGCCTCCTTTCTTACTGATTTACCAACAACTTAGTGGCATGAATACTAACTACTATAAATTAATGGAACCAAATCAAATTTGGATATGAATCAACCCTTCTCAACCTAGATTAATGTAGAAGTTGGGCCACTTAAGCATTGTGACTTCCACTTGATAAATTTAGCTTGAATCTTTATAGAGCCCTTGTAACAGGGATTATTGTCCGGAAAATGGTTGTTAAGTTTGATTCGTACTTCACCAATGTGGTTAGAACTTGGGAAGTAGATAGTGAACTGTTATTATTGTTATCTAAGATTGTGTAATGACTTTCACTTGGTAAAGTTAGCTTGGATCCTTATAGAGATCATTTATTATTGAATATTGTCTAAGTGTGGTTAATTACTGATGCTTTGTTACTTCACTTGAATACATATTCATGGTTGGTATTATGCTTAGTGTATTACATAAATGTTGCACTATGATATTGGTTGAACATGAGTATATTTTACCATGTTGCTATGTTGTTTATCCCTTTTGTGGATTATAGTTCAAGTATCTATTATGTGCTTGAACGTGTTTATATTTTATGTGATTGGGGGGTATAATGGAATTCAATCAATTATTGATTTGTTCTCTAAGTGATTGAAGGTCCATCATACCTGTGACCTCTCCCCCTCTGCGGCCACAGACTGGGGTTATAGCATCTGTATTGAGCCGAAAGCTTTACAGAGTTGCTACTATCTTATTTGGTTCCCTGAAAAATGGGTCTTATAAGATGTGAATATGCCTAAACAGTTCACAGGAGATGAGTTATAATCATAACTGTCTCGGTTATATGATATTGGTTCTGGTGGATATGCATTCTCAGAAATAGTGGAGTATTATGCCCACAGTGATACGACTTATGATTCATACGGGAAAGGTAAACAAAGGTAACGGAAGGTGTTTACTGTTTTACCAATATGTGAGATGTACCTTGTTATGTGTTGCATCTTACCTGGCATATTGCTGCATTCATAATAGCTTCCTGAGATTTATTCTCACCCCTCTCCCTTTAATGTTTTTAGATCCTGAGACAGGCGGACTGGCCAAGTGAGGACGGAAAAAAGTTTGGACGTGGTATTTTGGGATTTGTCGGGGTATGTATAGGTTGGCATAGAAGATATATTTTGTATAATTCCTTTATGGAGTTTGTGTGTATAAATCTTGGTTTCTACGTTATAACCAAAGTCTTTTGTAATTAAAACAGGTTGTTACTTTTAAAGTTATTCAACTCTTCCTTTCATGAAGAGAGGAATGAAGTTATTTTGAAATGGTTATGTTCAGTATGTTTAAGTTGTAAGTTAAATCAAAGTTTTAAAAAGTTTTAAAAAGGTTTAGGTGGATTGAGTCCTTTTGGGGACGCTCTAGCTCGGGACACGGGTTAGGTTCTGGGTTGGGGTCCTCACAGTTGGTATCAAAGCTCGGTTAGAGTTCTCGGGTAGAGTCTAGCTGAGTGAGAGTGTGTAATAATTTACGTCGAGTGTTTGATGCAGGAGTTTATTCAATGGCTGGAATTGAGGATGATCAGCATCAGGTTCCGGGCAATGTTGGTAATGCCGGGGGTGATGGAAATCCGAATGTTTAGACGATGAACATGTTCCAAGTATTTTTGCAAAATATGGCAACACAAGGGCAAGTACGGCAGCATCAAGAAGGCAGACATGGGCATGGTTTGGAAAAGTTCGTCAAGATGATACCTCCAAGCTTTAGTGGAGACCCAGATCCGGTGACGGCGGAGAGATGGCTTGAAGCTATGAATAAAATTTTCTTGGCAATGGAGAGCTCAGATGCAGAAAAGGTGAGATGTGCAGTCTTCAAGTTAGAAGGACCTGCAGAACATTGGTGGCAAGTAGTAAAGGACGGCTGGGATCGGGATCTTACACCGCAGACTTGGGAGAACTTCACACGCAAGTTCTGAGATCATTTTATTCCAATAGTTACAAGAGATAAGAAGGAAGTTGAGTTTTTGAGATTAGAGCAAGGAGCAATGACCGTGGCGTAGTACTCAGCAAGGTTTACGGAGCTAGCTCGCTATTGTCCACATTTGGTGCCGGAAGAAGAGAGAAGGATATATCGATTTGTGAAGGGATTAAGGCTAGAGTTTAGGAAACAGTTATTGACTCACGACTTCACAGATTTCCAAACAGCAGTGAATAAAGCCTATTGAATAGAGAATGACATTGACGAGCATCGGGGTAAATCTGAGGGTGGAAGTGGAAGTAAACAGAGATTTCAAGGCCAAGGTTCTGGATATAGTAGAAGGCAACAGAGAGGATCAGCATCGGGATTAGCAAGAGGAGAAGAAGCGGCGACTACAACAACTCGTTCGACTTCAAATCAGGTAAGGATTGTATGTGGTTATTGCAAGAAGATGGGTCATTCCGAAGACAAGTGTTGGAGTAAACAAGGGAAATGCTTGAATTGTGGAGAAATGGGGCATTACAAGAAAAATTGTCCTGTATTTCATCAGAGGTTAGCTTCGGGTGCCGGTCATAGGGGGCAAAGAGGTGGAATGAAAAGGGACAATGAAGGGAATCCAAAAAGGTAATGTTTAAAGTTGAATCCTTGTTTTGAGTCTTGGAGGGATAGATCCCTCAGCTGCCTTTAGAGGTAATATACCTGTCTCAGAAGTAGGGGTCATACTTTTATAGATCCCGGTTCATTTCATGCATATTTGGCATTGCATTTTGCTTGAACGTGGCATATATTGCATAAGATTTGTTTATGTGTTAGAGGTTTCTGCTCTTATAAGAGAGTACCTCGAATCTTCTTTGGTTTACCACTAGAGTGATGTGGTCATAACTGAGCATGTATTGCCAGTTGATTTAGTATGATTACCAATGTGTGATTTTGATGTATACTTGGCCTAGATTGGTTGAGTAGTGACCGTGCATTGATAGACTGTCGTATGAAGCGAGTCTTCTTTTCTATGCCTAATTGGTTTATATGGTATTATATATAGATAAGCCTTTATGTGGTATCCTTGCCATGTATGCATTAGGATTGAAAAATTTTGGTTAAAGAGCCAGAAGATTAATTGGTATGTGATAGACTTGGGTAAGAAGTCTTCGAAAAATGTTATGTGCTAATTAGAAAAACTTTAGATGTGCTTTATCAGAATATTCCATGGCGGCAGTTGAAGAAGTGAAATTATATATTGAGTTAATGTTAAAGCCTAATACCTATATCAAAAGTCTCTTATAGAAGGGAACTAGATATGATGTGGAGTTAATGAATAGGATTTTTTTTTTAAAACCTTATCTTGATAGCTTTGTTGAATGCTTAATTGAAGTTGAGTAGAACAAAAAAATAAATTGTGAATTTTGTTATCTACTCTTCAAGAAAAGAATTTGTGTGTGAAGTGTAATAATGGTGAGTTGACTTGGGAATATTCCCGTCATGAGTCCGTAGTTCCAGGGTTGAAAGGGGTACTACCCAGGGGAGTATCAATGGATTCTTGAGAATTGTATTATCGTTGATTTAGTTAACCTGGAAAGAGGTAAAGAGGTATCCATGATGTAAGATGGCCACAAGGTTGAATCGTATAGGTAGAGATGAAGAATAGGTTGACTGCTGATCTGATCCTTAACTGACTAATGGATGTGAGAACTTGACGATTTTAATTGCGTATCAATGGAAGGTTAAAATTGTGATATTGTGAAATGGGAAAGTGATAATTTATGTTTAGAGGAAGTGAAACAGGAAGAGCAGAATTTCCTTATTCTCAACTTGGAAGTGACTGAGATTATTTTGCGTTTTACAAGTGGAAATTTTAATTATGTGCAACTAAATCTGAGATGTGTTACGATCATAAAAGTTTAAAGTATTTGTGGGTTCGGAAGGAATTTAACAATAAGCAGAGTCGAGGGTGGAAATTATTAGAAAGACTTAAATGGTGTTATATCTTGTTACTGGGAAAGTTACTGTGATTGCAAATGCGATTAGCCGAAAGGTTTATGTGTCAACGAGTATATCTTTTGAGTTGCAAGGTGAGATATGATTGCGAATATTCAAGTTACACTTATAGTGTAGAGACTTTAGAGGAAGTCCAACCATGATTCAGAAGTTAAGAGGATTATCGACTAGTTCAAGATGGGAAGACCAAGAATTTTGTATCGAATTGGGATGAAAATTTCAACCTCAACTCGGAATGTGCTTACTATGACTGCAAGAGATTAGAAGACCAGATTTAGAGGAAGACGATAGATCTAGAATTGCGATTCATCAGGAAAGTTCGAAGAGGTATCAAGATTTGAAGAAGAGTTAGAAGATTCGAATGGGAAAGCATTGCGATGGAATTTTGTAACTGGACTACCTTCAACGTCGATGAAGATGGGTGTGTTGGAGTAATAGTGGATGGATAGGTCAAGTCGGTTTACTTTCTACCTATACCAACGAAAAATTCGAGGGAGAAATTAAAACATGGTGCATGCGGAAGATTGAATTATTTCATTGAGTACTAATCAACATTTTACCAGATCGGGATCGAGGATTCTTTGTGCTTTTGGGAAGCTGGGTACAAGGTTTTGAATTCCAAGTCAAGTTTCAGTGATGCGTTTCATCCTCAGGCAGATGTGCAGACAGAGAAGACTATCCAGATTCTTGAGATTAAGTTGTGTGTTGTGTGATGGATTTCTTTTCAACTTGAGGAGTTTAATTAACCTTAGTGAGTTTGCGTATATTAGTAGATTTCAGTTCAGTATCGAGTTGGTAACGTATGGAACATTGTATGGGAGAAATTATCTTCATGATTCCTCATGTGTATGGAGTTCTTCGACTAATAATGATTAAGCGGATTTGACTTATTTAGGGAGGTCACCATCTCTAATTGATCAGTAAGGTAAGCAAGTTTAAAATTCGGGACGAATTTTCTTTAAGGGGGAGTGAGTGTAACGACCCTAACCCTAGGCACAATTTTAGTATAATATCATATGCTTTTAATATTATTGTTAATATTATGTTTTCATTTTATATACTTGATTTCTTGCATTAGGATAAAATGATAGAGAAATAAAATAATGTTCTAGGGGATGATATAAAAATAGAAAATGAATAAAGAGTAAGAGGAGGTTAAAATGGGTAAAATAAATAATTGGGGTGAAAGGTTTAATTTAAAATGATGAAAGTCTTGGAATAGTGAGGGAGGGGGACACTATCCCTTAAAACCCTCCCCTCTTACCTCCTAAGTCAAGGACCCCCTTACCTCCCTTACTTTTCTTACATACCTCTCCATACCTTCCATACTTCCTCCTTACTCTTCCCCCACTCCCTCTATCCTCCTCCATCATTCTTCTCCATTTTCTTCTTACCATTTCCATGGAAGCTCCATGTGAAAGCCTCAACTTCCAAGATCTCTAGCAAGGCCATTTCTCATCCATTTTCAAATCCAAGAGTACTTTTGAGGTTGGGACAACTAGAGGAATCAATCAAGCTAAGAAAATCATCTTTTCATCCAAAAATCCTAAGGTGAGTTATTATGACCTTTCCCTTCATTAAATGTTCATGAACTATTGAATGTTGTTGTTGTTGTTATATTGATTTGTTGAGTGCCTTGGAACCCTTCTTGGAATTGGGAATTGGTAATTGACATAGAATGATGCTCTTGTTCATAGAAGTGGATTTAGAGTGTAAGAAATGGATGGAGTTAGTTTAGAAGGTTTAACTTGAAATGTGTTAGGAAAAGGGGTTGGAAATCTTGTGGAAAATAAGCTAGGTTTATGTTATTGTGGGTTTAAATGATTTAGGGTGAGGTTTGAAAAGTTAGGAAACTCTTTTGGTGATCATGAAATTAAAGAAGATTAAAAAGGGAAAAGAACCTAGGTAAACAAGGGTTTGGAAAATTATTTGGCTGGACAGGGGTCTTGGGCGGTCGCCCAAGTGGTGATGAGCGGCCGCCCATCTAGGCAGAATTGGGACTCTTGGAAATCCCTCTTAGGCGGTCGCCCAAGAGGCTATGTGCGGGCGCCCAAGAGGGCAGCAAGTTGGATTGTTTTGAAGACCACTTGGGCGGTTGCCCAAGTGGCATGGGCGGTCGCCCATAATGTCAGAACCTTCTTAGCCTCCTTTCTTACTGATTTACCAACAACTTAGTGGCATGAATACTAACTACTATAAATTAATGGAACCAAATCAAATTTGGATATGAATCAACCCTTCTCAACCTAGATTAATGTAGAAGTTGGGCCACTTAAGCATTGTGACTTCCACTTGATAAATTTAGCTTGAATCTTTATAGAGCCCTTGTAACAGGGATTATTGTCCGGAAAATGGTTGTTAAGTTTGATTCGTACTTCACCAATGTGGTTAGAACTTGGGAAGTAGATAGTGAACTGTTATTATTGTTATCTAAGATTGTGTAATGACTTTCACTTGGTAAAGTTAGCTTGGATCCTTATAGAGATCATTTATTATTGAATATTGTCTAAGTGTGGTTAATTACTGATACTTTGTTACTTCACTTGAATACATATTCATGGTTGGTATTATGCTTAGTGTATTACATAAATGTTGCACTATGATATTGGTTGAACATGAGTATATTTTACCATGTTGCTATGTTGTTTATCCCCTTTGTGGATTATAGTTCAAGTATCTATTATGTGCTTGAACGTGTTTATATTTTATGTGATTGGGGGGTATAATGGAATTCAATCAATTATTGATTTGTTCTCTAAGTGATTGAAGGTCCATCATACCTGTGACCTCTCCCCCTCTGCGGCCACAGACTGGGGTTATAGCATCTGTATTGAGCCGAAAGCCTTACAGAGTTGCTACTATCTTATTTGGTTCCCTGAAAAACGGGTCTTATAAGATGTGAATATGCCTAAGCAGTTCACAGGAGATGAGTTATAATCATAACTGTCTCGGTTATATGATATTGGTTCTGGTGGATATGCATTCACAGAAATAGTGGAGTATTATGCCCACAGTGATACGACTTATGATTCAGACGGGAAAGGTAAACAAAGGTAACGGAAGGTGTTTAATGTTTTACCAATATGTGAGATGTACCTTGTTATGTGTTGCATCTTACGGCATATTCTTTGCATTCATAATAGCTTGCTGAGATTTATTCTCACCCCTCTCCCTTTAATGTTTTTAGATCCTGAGACAGGCGGACCGGCCAAGTGAGGACGGAAAAGAGTTTGGACGTGGTATTTTGGGATTTGTCGGGGTATGTATAGGTTGGCATAGAAGATATATTTTTGTATAATTCCTTTATGGAGTTTGTGTGTATAAATCTTGGTTTCTACGTTATAACCAAAGTCTTTTGTAATTAAAACAGGTTGTTACTTTTAAAGTTATTCAACTCTTCCTTTCATGAAGAGAGGAATGAAGTTATTTTGAAATGGTTATGTTCAGTATGTTTAAGTTGTAAGTTAAATCAAAGTTTTAAAAAGTTTTAAAAAGGTTTAGGTGGATTGAGTCCTTTTGGGGATGCTCTAGCTCGGGACACGGGTTAGGTTCCGGGTTGGGGTCCTCACACGATCGCACCTTGGGCGAAATGCCTAGGGGTAAAAGACGAGTAGCCTACTTCTCGCACATTGGGCGAAATGCCTAAGGGTAAAAGATGAGTAGCCTACTACTCGCACCTTGGGTGAAATGTCTAGGAGTAAAAATACGAGAAAGCCTACTCCTCGCGCCTTGGGCGAAATGCCTAAGGGTAAAAGACGAGAAGCCTACTACTACCACCTTGGGCAAAATGCCTAAGGGTAAAAGACGAGTAGCCTACTCCTCGTACCTTGGGTGAAATGCCCAAGTATTTTAATATGAGTAGCGTATTGCTCGCACCTTGGATGAAATGTCCAAATTCTAAAGACGAGCAGCCTACTGCTCGCACCCAAGGCGAATATCTCGTCAATAATGGGCATGCCTGCAAACGTCAAATAACCGGTCGATAAATAATTGAGCTGCCTCGAAATTCGAGAAATCTACTGGTATTCGTAAGATCAAGGACGAGCTACACTTCCTCCTCGGCACATCCGAGCTAGGAAGTCGGGGGGCCACTGAACGGTATAAACCCAGTACAACCATGTTCTATAAAACGAGCAAAGCCCAATGGATTGAGCCCAATGGAAAATATACACAATTCTTAAATACGACTTATGGAATGGGCTTCCATATCTATGATCGTCACTTTCACCTCGTCTAGTCCTTATGTCGACCTGGAAATAAGTATCCATTCCTATGACTAGAACGACCAGAGAATTAACATGTGTCGACCTGGATATAGAGGAGAGATTCTATGAATAAGGCAGAAATATCAATATTTGTCAACGAAGGCCTACGTAGGTGAGAAACACTACCAGATTTAGGGTTTTACGGCGAAAATTTCCGTCGCTAAAACCAAATTTCCGTCGCTAAATTTAAACAGAAACGATTCTTATGGGTCCGTATCATCCCGCCGCTTTTAGACGGCTCAAATTCGCCAGGTATATTTTGATTTTCTGAACAACAATTAGTCCTTCGTGATTTTTGACATCGGCGACGGAAATTTCCTTCGCTAAATTAATTAAATTTAATTAAATTTTTATTTCAACGACGGAAATTTCAATGAAATTAATTTAATTAAATTAAATTATACACATACTTTATACCCTATCATACCCTATACCTTATACCACATGCCCTATACCGGCATACCCTACATATACTATATACCACATATCTTTACTCCCTCGTCCACCTTATTACAAACCATTTTTCCTAAAAAAAGAGACACGATAATTAAGAAATATTATTAAGATAATGAAAATGTGTGGTAGGAAATGAAAGAGAGAGAATGAGTGGAGTTGGTTGAATAAATTGTGTGGTAGGAAATGAAGAGAGAGAATGAGTAGGTGGGGTAGGAATTGAATATAAAATAATAAATTTATTTCCATTTTGGGCGTTTGTATTCACGTGGGACGGACCAAAAAGGAAATAAGTTTGTATTCACGTGGGACTGAGGAGGGTATACCTATACCTTTATACACTATACCTTTATGCCATACTATACAATATACAGCTATACCACATACCACCTTCCTATCACAACATCATTACAATATACATTATACCATACCTATCTGTTTTATAGCACTATACCATATACTTTATACCCTATACATTATACACTATACACTATACACTATACCCTATACACATACCACATACCTTTACTTCCATGCCTCTGTATACCATATGGATCAACTTTATATCCTGTCTGTTATCACATATCTTTATACCTATGCAACATACCACATACCACTATACCTATACGGCTTTACTATCTACACTTAACACTATACACTATACCTATACACTATACCTTATACCACTATCGGCTCTCTGTTATACTGCATATACCTATACCCTTATATATTATACCTATTCTGTTGCCATTATACACCTTTGCACATGCAAACATACGGCCTTACCATTTTGGTGAAGATCTTAATGAGGCTGCTATACACTGCTACCTTCACCTATTACACCTTTTATGGACCGGCATACCACTTTATATACTATACAGCATACACTATCCTGGATTTATACCTATACCTATACCACTATACAGGTTCTTATACGGCTGTGGATACCACATGCCACTTGTAATCATGCCATACACATACCACATATACATACACATACCCATCTTAGTATAGGATATCTAGAGGGTTGGGAATTTGGGGAGTTGGGAATTTTAGATGGGTCAGGGGTTAGGGTTGGGAGTTAGGGTAAGGTTTAGGGTTTGGGAGTTAGTTAGGGTTTAGGGAGTTAGGGTTTAGGGTTTAGGGATAGGAGTTAGGGTTTAGGGGTTAGGGTTTAGAGGTTTGGGGTATAGGGTTTAGGGTTTAGGGGTTTTAGGGGTTGGGTTAGGGTTTAGGGGTTAAGGGGTTAGGGTTTACAGGGTTTAGGGGTTTAGGGGTTAGGGTTTAGGGATTAGGGGTTGGGATTTGGGTTTTAGGTTTAGAGGTTAGGGAGTTAGGGTTTGGGAGTATATATATAGTATAGGGTATAGGGTATAATAGTACGTATATGATTTATGGTATAACGTTTTTGAATTAGTTTTAAAATTTCGAGTCGAGATTTTTAACGTTTCCAATTGATTTTTTTAACGTTTCCGGTTCGAGTTTTTAGAATTTTCCAGTCGGTTTTAATGTTTTACAGTTAGTTTTCAAAATTTCAAGTTTAGTTTTTTGAAATTCAAAGTCAATTTTCCAAATAAGCCGGTATAATTTTTTAATTTTTTAGTTAGTTATTTTGTTAATTATTTATAAAAATAAATAAAAATTAAATTTTATAATCAACGACGGAATATTCTCGTCGAGTGATAAATTAAAAAAAAATTACCATTAATCGGCGGCGAAATTTCCCATCGGTGTATTATTTTTTATAAAAAAAAAATATTTAATTTACAGGCCAAGATATTTCCTTGTTGCCGATAAATTAAAAATTAATTTATCGGCGGCGGAAATATTTCAAATTTCCGGTGTATTATTTAAAAAAAAAGAAAAATTATTTAATTTTTCACCCACGGAAATTCTTCCTTGGCCGCCGATAAATTAAATTTTTTTAATTTATCGGCGAAAAATTTTCCGTCAGTGTATTATTTAAAAAAATAAAAAATATTTAATTTTCACCGAGCGGAATATTTCACTCGACCGATAAATAAAAAAAAATAATAACTTTTCACCGGCGGAATAATTCCGTCGTCTGATAAAGAACTAGTGACTCGTAATAAACCACGAATATTCGAGGAATACTCGTTTTAGCGACGGAATTTAGCGAAGAATTAAATTCCGTTTCGGTAGAATTTGACGCCAAAATCATTCCCGTCGCTAAAGCTTAATTTTCGTCGCTAAATAGCGACGGAATGATTCCGTCAACTTTGTTGATTCCTGGCCGCTAAAACACCGGTTTACGGTAGTGGAAGGCCTACGTGAAAGGTGTCGAGCAATGCCTTCACGTGCAGGTGCGACTCAAGGCATATTCAAATGATGATCGGAGCCTATCGGGATCCTATTATGACAAGGGGAATGTGCTTCCCTACTGCCCTTCTTCCTTTATTGTGACATTCACACATGTCGAGTCAACACTCCCATATGCCGAGGAGCGTATGTTCCATAGGCATACGCACAAAAGAGCAATTCTAATCCTATTCAAACAAGGATTGTAGGAAGTTATAATCCCACTAGGATTATAACCCTCCCTCTCACACAACTTGCAACATTCTATTCAAAGATGGACTTCTACATCCTACAACTATAAATACAAGCCATAATGGTCACATATTTTTGATAACTTGTATGTCTTTTTTGGACTTTTAACTATTGTAGCCAATTAATTTTCTCTCTTTATCACATGAATACTTACTCTCTCGTCGGAGGACATTCGCCGGTGAAGTCTGGAGCCAGTTTTACGTGTTTGTCTCATTCTTTTTTTCGAATATTCAAAGCCATACATGATACAATTTACAGCTGAATTTGAAATAAAACGATACGAACGTTTTTTTAATCATCAAGACTAATTTTGTTTAGTAAACAAGTGATATTTCTGGGGAAAAAATTATGCATGGATGCTAAAATCATGAGTCGGTGCATCTTTAGCCACAAATATGGAACCCAATGATCTAGATTATATGTCACAGAAGGAATATATACGGTTGATATTCATTGAGCCCAAAAAAGACGGTAGGTCCAATATATGACCTTTTTGGCTTCAGCTGCTCCAATACATTACTATGCCGTTAATTTTGGGTCTTTCTAGCCTTCTATATATAGTGCTGGTCTGACAATGTCGCTGGAGACAACAGTCGCCGACAGCCCCCGCCTCCACAATTATGCGACTGCGTATAAAACGTCGGTCTTGCCGTTTAAAAAATTAATACAAAAATATAATATATATGTATATATATACGTATATATATGTATATATATATATAAGTACTTTTTATATACATATTAAAGCTTTTACAAAATTAAGCAATAAAATTTAAAATAATTTCATATATCGATTATTACTTTTCGACACAACTTTACCTTTTTTGTAAGCTTATATACTTTAACGCGCCAGATAGAATCAAACCCAAAATTTGGGGCATTTACGCGAAGACACCCTCTTGCACCTTACAAAAGCCGGCCCGAGTCGCTCGATCATGCACCTGGGATCTGTGCAATCAGCTTCATAGCAATGGGATTTATGCACAATTATAAAATGTAAGTCTTGAGATAAAAGATGTAACTCATTTTCAATACATACCATAAAACGTAATTCATCTACTAAAAAAATTATAGCGTGACAATCGGGCGGATCCACCTTAGGGCCAAAGTGGGCCATGATCCAAATTTCCCACACAAAAAAAAAAAAAAAAAATTTTTTTGAAACTATGGATAATTAGACTTAGTTAATGAATTTCAACTCTAATATTTGATTGCCCAAGCGGAAGATTGTTTACCATTTCCCTTCATGTCATGGGTTCGACTCTTATACTCCCCATTCCAAAAAGTCATTTGTCCTTTTTAATATACTATATTACCTCTTTTTTGAATGTTTAAAAAACAAAATTGTTTGCTAAGTAATTAATAAAAATAGCATCAATTGTTTAAACATTGGAAAAAATAGCATCATTAGAAAAAACAATTTTTTGGCCCACCTTTGAATTTTTTGATCCGAAGGTGACAATTGGATACTGCTCATTAGGATGATCCAGTATTCTCAACCCACACAAATACCAAACTTATCATGGTATTAGTGCTAGAAGTCCAATATTTATGATTTTGTTGAAATTTGTTTCGCGTTATTTCTCTTACAACTTTATTCAAATGAAACCCTAAATAAAATGTTTCGTATTCGGATCATTAAGCTCCAAAATGGAAATTTATCCGAGAAATACTAAATGTCTTTTGTAATTAATATTTTATTAATAACTAATATTTCATTCTCTTCACCATAGTGACACTAACTATAAAATGGAAAATTTGAACGGAAGGAATATCAAAATGATATAAACTTTCAAAATGTTTTCGGATATTCATTTGCCACTGGTTTCATATAAAACTGAATTATTTTGGTTCAATATTGTACTATTTAAAATTTCAAGCATATCTATGGGTATTCTAAATAATTTGACGGGATATGAACAACAACGCTCTTAGAAAAAAAATACCATTATATCATAATCTTTAACTCGTTCTATCCATATTTTGGGTTTCGCCATATCAAGATGGAACGGAAGGATTATTTATTATTTATTTTTAACAAATTGAAGGGATAATTTCCCCTTATCCTGACACGTGGCAGCCTTTTATAGGTCCAAAATTTTTTTTTTAATTTTTTAAATTTTGTTTTTTTTTCGGGTTTGTGAAAAGTAATAGTTACTATAACATAATGTAATAATTGTATGCATATAAAGTAATACTTTGTATACATTAAAGTAATACATATATACAGAAAAGTAATAGTGTTTTCCCTATATTTTCTTCGTTTGGCAAAAGTAATATTTATTATAACTAAAATATAACAAACGTGTTATTTATATGTAATAGTATTTGTACATAATTGTAATACATATGTATAGATATCTATATGTTTTCAAACAATAAGTTACAATGAGTTCAAATTTATCATGATACATGTAAAAGTATTACATTATCTATAGAAATATGTTACAATTTCATCTATCAAAGTGTTACATTTACTTGTATAAACTATTACATTCATATACATAAGTTATTACATTTCAAATGTAATACATATAGTTTGTATTACATTTAAAAAAAATGGGTGAAAACTAGCTTTTGTTTTTTTAAAACAGGTATTACGTTTACTTATGAACAATTTTACTTTATATGTATACAGTCATTACATTAAGGATGATAATTATTACTTTTTCTAAACCACTGAAAAGCCGAAAAAATAATATAAAAACTAAAAAAAAAAGCAAAAAGCAAAAAAAATAAAATTAAATAAATAAAATTAAAAAATTGGGCCTATGAGTCTTTTGCTGTCGGAGTAGTAGAACATGACTCATCTTCATCATCAATTGAAGAATTCACCACCTTAGGTTTCGCCGTAGAAATTGGCTTTAACGGAGTAGCAGCTCTAATGGCGATTCCGGCAATTATCCATTTTTTGCCTTCGAATTCTCCGTCTAATTGATGCTTTTTAGAAAAACCCATCTAGAATTGAAGCGAAAAAAAAGAGAGAACCCAAGTGAAGAATTGTGGGATTAAAAGATGGGTTTTCAGTGAATTTGATTCTTGATGGGTCATGGGTCGACCCGTCTCATGTATGAGACGGATTTCCTTGTTCTCACGGGAGACCACCTCTTTATGATTTCGTCAGAAATTTGTTTCTGCGTTATTTCTCTTACAACGTTATTCAAATGAAACCCTAAATAAAATGTTTCGTATTCGGATCATTAAGCTCCAAAATGGAAATTTAGAGAAATACTAAATGTCTTTTTTGTAATTAATATTTTATTAATAACTAACTTAATTTAATAAATTCATTCTCTTCACCATAGTGACACTACACTACAAAATAAAATGGAAAATAAAGTTGAACGGAAGGAATATATTATAAAATGATCGGGCAATCTCAAAAGACAATCCATCAATACATTGCCACTCTTAACATGTAAAACTGAATTATTTTGGAAAAAAAAATAATATTGTACTATTTAAAATTTCAAGCATATCTATGGGTATTCTAAATAATTTTACGGGTATGAACAACAACGCTCTTAGAAAAAAAATACCATTATATCGTAATCTTTAACTCGTTCTACCATATTTTGGGTTTCGCCACTACATCAAGATGGCTCAAATTTCCGAATGGGCTTATAGCATGGAAATTTGGAATTAGGGATGGCCAAAATCGATTTTGGTTTCGGTTCGGAACAGCCGGTTTCGATTCCGGTTCGGAATCGTCGGTTCCGGTTTGGCAAATGGATGACCCTTAACCGGCCCGGCTGACTCACGGTTCCGGTTACTTCGGTTCCGGTTTTCTCCCCGGTTTGCTTCGGTTTCGGGCTTTTTCGATCCGATTACGGTCCGGTTCCGGTCAATAATGAATAAAGAAGCTAAAAATTATTGAAAAACAAGAAATTTCCATCCGGTTCCGATTCCGGTCCGATTCACCATTTATGTGAACCTTAACCGGTCCTTATCCAAAACGGTTCTGGTCCGATTCACCATTTATATGAACCTTAACCGGCCCTTATCCAAAATGGTACCGGTTACCCCGGTTCCGATTTTTGTGACGGTTCACGACGGTTTCGAGCTTTTTCGATTCAGTTTCGATCTGATTTGACCATCCCTATTTGGAATTGATTCTGAGCTAGTTTCCAACTTATTGAATTTCGCCGGGACGGTTACAATTATCGGAATTTATTAAATTAACTATTGGTAAATTAAACAGGTCAATCCTAACCCTAAGTCTAACCCCCTCGATGGCTTTAACTTTTTAATTAGTTTCGCTACTTATCCATGTTTTCTTTATGATTTGGTTAACTTTAAGAATCAATTTTTTTTTTTTTTAATTTGCAGGCAACTTTAAAATCCAGTATGTGCTGCTTCTGGATTACACGGAAATTAGGAAAAAATAAATTGATGCTACCATGGAAAATGGGGTTGATCAGGAGCTGAATCTTCAGCTATTTCAGTGGATACTCCGGCTAATCTTCTTGGGATGGCTCACCTTGGGACCTACACACACGCAAGTAACAGTGAACTAAACCGGGGGTGACTCCGGTGAAACCCCTCCGGCGTGAGAATCAGTCTAAAGTTCAGGTTGAAGAAGAGTTATATAAATTAATGGAGAAGAGAGAGTATAAGAGAGAGAGTTGAACTTACATAATAATGCTGAATTTCACCTATTTATATCACAACATAATTATAGGCCATACCTATAGGGACACGTGTCAATCATCCGCGCTTTGTCAGTCAACTACCCTCAGAGTTAGTAACAAGTACTACCAATCCCATCATGTTGCACTGTTGTACATTATGGGGGGTGGGTACCACGTGTCAATATCCCAATCACTCGTTGCCTATCAGTTAAGTTTGTCGCCTGGCGACAAACTCTCTAAGGCGACAAGACATATTTGGTTTCTTATTCTAAATTACGCCTTTACTACCCAAAAATCAGATGAAAAGGGTAGGGGGTGCTATGTTGTCTTCCCGCCACAAGTGCTTCCCGCCTACACTTTATTCCCGTCATATATCGCACCTATGCCACGTGATACACTATCTCGCCACATTTAAGGCAGAATATTACTTATCGTTATTACTATTTACCTTCTTTGATTTCCATGGCCCATCCTAAGTTAATTGGCCCACCAAGCCCATTGAACCCTTTGAACTGTTCAGGCCCAATCCATATTTCACAATCACTTCAGTAGCCCCCAATTTCGAGACTTGGATCATTTATGTTCCAAGCGAGAAATTTAGGTTTGTAGCTGCTTCCCGCTCAGATACGACCCTATTCGCGAGATACATGGAGAAACTGACACCTACAGGCCACGTGTCATCTTCTGAGACAACTCACCTGACAGACGGCTGTGATGAGACAGTTGAAAAGACCTTTTGAAATTTGAAATCATTAAATGGGGGGGGGGAATTTCAAAATTTTGGGGCCAATTAAGTTGTACTATCCCCAACAAATCTGTTCACATTCCTGTGATATAAATAACCTCCCCCCTCCTACTTTTACCTTTTTCCTTCCCCTAATCTGAAAAACCCCTAGGCGATTTCCGGCAACCTCGATACCTTTTCCGGCGAACCTGTTATCGTTCTTTCTTGTTGTTTCCTCCTTCCCAGTAACTAAATCCTAGTTCCCTTTTGAAATTCCTCCACAAACGCTCATTCCTTGACTTGATTTATCCATTAAATCACCCTAGAAAATCACTCCTTCGGTCGGACCTTGAATATTCCGGCGAACTTATAGTCCGTCTTTGACTTCATCAACGATCCCTCATATTTTCCAGGTAATCTCCTTGATTTTTGGTTTTCTTTGTTTTCCTTAAGTTTTTGTTTATTGCCATGGCTAGGTTTAAAAATTGCCTTAGACAAATTAGGTATGGTCAATGTCAAAGGACTGGGGGTATTTATTACTTAACTAGGGGCATCTGGGCGAGAATTCCACGGGATGATTTAGTGAACTGTCTTAGAATCAACAAGGTAGATCCCGCCATAATTGTCGCAATAGAAATTAGGGGCAAGTGTTTTCTTCATTCTTCAGCCCCCATGTCCAAAACATTTTTCACTCCTCGCGAGCTCTGCGAACATCTTTGTCGCTTTTACGGTCCTCCTACATATTCTGATAGTTCAGACACTGACTTTCTCGCTGCGAGATCCTTAGTTAATAGATCCCTGTATAAACAAATTGTCTCTTCTTCTGATTCAGGCGAGATGTCTAACTTTGGAGCACCTGGCGCCTCAACTTCTGCTGGCGGACAATCCAATTTACCCAATAATCCTTCTACTTCTAATGTGGCGGGAAGCGACCCTTCGACAAATTCCCACATCACCCCCTTTCATACCAAATACCATATAGACCACTTAAACTACCATATAGCTAACTACGATGGTGATATGGCGCTACTCTCCATCCGCCAGCGACAAGATGGTATAGTGGTTTTCCCGTCACAATTAGAAGCGGGCCTTAGGATTCCTGTTGACCCCTTTATCTCTTTGGTCCTTTTCAAAGCTCACGCGGCAATAGCTGAGCTCCATCCCAATGCCATAAGGGTTTTGACTTGCTTTATAGTCGTTTGTCGCGCACTTAGGCGGGAACCCACCACTCACCTCCTCATGGATATGTTTACGGGTTATGCACAAAAAGACAAACAAACAAACGAACTCCGTATGTCGCTAAAATTCAAGAAACCCAAAATCCTAACCCCTATTCCCTCCAAAGTTCACAACTGGCAGAACAACCCGCTATTCATAATTTCTCGCGTTGGCTGGACGCTACCTACTGATCTTGAGGGAATTCACCCCAAAGTTGATAAGAAATGGTCTTTGGATGAGGATGAGAAGAGATTGCAGAGGAATATGGTTAAGCTTCTCACTGACAACAATCTCGCCGACCCCTCAACCCCTCGCTTCTCGTGGCAACAAATTCTAGCTGATGACTCCCTTCTGAGCCAAGTGGGGCTTTCTTACAATTTCCCTCCCTTGCCTCCTAGAGTGGCCATTGAACATACTTTGCCTTGGCCGGGATGGGAACTTCACTCATGAGCTAAATTTAGTTCCGAATGTACTGTATGCGGGAACGGTCAGAATGTTTGCCGCGCTATGCGAGAAGTTCTACGTATGGTCCTTTCCACTTATTGCTTATCTTTATTTATGACTTTCTTTAATGTCGCTGATTTCCTAATATACTTTTCTTCTCAGTTCATCGCAGCATGAGTATGAATCAGAAACGATTGGCTCAGGGCACCTCAGAACAGCAGGCAAAGCGTTTGGCCGCGGCCAGAAATGCTAGCCTTAAAGCCCAACCTTCTGACTTGGTCATTCCCATTGCTATATCAGGATTGGATGAGAGGGTTATTCCCGAAAATCCTCGCAGGAGGGCTCCTTCCACCAATCCCCGACAACCTAAGCGACAACGAATCTCCGTCTCGACTCAAGCTCAAGCAAACCTTCCTGAACCTCTGAACTTGGATGATGAAGAAGAAGAAGAAAACCAAGAAGAAGAAGAAGAGCCTCAAGGCGAGGTTGAGATGGATGCTCCTCATGAAGATCAAGGAGCTAACGCTGAAGAGGTTCGGGTAGAAAGCCCTGCGGTGAATGATATCCCGCTCTCCTCTCATGCCAACGAAACTGGTCCAACCGCTGACCAAGCCGCTTCTCCCCATCCTCCTTCCTCTTCTCGCCATCATCCCCGCCGCCGACCGAGCTGGTTGGCAGAAGGATTCCAAATTCCCGAGGACGAGGAAGGAATGGTGGCTCTTTGTCGGGAAGCCAACGAAATCCCCAAACTTAAGGGGTTGATCACGGAGCGGCTGGACACGGTTCCCTGCTTGCTAGGCTCTACCTTTCTTAAGAGAGCAAGTGATGCCGACCAAGTTGCTTACGTCGAAGGAGAGCACCCCGCCCATTCCGCTTACCACGCGGGAATCCAACTTTCCCTTGTAAGATACTTTTACTCGCTCTTCCTAACATTTAAATTTTCCTAGTTAATTTTTAAAGCCTTAAACATTTATTTGTCGCCTTGTATCTCTCAGGCTAGCAGCACTGTTTTGGGCCTAAGCAACAAATGCATTAAGCTAGAGGGAGAGCTCACTGAGGCTGAACGTGAGCGAAATCTCTATAGGTGGAGGGTTACCAGGCGGGATACCACTATCAAAGAACTCCAAGACTTGCAAACCAAGGCCGAGGCTGACCTGGCGGCGGGAAAAACACGGTTGGAGGAGCTTGAGAAGAAAAATAAAGATGCGGAAGACAGACTTGCTCGCCTTGTTGCGGAGAATGAGAAGAATAAGGTTGACACTGCTAAGCTTGCTGACCTTGAAGCCGAAAATAAGCGGCTTAGAGATGAAGACTTTGTCAAGGCCAACCAAGTTACCAAGCTCAGAGAAGATCTCAAGCTGGCTAAGTCCAAGGCTGAAACTGATGAAATGGACGCATTTGATAATGCGATCCTTCATACTCTCAGGACTATTGCCGCGGAAGGTGATCCCGCCATTACCCCTGCCAGACTAGCACAATGGGGCTCAGAGACCATCTTCAGTGACGTAAGTCGCACGGGGCATCCCCTTGTGCCTTACAGTGATGAAGAGCTAGCTCAACTGGCGGCGGAGGATGCGGTGCTTGGCAAACCGATATGGCCCGTTCCCGCCATTCGTGCCGACAATTTAGTTCCCGCCTGGTATGAGCTATCTCAGAAAAAGAAAGACGCCCTCAACGCCGCCTATAATGCTCAGTGATTTTATTCTTGTAATTTACGGTTGTCGCCAAACTTTAACTTGTTCTTGGTTTGTAACAAACAATGTTCGTTTTAACTTCTGTCTTTTGTTTCTTTCTTTGATCCGGATGGTTGGCCTTCGTGCCCAAACAACTTGTAACTATCTAATTGCCGCACTTTTGCGACCTTTTATCTTATGCTTTGTTCCTTATGACTTGCCTTAAACTTTTCTTTATATGTCTCATGTCGCATGACTTTCTTTTGATAATTCTAATTTTGCTTCGATAGTTCATCGAAGATTGTTCCTCTTCATCTTATCTCTATATACATACTACTCCCATCAAAAAAGTGAGGCTTGTCTCTAGGCAGCCTCACTCCCAAGTGTAGATTCTCGCCAACTATTTGATGTGGCAATTTTCGGTGTATCCATTTGGTGCCTTGGTTTCTAACCAAGACACCGCCTTAATTTGGGCGACTTGGTCTCTAACCAAGACGCCACCTCCATTTGGTGCCTTGGTCTCTAACCAAGACGCCGCATCCCTTTTGGGCGACTTGGTCTCTAACCAAGACGCCACCTCCATTTGGTGTGTTGGTCTCTAACCAAGACGCCGCATCCCTTTTGGGCGACTTGGTCTCTAACCAAGACGCCGCATCCATTTGGTGCCTTGGTCTCTAACCAAGACACCGCATCCTCAGGCGACTTGGTCTCTAACCAAGACGCCACATCCATTTGGTGCCTTGGTCTCTAACCAAGACACCGCATCCCTTTTGGGCGACTTGGTCTCTAACCAAGACGCCGCATCCATTTGGTGCCTTGGTCTCTAACCAAGACACCGCATCCCTTTTGGGCGACTTGGTCTCTAACCAAGACGCCGCATCCATTTGGTCAGGTATCATCGCTGATTACTTCTTGCCTTTCTCCCCGTGCTTCAGCAGTCGCCTCCTTTGCTAACTTTCTTTATCTCTTATGAAAGATGCTTCCCCGACCACCTTCACGTTTCAAATCTCGCCGTTCCAATAACTGTTTCATAAAACAGAAAAACTTGTCAAACTTTAACAAAAAGATAACCACACAACAGTATGTCGCTGAATAATCCCTGCTTTCTTTCATCATATTCACAAGTTACATCATTCTAGATTGGCAAATTCTACACAACTTTTCCGTCAATGTGATGTAAACAAAAACACATGACCCCAGAAGAAAAGTTACGTAGCTTTTGTTATCTAGAGAAAAAATCAAAAGATGCAACTACAAAAACTTGCTACAACTTCATTGATAAAAACGCTTCAGATGATCAACACTCCAAGCATTCTTCAATTCTTCACCATCCTGCCTCCTCAACCGATAAGTCCCTTCTCGAACAACCTGAGACACTTGAAATGGCCCTTCCCATTTTTCATTTAACTTAGTGAAACCTGGTTTGGGTCCTGTGGCCTCTGCACATCTTAGCACCCAATCACCCACATTGAAAGACCTCTTATTAACTCGCTTATCATGCTGAGCCTTCATCTTCTGCTTATAATTTACCATCCTCATTCTTGCTTGCAGCCTCCTTTCATCAACCAAATCAAGGTCGTTACACCGCCTCTGACCATTTCTCGCCTCATCATAATAAGTCACTCGGTATGTTCAAGAAGGCCATCTCGGCCGGTGCCATGGCTTCAGATCCATAAGTCAAAGCGAACGCTGTTTCACCAGTTGAGCCCTTTATTGTGGTTCTCACATACCACAGTGCAGTTGACAACTCTTCTAACCATGCGCCGCCCCTTCCTTCCAAATTCTTGCGTAAAGCGACAATAATTTGCTTATTTGCCGCCTCCGCCTGACCATTGCACTGCGGCCTGTACACCGCCGACATCCAATGCTTCACATTCATCCTCTGGCACTCCGCTGCAAAATTCTTACCAAATTGTGTTCCATGATCAGAGATAATGGCCCTGGGTAACCCATATCTACACCAAATGTTCTCTTGGACAAACTTGATCACGTTATCCTCGCTTATCGTTGCCAAGGCTTTCGCTTCCGTCCATTTTGTAAAATAATCAACGGCAACTACAACATACTGGCATCCTCCTTTGGCTTTTGGGAATGGCCCAATCAAATCTATGCCCCACATATCAAAAGGCCACGTTGCGACAATAGGCGTCTGCTCAGTGGCGGGTTGCCGCAGAATATTCCCAAACCTTTGACATTTCTCGCATTTCCGCACATATTCTTCAGCATCCTTCTTTAAACTTGGCCAATAATAAACATGGAACAACACCTTCTCCGCTAGGTATCTCGCCCCTGGATGACCGCCACAAACACCTTCATGGATTTTAAACAAAACCTTAGCCACCATCCCTGGCTCTATGCACCTCATCAACGGCTTTGAAAAAGATCTTCTATATAAGATTCCATCTTGTACAATAAATCGCGGGGAAGTCACCTTTACTAGCTTAGCCCTTTCTTCATCAAGCGGCAATTCACCCTTCTCTAAAAAATCTTTCATGTCAGTAACCCAACTTGCTTCCACCTCCCCTATCTCCATGACCATGGTCCTATCAATTACTGGCCTGTCTACATATTCCACCAGAGGATCAATAGCTTCTTCATTGTCTTCGCTTCCCGCTGACCTACTCAGTGCATCCGCCTTTGAATTCTCTTCTCGCCCAATTTGTACCAACTCTCAAAACTCAAAATGACTCAAGATGCTTCTCACCAAATTACAATATCTTATCAAAAACGAATTCACCGTGCCATATTCGCCTTTCACTTGTTTAACAATCAACTGAGAGTTAGAATGAATCACAATCCTCTTTACTCCAATATCCCGCGCAAATTCAATTCCCGACACCAATGCCTCGTACTCCGCCTGATTGTTAGACACTGGGAACTTGAACCTAAATGCCTTCTTATACTCACATTCCGCATCTGGTGATATCAAAACCATTCCCGCTCCTCCTCTGTCCTTTGCTGATGAACCATCTACATGTAGGACCCAACAATCCTCCGGCCTCTTCTTTTCTTCAATCAAACTTGGCTCAGCCCGCTTTGCCACCTTCTTCTTCTCGCGCTCCTCAATTACTTTGGCCTGAGACTTCATAAACGAGGTTTTGACTATGAAATCTGCTAACGCATGCGCCTTAATAGCTCGGCGGGATTCATATCTGATGTCAAATTCTGTCAACTCAATTGACCACTTCAAAAGTCTTCCCGCAGAATCTGGCTGCTGCAAAATCTTCCTTAAAGGAGCGTCAGTCAAAACAACAATAGTATGAGCGACGAAATATGCCCTTAACTTTCTCTCCGCCACCACCAATGCATATGCCAACTTTTCTGCATTAAAGTATCTCGACTCAATCTCGCTCAATGCCTTAGAAACATAATACACCGGCCTTTGAATTCCCCCTTCTTCCCTTACCAACACTGCGGCAACTGCGTAGTCAGAAGCTGCCAAATAAACAAACAATTCTTCCCCCTCCACAGGGCTACTTAATAATGGTGGCTTCCCCAAGTAAGATTTCATTTCTTCAAAAGCTGCTCCACATTCCTCGCTCCACTCAAATTTCTTCCCGCCCTTCAAAACCTTGAAGAACGGCAAACATCTCTCCGCCGACTTCGAAATAAACCTCCCCAGGGAAATGATCCTCCCATTCAGCCGCTGAATCTCGCGGATAGATTTTGGTGGCGACATGTCGAATAACGCCTGAATTTTTTCTGGATTGGCCTCAATCCCGCGCCTGTTTACCAAGAATCCCAGAAACTTTCCCGCCGTAAAACCAAACGTGCACTTACTAGGATTCAACTTCATCGAATTCCTTCTTAAGTTCTCGAAAGTCTCAGCGAGATCCAACAAGTGGTTGTTCTCCCTGGTCTTGATCACCATATCATCAATGTATGCTTCTATATTCCGCCCAATTTGAGACTTGAACACCTCGTTCACCATCCTTTGATACGTCGCCCCCGCATTCTTCAAGCCGAATGGCATCATCTTGTAACAGAAATTTCCCTTTGGGGTCCTAAACGCTGTTTTCGCCTTGTCTTCGTCCGCCATCTTGATCTGGTGATATCCTGAATAAGCATCAATAAAACTAAACACCCTGTGACCCGCAATGGAATCCACCAACTTATCAATCTTGGGTAAAGGATAGCAATCCTTAGGACATGCTGTATTCAAATCAGTAAAATCAATGCACATTCTCCACTTCTTGTTTGACTTCAAAACCATTACGGGGGAAGCCAACCAAACTGGATATTGGATTTTCTCAATTATTCCCGCCTTCAACAGCTTTTCTACTTCCTCCAATACTGCCACCTCTTTCTCCGACGACAAATGCCTTACCCTTTGCTTAAATGGCTCCATATTAGGATCAGCATTCAAACAATGCAGAGCCACACTCTCGTCAATACCCTTCATGTCTTCCGGTCTCCAAGCAAAGACATCCAAATTTTCCTTCAAAAAATCAACCAAAGCTTCTCGCTCATCCCGCGACAATTGCTTGCCAATCTTCACCTTCTGCTCGGGAAAATAACAATTGATTTCTACCTCCTCCAACTCTTCTCCCGCCTTGATATCTGGCTCATCCCGCACCTGCAGCATTTCTACCTCTATTCTTTTCCTCTTCCTCACACCAACGGGAACTGGCTTTTTAGGATCAGCAAAGACATTACCAGTAGGCCGCCTATAAGTACTTTAACATTTCCCTCCACCTCAATGGTTTCATAATCGTCATCAGATTCGCCTATAAGTACTTTAACATTTCCCTCAACCACCTCTTCAATCCTTGGCTCCTCCATACTAACTAGCCTTACAACCCTGGCATAACTTATACTGGGCGTGGCATTCACTATTTCCATTGCCCAACAATTTTCTTCATCATCATCACTCTGCCCCACCATGCCAAAATCTGCATCCCGCCGATCTGCATCCTCCTTCATTCTTTCTTGCCTAGCCTCAGAATCAGATTCCCGCTCATCCAACATACACATTTCTCGCTCTCCTCCGAACACCCTTCTCGCCTGCCCTGAAACTTGGTTTGTCGCTTCGGCCACCATAGCAGTTCCATTTCTCATACTCTCCGTCATGATCCAATCTGGTTCACTATTCTCCACCTCTACAATCTTAACCATATTTATCTTCAACTGACTAGATTCCACTTTGGAAGTCATCAAAATTGTACTCTCCGTCTTAGCTTTCAGCATCTCCTTTTGCTTTCTTACCACAGTGATCGCCTCACTCTTCAAACAACCTATCCCATTGGTGGTGGGATACTTCACCCTCTGGTGGGGATATGACAGAACCATTTCAAAGCTTAACATGAATGGGATCCCCACTATAGCATTATAAGGAGACACAAGGTCAATTACCATGAATTCGATATTCTCGCATCTCGCCAGCTTTCCTTTACCAATTTCAACATCCAACATAATTGTGCCTTTAACCTTAACAGAGTGATTAGTGAAACCCTCAAGATATCCCTTATGAGGCACCAAATTTGCCTCTGTATAATTCATCCTCTTAAAAGCATCATAATAGAGCACATTCCTACTCGCCCCAGAGTCCACCATGACTCGCTGCACAATAT
Organism: Adenophora triphylla var. japonica; assembly: GCA_022495995.1. Taxonomy (NCBI): domain Eukaryota; kingdom Viridiplantae; phylum Streptophyta; class Magnoliopsida; order Asterales; family Campanulaceae; genus Adenophora; species Adenophora triphylla. The sequence continues at coordinate 560,002 of JAFEMH010000595.1, read as the reverse complement.
TATTGCCTGGATACATAGTGATGATAATTGGCTGACTCCCATGGCTCTTGGTAACAGCCAATTCTCGCCTGGAGAAACTGATCACCCTATCTTGACTGGCGGGAAACTGGGGAACATCAAACGTATGCGTCAAAGTCATGATCTGGGTATTCAACTGAGACACACTGGGTAATGGGTCGTGAATGACATCTACCAAATTTCTCTCAGGCCTACGTTGATCATCCCGCCCAACATTCTCCTCCAAATACTCCTGCAGAAAACCCCTGTCAATCTTCCCCTGAATCAATCTTCTCAAATTATAACAATCATCAGTCTTGTGCCCCTTATCCTTGTGAAACTCACAATAACTATTCTGATCTCTAGCCGGACCAGTTCCTGGAGTAATAGGAAAAGGTTCGAGCAAATTTACTTTCTTCAGAATCTCGCTGATAGGAGTGTTCAACCGGCTATACTTGATGTCTGTCTTTGGCTTGAACTCTCTCTGACCCCCCATGTGCCCTTCTCCACGGCCTCCGCTTCCTCCCGCCTGATTTGCCCCCCTATTGCCGCCAAATCCTCTCCTATCATCTCGCACTACCTGTAAGTGCTCCAATTTGAGCTTGTTAGAATTTTCGTTAGAAAATTAACGAAAGTTATAACATTTCTAACAATTCCTAACAATCCTAACTTTTCTAACAAAGTGAGGGTAAAATGGGCATTGTTATTTAAGGTTAAACCTTAAAAAGAATCTTAAAAAAGAAAAACAAAAGAATAAAACCACAAATAGAAATGCTGGAAACATAATCTGGCTGGTCAATTTGAATTTTGAAAAGAAATATTCCCCTTGTCCAAAGCTGGAGCTGCATTTAATGAACAGTGCACGCTGAGGGGACTTGTCCGCGCGGATGAGTTTGCATTTTCAGGAGGGCTATAAATTGAGCCCTCCAGTCACAAAAATAAGGAGGAACAACACATTTTGCACCGAACCTCTGGCGAAATATAGAGAGAAAACAGTGAGAATTCACTTGAATTGTCACCATTTTCTCTCCAATCTTTCCCAACTCATACTCATCCACTCACTCTCATATTAAAGCCCTAAACACTCATACACTCAAGCCAAACACTCAAGAACACAAGGAAGATTGGTAAACCCTCCTTCTCCTAACCCTAAATCTCATCCATGCATGCATCTTCAAACTACAAAATGTAGTTCTTTCATCTTCTTGCTCTAGATCTAAGAAGATCACCATGGAAGACCATCTCCATGGATGATCTTCTACAAAGATCAAAATTATTTTCAAGTTTTCTTACTTTCTTGCAAAGAAAACTCATTTTCAAAACCCTAAAAACCATTTTCAAGCATAAAATCTCATTTTCAAAGGATAAAAATCCCCTTCCCAAGCAAATGAAATGCTTAGTCCTAATGTACCCCAAGGATGGTTTGGTATAGTTGATTCACCACTAAAATGTCTAGTGATCACTAACCAAAACCTAGGGAAATGGGGACAAGCATGGATGCAAAACCCCCCTTAAAATCATATTTTCCTTCTTGAGAAGTTGCTGTCCAGTAGCAATTTTCTCAGACCTCAGTCCATGGTCTTAATTTTTGGACACAGATGAACTTGGAATTTGGTGTTGACTACAAAATACTTTTTGTAGCCAACATCCAGAGATTTCCAGACATATTTTTACTTTATTTTTTGGGTGAGTAAAACTCCTCTTTTCAAATTTTCTTTCAGAGGCTAGTTCATCAGCTTCTGGGAATCCAGATCTCATATCTGAGGTTTCCAGAAGGTTTTGACCCCTCAAATCTTCTCCAAAATGTAAAATTCCTTCTGCACAAACTTTATTTAAGGTGTCTAGAACAACTTTCATTCTCTGAGTTTATCCAGATTATGAAGTTTTAAGACCCTTGAATCCATTTCAAAATCAAAGGTCCACTGCCTTTTTCATTCTGGCAGAAATGGCTCTCAACTTCAAAAGGTCTTTTGAGTACCAAATCTCAATCCAAAAATCTTCCAAAAATCATGGGATCAGTTTAAAGTCTTAAAAAGATATCCCAATTTTTACTTTTCTGAGTTTCAACTTATTTTGGCCAAAACACACACACACACACACACACACAAATGATTTTCAGCTTGGAAGACTCGTTTACGAGGCGCGTCGGGTGCACACTAACGTCCTTCCCGACGCGTAACATGACCTCCGAACCTAAATCTCTGATCTCGGGCTTTTTTCAAAGTTTTGGCCCTCAAAATTAAAATGGCGTGGCGACTCCGTTTCGTTGATTTTCTTTCAAACAAAAAATGGGAAAATTTTCGGATACACATCATCACAAAGTGGCGACTACTGGGACTAAGCTTTTTTTAAAAAAATATGGTATTTGGTATATTGGTGGAAACCACTAAATTTCCCGTTATCGCCTCCTAACACGAGTCGGGGATAAATTGTGGTCTAACAATCCCACGTACCGGTATCACCGTTTTCAAAAAAAAAGCTTTTGAGGGTCAAGCTTCCGTCCCGGCTTTGAAAATCATTTTTGTGTGTGTGTTGATTTTTGCACAGTTTTCATGTTGTTTTGGCCGCCTCGGAGAAAGTCAAAATTTTGACTGTCGGAATAATGTCCCTAACTGTCGGAATTTTCGTGCTTACGTGCTTATGTGCTCATTAAAAATTTCAAAAAAAAATTTCAAAAAAAAAAAGATTTTCAAAAAAAAAAAGAAGAAGAAAATTCTCAAAAAAAAAATCATGCATCATATTTTTAAGACACATAAAAAAATCTCTATTTTACTCAGAAAAAGAATATAGACTGCTTGCACACTACGCGCACGTGACCGTACACTGCACACTACGTCCTTAACCCGGGGAAATCCTTGTCGCGGTCCGTTTGGTCTTATTACGCCTCTCGGATGAGCACAGACTACCCAAACATCCCATGGAGCCTCGTGTCGACCATGCACTTGTCCGTGACACACTTTGTCCGAGACCCGCTTGGTTTTTAGTCCGGTCCGTGTCATGCCCCGTCCGTGTATAGACCTTTCCTTTCAAGCCTTTGTCGGCATACCGACTCAATATCTTTCGGGACCCTTATCGCCGAAGTTCGCCGGTTTTCCGCCGCAGACTTTGACCAAGATATTGACCGGCGCCTTGACTTCGGCTCGACCGGCACAAATTATACACTCGACTCCCAAAGATTGACACCGAGTCATCAAGGATTAATGAATATTCCATGCCTAATTACGGCTTAACCGACGACAAGTCAAGATCAATTGTGGACGCTTATCACCCAAATCATGCCGACTTTTCGTCGAGCTCCTCGGACATGATCTTGACTTTTGACGTCGCCTTGTCCGTAATTTACATCGAATGCTCGTTAAGACTCGATTACCCGCCGACTTTTAGGATCGTTTTCTTTCGGTCGGTGGGACCCGCTTGCCCTATAGGACCTCGCCCGGGCCGTCCCACCCCGGGAGGTCGAAATACGTGTGGAATACGAGGGGCTTATAGACGTAGTGACGGGGCCCACCGATCCAGAATCGAGTAGTTTGCGAAAAGAAGAGCAATCTTTTCCAACCGATTAGGTTAATAAAACATGTTTTAAGTAAACGTGAACAAATAACCGCATGTTGCATGAGCCTAAAGCCCAAACACCTACCCTCCTTCCATTCCTGCATCTCGAACCTTCATGTCCTTTCCCCCAGCCTCCGCACAAAGCTTGGTTTCGGCACCGGTCACCGTTTGATCACTGGGAAGAGTCAAGCGCATCGTCGCCTTCACCGTTTGTTCCGACTCCGGGTTTCGTAATGTCTCGCATCGCCCGGTAATGATGGGGATAACGTTGCTCCGTCCTCCAAAATCCCTCGCATGCACTCGCATTGGATCCAGTTGGTAGAACAGATGAGACTTCGACATGAGGCTCAAATTGATGACCTACTGGGGTAGTCGCAAGTCATGGCTCGACTATCGCCTCAATTCCGATGGCACTTTTACCGCAAAGAAGGAAGAGGGTTCTCCTCCTCTTCTTAATAGTCCCGGATACATCAAGATGCTACCCCAAGATTCCTATGTTTCCACCGCCGGACTCCCGCCCGCCGACTTACAGTGGCAACCGGCCCCCAAACAAATGTGACGAAAGAGTTCGGTATACCGTCGCTGTCCCCTCTCAAAGTGATGATCCCACAAATATCGCCCGAGTGATGAAAATCGTGGAGACAAGCTTGAAGAAATATGGTCAGCCATCAAAGCCCCGGAAGAACGCTGCAATGCATACAGCCCGGATTGAAGAGGCCACACGCCACTTCGGGACCTTAACAATATCCCAACCGACCGGGGCTACCCCGAAGGACAAACATGTGCCCGTTCCTCGGACCTCAATATCTCTCATTATCCGGCGGAGTCCAATCACTCGCTACCAGCATGAGCCCAAGCCAGATCCCCTGACTCGCCCACTCAAAGTCATTCCAAGACCGCCAACCCGAGGTCCCAAATCCGCCACCACCGTAGAACACATTTGGTGGGATATTTGTGATCGTCCCGATTGCCTTGAAAGGGACTATCAGATCGGATACACGAGGACCGTCCTCCTAAGAAAAAGAAAATTTCCTCCCAAAGAAAATTGAAGGAGAGATTCGAGGCCGGTGATAACAAAGTGTGGGAACGCTGGGAGCCATCTCGGGGATTTGATTATTATGTACTCTACTCCGCCGCCTTCCCCAAAGCAAAAAGGGGTAAAAGAGCGTAAAAGCCTTGCCAACGACGGAATTGAGACTTTCGGATACCGTAGTACCGTGCAACGTAAGTCCAACCCCTCGGGTCGCCCAAGGTTCGCCTTGTCCAGCCTCCCGAGTATACACCGATGAAGAAAACCGACGCTGGCCTGGGCGCCCCACTCAATCAACATGTTGATCCGGAGATGGCAACCGCCACAAAAGGCATCGCATAACCTGTGGGCTTCGGCAAAGACTCTACCTCGCAAGAAAAAGGCACGAAGCGACTGTGTTTAATGACTCTCTATCCCGAGACAAGGACCAAATCTATGATCCTCACCTATATGGGAGTATGATCACCTTCGCGATGAAGATTTGCCAAGAGATGTCTCCCAACACAATGAAGCTTTGACATCACTATTCGGCTCAACACCATGTCACTCCCCGGGGTATTAGTGGACAATGGATCATCGGTAAACGTCCTTCCTCAAAGCATGATGAGGGCCCTCCGCATAAATGAAAGGCGCGTGATCCCATCTACCCGGACCGTCAAGGCCTACGACGGTTCGTCTCGCCCCATTCTGGGACAGTGACTCGGAACTCGGTACGAAACCCAAATGGTGCCCGCAAAGTTCCATGTAATGGATATCCCTCCGAGTTCACAACTCTACTAGTGGCGCCCTTGGTTGCATCACATGAAAGCCATAGCCTCCACTCTCCACCAATGCGTCAAATTCATCAACCGGCAGGAGACCTTGAAGTCATAAGGGGTGACAGCTTCTCATAGGGAACGAAGCCGAAACAATAGCCAAGAACGCCCACGCCAAACACCGGGCTACATCCTTCAAGAGGCAAGTCTCGCCAAAGATCCTTGGAATCCAACATGCCAACTATGTCGACACACTCAAGCGAGCGTACTCCGAAGAAGTTCGATTCATCAAATTTAATTGCTATTTCCAACACTCGAGGCGTATCGGAAGGAAACGCCGAACACCGCCATGATACAGTGCACACAAGTCCCCGGTCCTCAATCACAGATTTGTCAAGCATTCTCGCAAACCCATTCTTCGCCTCGCTGTGCGAGGAGATTTTCATGATAAAAGTCGGCAAACACCGACGTACTCGGCTCGAATCTATGAACGTCGTGTGGGACGTCCTCCTTGCCGAACTACCCGCCGAGCCTTTCCGCCGAGTATGGGACATGAGATTTTTCTAGCAGCTCACCGAGACGCAATACGTCCTTACATCCGGATTGAGCGGTCGATTGTGACGAAACGGAAATCCCTGTGATTGAGGAAGATCCCTACATCCACATGCTCGCCTTTCGACGCCAAACACAATTGATTCCGGGTTCGACAAAGAGATGATAGCAACGATCAAGAGGGAGCACAGAGACCATGCCTTTCCCGAGTTGTGAAGCCACCGACGCCGATGCCGCTAAAGAATTGGGAAACTCTCTCAGCCCGTCCGCGACCAAAGAGGAAATGATCACCAAGCTTGGATTGGTCCCCCGTCCTTTCGTGTCAACCTTTGTAAAGTCCTCCGAGTCTCTCATTGTTGAGTTCGAGTCTCTCGAGTCGTCCGATGGCCTTACGCCCGAAGACTACGAGTCCGTAGCGAACGTTGTATTCCCTTCGTCTTCAATGAAATGATGAACCTTTCGAGTATCCCTTAATTGCCGCTTTAACTAATGATGAATTAACTAATAATCTAAAAACAAGCTTAATAACGATTCACTAGATGAAGAGGCGCACATTAAATGAACAATATATCAAAGAAATCTTTAAGAGTTGTCCTGAAAGAGGAAAATCGAGCCCAAGCCGCCGAAGAGATTTTGACGAGTGTGAATCTGGGAACCGCGGAAGAGCCTAAAGAGACGCAGATTGGTAGTTTCTTCGAAGGGACCGAAAGGGATGCCCTAATCGAGCCGCTAAAAGAATTCGTGGATGTGTTCGCATGGTCCTATAAAGATATGCCAGCCTCGATCCTTCCATAGTTGAGCACCGAATACCGCTCGACCTTAAGTCAAGCCGCAGCGTAAGCTAAGAAGAATTAAGCCCGAATGGTCCTTACAAGTGAAAGAGGAAATAGAAAAGATGCTCAGAGTGTGTTTCATCGTGTGGTCATTGAATACCCAACATGGCCAGTCCAACATAGCGACGGTGACCAAGGCCAACGGAAAAATCCGATGCCGCGTAGACTTCGTGGATCTCGAACAAAGCTACCCAAAAGACGATTTCCTCGCCAAACATCGACATTTTGGTAGATTCCACGGCCAACCATGAAGTCAAATCCTTCGTCGACGGTTTTGCCGGCTACAACCAAATCAAAATGGCGTAAGAAGATCAAGCCAAAATAGCCTTCACAACCCCTCGGGCACATATCGCTACACGGTCATGCCATTCGGACTAAAGAATGTCAGCTACGTACCAAAGGGCAGCTACACTGCTCCATGACATGATCCACAAAGAAATTGAGGTCTATGTGGACGACATGATAATACATTCCAGAGGATCGATGGCGCACTTTGTTGATTTGAGAAAATTCTTCGGCCGCCTCCGAGACCACAAAGCATGAGACCGAATCCACCCAAGTGCACTTTCGGTGTAAGACGAGGTAAGGTGCTAGGATATATGGTGACGTAACGGGGAATCGAAGTAGATCCCCGTAAAATCAAGGCGATAGTTGAAATGAAGCCACCCCGACACCGACGTAAGTGAAATCCTTCATGGGAAGATCGCAATACATAAGCCGCCAGTAAATCACCGACCTCGACCGCGAGCCAATCTTCAAGTTGATGAAGAAAATGCCTACACGTAATGGACCCCGTAATGTCGCCTTGCCTTCAACGTATTAAGGCATACCTTGTGAATCCCCCGATTCTCTCGCCCACCACATCGGCAAAAGCCACTCTTGCTATATCTAACCTGTCACTGATACAAAGAATTTGGGGCTATGCTAGCTCAAGAGAAGAAAGATTCCAAAGTCGAAAACGCCATCTATTTCGTAGCGTAAAGCTCCAAGGAAGCGAACTCAATTACTCGCTTGCGAGAAGACTTGCGCAGTTTGGTCCGGGTAGTGGGAAAGTTGAAACACTACATGCAGCCTCACCCGATACATCTTGTTTCAAGGATAGACCCCATCAAATATCTGTTCGACAAGCCTTCCATCTCCATGAGATTGGCAAAATGGTCGTTCTTTTGGCCGAATATGACATCACTTATGTTTCAAGGAAATCCGTAAAAGGACGCATAATGGCGTAACATCCGGCCGATTTCCCAAGTGATGAGTCTCGAGGACTCGAACCTCAATTTCCCGATGATGGAATCTTCGCCTAGAAGGAGAAAATCACTGCAACTCTTCTTCGACGGGGCGTCAAACAAAAGGGGGAACGGGATAGGAATGCTTCGGTCGATCCTACCGACGAACACACCCCCATAGCAGCAAGGCCGAACTTCGAAGTCACCAACAACGCCGCCGAATATGAAGCTTGCATAGCCGGGTTGGAAGCCGCCCTTGAAAGAAATATCAAGGAATTGAGGTGTATGGTGACTCGCCCTCATCATCAATCGTGTCTCTAACAAATGGAAGACCGTGGATCCGGTTTGCGTAAGTATCATGCTTACATGGAAGAACTAGTGGCTCAATTCAAAGAAATCAACTTTCATTACCTCGCCAAGAGACCGAAACAGTTCGCAGATGCTCGGCTACACTAGCCTCTCTTGTCGAAATACCCGAAGGAAAGTCTCGTTAAACCATTCGTAGCCTGGGAGAAGAGAAAACCCCGCCTATTGCTTCGAAATTGAAGCGAAGCCGAACCGATCAATGATCCCCGGTACACTCGTATTTACCAATACCCGAAGGATGGCGAGGCCTCTTTCAAAAATGAAGAGGGGGAATATAAAGAAGGAATCAAAGCGAAAAGTCTCTCACTCGAAGCGGCTCGCCTCCCATTATGTTCTTTTGGGAAACATGTTATACAAAAAGCGTTATCAAGGCCCCTCCCCGCGATGTATCAAGAAACAAGAGGCTACCGAACTCATGAAAGAAATACATGGTGGTACTCGCGGCCCTCACATGAATGCTCGAGCTCGATGCAAATCATACCGAGAATGGGGTACTTTTGGATCTCCATGGAAACCGACCGCATCCAAGCTTTGTCAAAAGCCGCGACAAATGTCGCCGATACTCAAATCTTAATCACTTGCCTCCTCACGAGTTATACCGCATGACAACCCTCGCCTTTCGTCACTGGGGAATTGATGTCATAGGCAAAATCACACCATCAGTGCAAGAACGGCCACGAGTTCGCCCCGGTAGCCGTGGATTATTTCACCAAGTGGGTTGAAGCAAAGTCCTACAAAATCCTCAATTCAAAGAAAGTTGCCCTCTTCATCAAAGAAAACATCATGTGCAGTATACGGGTTGCCACCGAAATCATCTCGTATAATGGATCCCACTTCGAAGGGGAATGTGAAAACCGCCGGCGGAATTCCGAATAACCCGTCACAAGTCATCTCCCTACAGCCCCAAACCAACGGAGCCGTCGAAGGCAAAGAAACAAGACTCGAAAATATCATCCGGAAAATGGCCGTCCAAGGCGTAGATTGGCCCGAGAAGTTACACCTGGCACTCGGGGCTGCGTAACACGCCGAACGGCAACCGGGGAAACACCGTTTGCCCTCACATACGGAATGGAAGCCGTACTCCCAATCGAGCCGGAAATACCCTCGCTCCGTATACCGCCGGAAAGCCGATCAACGAGGTCGAATGGCTCCGCAGTCGCCATGACGAATTGGCCCTACTAGACGAACGCCGATTGAAGGCCATGGAACACATCCGGCCTACCAAGGAAGAATGGCTAGAGCCTTCGACAAGAAAGTAAAGCATCGGGAAATCCGAGAAGGGGATCTCGTTTAAAAGAAAAGCCCCCACCCGTATCAACCCCTCGGCAAATGGGAGCCTCGTATGGGTCGGGCCATATGTCGTCCGTAAGATCTTCTCCGGAGGAGCCATGCAACTTGTGCACCTCGACGGGAATCCCTTTGTACACCCAAAGTGAATGGTGACAAGCCGCGCAGATACTACGCGTAAACAAAAAAAAAAAAAAAGAAGAAAGAAGGAAAAGTGCTAAAAGAGTAATACCCAACTAGGTTGAAAACCCGAGAAGGGCGGCCTAGGTAAAAACATGTGGTTGCACCAAAAAAAAACAACAAAAAAAAAACAAAAACAAAAAAAAAAAAAAAAAAAAAAACAACAAAAAAAAAAAAAAAAAGAGTTCACCAGTTGAACTACGAAGACCCGAGCTCCTCAAAATGAGGGGAACGTAGGCAAATGAAACGGTTCGGTCTAAAGCACAAATAAAAGCCATACTTTGGCATCAATACAATTGATCGACCATGAAAGCGTCTCCAAAACTCTAAAGCAATTCAAATATTCATTACAAGTTAAAAGCTCTTTGATGAGTCTAAGCCCGATTCATTCCTACAACCGGCAACCTCGCTAAAGGAAAACTAAGATACATAATCAAACTAATGTGTCCGCCATGACAAGAAAAGGGATACTCGGAAACCTCGAGTCACTCCAAGCCACTGCATCGGCCTCTCCCCTCTTCTTCCCCTTCGAGTCTTCTTTTTCCGAACAGAAAATGTCGTTGTTCCTCCTACCAAGCTCGTATAGGGACGGGGTCTATCAAACCAGCCTCTCGTCGTGGCCTTAGTAGCCCTAGCGTCATCCCTCATCTCCCCGTAACCTAGCCGGTAGCATAGGAGCCCTCCTCTCCGTCTCTTGACGTAAGCCTCATAATCGGTCACGCCGTCTCCGCTCCCCGTCATGAGGGTTGGCCTCTCGCCTCGCCCTCCTCCTCTCGTAAACACCTGGGTCCTCCGCACCCACAATGGCCTCACGCCGTCTCAAAATAGCCACCTCGAGTCTCTCCTGCATGCCTCTCATACCAATCCAGTACCAAGTGGTCGTGAACACCGGTCTCTGACGCCCGAGAATGACCCGAGGAGGAAAGGCATCATACCTCCATGCTGGGAAAGAAATGGAAACACCGAGGGATCATCCATAGAAACAGGAGCCACCACCCCGGTGGCTACATCATCAAAGCCCTCCAAAGGAACTCCGCTCCAAGCCAAACTGTCCTCAGTAACTAAAGCCGGAATATAGAAGCTAGACCGAGAAAGCCCCTAAGCATGACCACGGAGACCCATCCCGAAGCACTCGCGAGTCTCCACCCGCCAACGAGGCACCGACCATCTCGATATCTTCGCCCGGCGACCCGCCATCCAACGCTCCCACGAGCCCCGATCATCAAAATCTACATCAACACCTCTCCCGGCAAAAGTCCAAGGCTCGATCATATCGAGGTTTCCCGAAGAACCCCCAAACGCTCCATCGCCCACAGTGGTCAAGAGGAACGGGCCGCCCCGTGCATATACCGCCTTCCGGTAGCTAACTATCAAGAGCATGAAGAGTCTCCCGTAATCAAAGGAACGACATCTCTCGCCTGTGCGACAGTGAACGACAACATCCAGCAAAGACCGATGGCAGATCCCAAAGGAATAGACCATGAACAGGGTGCCAAACATACAAAGTGCAAAGGCATCCCAATAGGCATCATCCACCAAGCCTAGGCCCCTAAATCTGTTGGGAAGACCGGAAATATCGAAATGATCGGGACCACGGATCATACCTTGCGCTTCCTCCGGGGAAAGATGAAGGAGGACGCACACTGTCAACAAAAGAAGCCCCTCCGGGCAAAGGAATCGCTATCTCTTCCACCTCCGGACCTCCAAGCAAGGCCCGAAATTCTTCCACAGTCGGAACAATCTCGTTGAAGGAAAGGCAAAAGACATGCCTTCTAGTGTCCCAAAATGATGAAGAAGCTCTCAAGAGGTCGTAGTCCGGAACCAATTCCTTGAGAGACCATAAGCACCTCACCTTGTACCTTTCTTCAAAGAAGGACCTCCTCTCATGCATAATCTCCCGGGACCAATCCTTGAACTTGTTGAAGAATGACATTTGGGATTCTTGGGACAATTTTGATGGAGCTTTTCTAAAGTTTTCCATGGTTTTTCTCTCTTTCTCCCCGAAAATGGTCGTTGACCGGAGGTTGAAGAGGATATTTGAATTTGAAATAAAGCAAGACCAGTCCAACCAAAATTAAAGGACAGTGTCGAGATGCAGTCCCCATCCGCGCGGATAGGATTGCTCTCCAAAAAAAAATGCAAATTGATCCAAGCGCTACACCAAAAGAGGAATATTCCGTCCCGGTTGCTCGAAACTTGTGCAAAAACCTCCCCAAACCAGTCCATATACCAAACACCCTTGCAAAAAAAAAAAAAACCCAAGGCTCATGCAACACTGCATTCATATTGCATTGCATTCATAAAATAAAATCCTAAATTATTACATTCCAAAAAAAAAGAGTGTGCATAAAAAAAAACAAGCAAACATAAATGAAATCCTAAACTATTACATTCCAAAAAAAAAAGAGTGTGCATAAAAAAAAAACAAGCAAACATAAATAAAATCCTAAATTATTACATTCAAAAAAAAAAAGAGTGTGCATAAAAAAAAAAAAAAACAAGCAAACATAAATGAAATCCTAAATTATTACATCCAAAAAAAAGAGAAAAAAAATGTGCATAAGCTGTACAAATCTAAATCTCAATCTCAAATCTCAAAAAAAAATCAATCGGAGTCTCCAGCGCCCGATGTCTGCCCCCGGCCCCTCTTGCGACTCGAGCCCGCCTCCTCAGGAGCCCCTGAAAAATCTCGGGCTCGAATCGTCCTCGTCTCCAGAAAGAGGCTCGTCGGAGACCAACCGTGCGCTACGATAGGGCAAGCCGAGATCTGCGAAAAATCGTATCCGAAGGTGAAGGCGTCGGACTCCCGGACGTACGAAGACGACCCGCCATGCCGCCAGACGTGTCCCGCCCGTGTGGATCCCCGAGAATGACGTGATCCGAAGGCACCGCGCGGGATCAAGGAGAGGAGACAGAGGAGTCTACGAAGAAGTCTACGAGCGAATAGGGGAAGCCTCCCGTCTCGACAGCGCCGGCCGTGGTCGCCTCGCACTAGCCTCGAGGAGCCCCGCAAGCGACCATCCTCCCGATGAATCTCTTGGCCCCGATCACTTGCTTCGTCGCCTTCTCGACGACCACCTCCGAAAACCGCACAAAAGCAAAAGCGTCAAAAAAAAAAAGAGGTGATGCTAAAGATGATGAAACAAAAGAAAGAAAAGAAGGGGAAAAGGTGAAGCCATACCTTCATACCGGACGAGGCCGGAAAGCTCGTGGAAGTCGCTCGGGGTGAGGGATCTCGCACCCTCAATCGGACCCCATCCTGGATATAGGAAAAATCCGTCCGAGGGTACTGCGGGATCCCAAGCCCCTCCCTATCCGTAACCCGAGGCATCCTCTGCCTCCTCAAGACGAATGTCGCATATGGCTCAATCGCCACGAAATCCGAGAAGTGGCCGGCCGCTCGGTAATCATCCTAGGTCACGGACCGATCGCTCGGAGTGCATCATATCGACGGGAGGCTCCACCGGTGTCCTCAAAGGCGAATTCACGCCATGCCGGGCGCGTCACCCTCTCTCCCGTATAATATGCATCGCAGTCGACCCTCAAAATCCTCCATTTCGCCACAGTCCAGATCTCGGCGCCCTTCAGCTGCGCCACCTCAAAGCGATCCCGGGGAAGAATATCATCCCCTCATCCGTCTCGGCCTCCGTCAAAGGACCCCAATCCGCGTGCACGAGAGTCGTACGCCCCGGAGCTTATCTTCTCCCGGGCATGCTTGGACCAAGACTGCATGGCCGGATACGCCCGACGTACTCCGCCGGCCGCCGCCACATCGTGACGTGGAAAAACTCCAACGCCCATACTCGCGAAAGGTAAAAATCCAATCAATCCAAGCAAAAGAAAAGTGCGTGCTCAAAAAAAAAAAAAGGAGGGAAAGCAAAAAGAGAGCTTATACCTCCAGGGCAAACTCAAAGCAAGACAAAGAGCTCACGACCTTCCGACCGTACCTATCAAGAGAAAATAAAGCTCTGCCGGCCCGGCCTCTCCCCACGAGACATCTCCGCCGTCTCCATGTCCTCCAAGGACCTCAACAAGGCAAAGACCGCCGTCCTCAAGATGTCCAAAGAGCGTGCTCGAAAAAGCAAACCACAAGAAGGCCCTGGCAATCTGATCGACGCCTATCCTCTCCTCCCCAGCCTCGTAACTCGCTATGGTCTCCACGATCTTGCCGTAGACCACGGCATACTCCATCCCCATCCCCTTTTTGGGAATAGGGGAAAATCCCAGAAGAGCCTGCAGATCAGCATCGCTGTAGCCATCCCGCTAGACGTGACCACGGTTAATTAACCGCGGTTAACCGGTTAATAACCGGCGGTTAACGAAGGTTAAAATCATTAACCGGACTTAACCGTTAACCGTTAAGTCACGGTTACGGTTAACCGGTTAACGGTTAATCCGGTTAACCCGGTTAACCCGGTTAATAAACGGTTAATTTTTTTTTTTTTTTTTTCAAGAATGTCAGATTTTTATCTAAAGTTAAAAAAAAATAACTTTTTAATAGTTTTTTGAATAAAAAGTAAGTTTTTAACACTTTTTTTGAAAAAACAGTTAAATATTTAACAGTTTCTGTTAAATATGTAACTGTATATGAACTGTTTTTTTTATTTTTTTTTGGATAAATAAAACTATTTTAAATAGTTGTTAAGACTAATATTTTTTGCAAAAAGTTATAGAAAAATAGGTATGAATTTTTAAAGAAATGAAAACTTAACGGATTTAAAAGAAACGGAAGTATATAAAGAGAAAACTTAACTTTTTTGAATAACCGACGGTTAATTAACGGTTAAGTTAACCGGTTAATTAACCGGCGGTTAACCGGCGGTTAACCGGAGTAAAAATTTCTTAACCTTTGTTAACCTCGGTTACACGGTTATCGGTTAGGCGGTTAGACGGTTAACGGTTTAGGCGGTTAAAATCCGGTTATTAACCTTACGGTTAGCCGGTTAACGCTTAACCTTGGACACGTCTACATCCCGCCACTCAATGCTGCGTCCATTAAAGGACAGGCCCGTAATCGCAGCATAGTCGGAGGGCGTAACCGTAGCCTCACCCCAGAAGAAGTGGAAGGTGTGGGTCGCGTCCCACCTGTTGGTGTAATGCCCTAGGCTTTAGTTATGTTTAACTGAAAACCGTTATGTATCATCTTTATCGTTTATGTTTATTATTTGATTATTATATAGTTTGCATATTTATTGTAATAATCTCCGTCCCTGATTATTAAGAGAATAATTAGTATAATTGTCAATAGATAATCATGTGATGATTATATGCATAAGAGATGCACATTGAAATTATGGGTACTTGTTAGAGAACAAGTGACTGGACATGACCCGCATGAGATTTATGTCATGGTCAAATGTCATACTTAAATCTCATACGGTTACTTCATTTATTTCCTAGACCTAAGATTATCATAACCTTACATATGATGAAAGCCATGTTTGATTTTAGTCAAACGATATCTTAACACGATATCTATAAAGGCTATCATTGGCATGATCGGATTCATGATGGGAAGGATGATAAGTCAAGAAGGAATTTGTCCCTCTAAGAGAGATGTTATGCTTGGGCCCCTCGATGAGTGATAATGATGAAAGTGTATGGCCGTACCCCAATATGATTGGAATTATCATTATACTCAAGAATCGAGAAAGCATTGAACAATAACAAGTTGACAAGGACCATGACTTGTGTTCAAATATGACATCGTGAGACAAAGGGATAAATGGAAGTACACCGTTGGAAACGTGAACTCTTACGTTGCATCATTTGGGTAGACATAATGGCTTGCTAGAGTCCGCTTATGTCTTATGAGGTTCGATATGATCGATCTCATTGCCAACATGATGTAATCCTATTGGGTCACACACAACTAGAATGAATTGGTTAAACCGGAGGAAGAATGATTGAGAGACACGTAAGCGGCTACTTATGTCACGCGACATATCAAGCCAATGGCTTGATATACCGCGCGACATAATAGGCCAATACGCGGTATTGACAGCCTGTCTCTCCTAATACGATTAGAAGAGGTATTTACACTATTTTAGTATAAATACAAGGGCTCTGTCAGACCTAATAGCCTAGCCGAAATTTTAAAGCAAAATTCACAATCAAATTCTCTCAATATTCTTCAAGGTTTAGATCTAGCAATCAACAAGAAATTGTTCTTGGATTCATTCAAAGGTGTGGATACCAAAAGAGGGTCTTCGCTCGTTCATCGATCAAGGCCTAGAGTTCAAGCAAGTTGAAGAACGAAGTTTGTGATTCGATATCACATAATCAAATCGTTCGATAGCTCAAGACCGGAAAGCGTTTCAAGGTTGGTTTAATTCTATCTCATTCATAGGTTTCAAATTAATTGTATAGAACGGATCCTAGGGCTTCTTGGGTTTTATGTTTTAATGCTTAATTCCGGCTAGCATGGACCCGTAAAACCCAACGGTGGTATCGAGCCCCGTTCGTATGATTAAGTTTGAATTAACATGCTAGGTTTAAGATATAAATTGTTTATATGCTTATTGCATGTTTTGTATGTGATAGAATTTTAATTGTTTATGTGAAACAATGTGAAAATCGTTTTCAATTTATCTTTGAATTAAATACGTAAAAGGCTGTTTTATGTGATTTAATTCATGTATCTGTATTGGTTCGAATCTGGAAATCCTGTTACATTGGCTGCCTATGTCGTGCGACATATCGAGCCATGTGGAATTCGAGTTAGCTGGCCTCGTTACGTCGCGCGACATATCAAGCCTCCGTCGATTATGTCACGCGACATAATAAGCCAAAACTCGGAGAATCGGTTTGTTCAATTTTACGCTATTCTATGATTGTGTTTACAATCTGATATGTTGATATGAAAATCTGGATGTTATAAAATTGAGTTTATAAGTCCGCGATAGATTGATTCATTGATATACATGATTAATTGATTAAAATATGATTTTAATAATTATTGCAATGTATATGAAAATCTGGATGTTATAAAATTGAGTTTATAAGTCCATGCTAGATTAATTCATTGATATGCATGATTAATTGATTAAAATATGATTTTAATAATTATTGCGATGCATGAATTATTTGTTCTTAAGTGTTAAGAATTTTATTAGATGTTTAGTTGAAACATTGAATTGTGATTTCCTAAAATGTTTAGTTGAAACATTGCATTATAGTTTCCTAATATGTTTAGATTTAGACATTGTAAATTTTGGATTTTATGATTGTTTATGGAAACAAGTCATAATTACGCGAAATTTTAAAAGGAAACTAATTGTTTATAAAAGGTAGTGATTATGTTGCCAAATCGTAGTTGATTTCTAATTGTGCATGACTAGGAGAGTTCTGGTCTAAGGAAGAGTTGGTACTTAAGTAGTCCTTGTGGCTCACCTATCTTCCTGGGAACTTACCCGGTGCATGATTATGACTATCTTTGCCGATATGCTTATAATCTACCTTAAAGAACCTTCATTTAACTTTTAAGTTCTTTATGCCAATCCATGATTTAAACACTTGAGACCACTCGGATAGTTTTGGGTGGGCTTGCCATAGCAAGGTGCTTTGATTCTATTCCGTTTGCGAGCAAGATGAGGAAATGGTGGTTCCTATACGTTTAAAATGGATGAACTTAATTGGGTTATCAAAATGGTTTTGGACCCAAGGCATAAGATGAGATTAAAATATGCTTAGACATATGATGTCTTAAATAAATCTCATAAAAGATCCTAAGAGTCATATATGATATGATTGATGTTTTCTACCTAATTAGTTTGATCTTGAGCGGTGCGCCATAGCGTACTTGAGATCAAATTAAAGATGGATCTTAGTCCTAAGAGTCATATACGATATGATTGATGTTTTTCTACCTAATTAGTTTAATCTTGAGCGGTGCGCCATAGCGTACTTGAGATTGAATTAAAGTTGGATCTTAGCCCATTAAATGCATATTATGCTTAATAGCATTGGAAGGTGTATGATTTAGTGGGAATATTTGTAAAATACATTATTTGCTCTTAAATGATAAATGTGTTGATATTGATATGTGTTCATATAATTTGTATATTTTGTTGTAGAAATAGCATTACATAATGATAATTGCGATTCGTCCTTATGAAGGACAAAGTTCGAAAGGAACAATACATAATGTGTATGTTCTTGACGAATCCGTTCCTCTTTTCGAACCCATTGCAAATGTTGCAAAGGGCAAATAAGGAAGCAACATTAGAAACATAGTGATGATTCTGACAATATTGCTTGCCTTGTATTTGCCACCATGGTTGAAGGCTCTTATGAAGAACCTTGGGCACATGATAACTAATCTTTTGTTCTAGCATAACACAAAAAGGAAATGTTCCAAGCGCAAGCTAGGCAAAAGATATATGTTGTGGTGAAAGCTCTTAATTCATATGATGAAAGAAGGAGCAATCCGCAAATTGTGTTAATGGTTAACACAAGAAAGGGTTCACAAAGGAAGGAAAAGTAGGTAAAGCAAAAATTGCTAAACCTAGGACAAATGTTGTCAAAGCCGAAGAGGCTAAACCCAAATTGTCTCAAAAGGATGCAGTTTGCTACCAATGCAATAAGATTGGTCATTAGAAGCAAAGTTGCAAGGCTTATTAGGAAGGCCTAAAAGGTGAAGAAGGGCAATATGATTGCTACTACTTCAAGTATCTATATGATAGATATTTTCCTTTCGACTTCTTGTTCTTGGGTATATGATACCGGATTGGATCCCACATTTGTCTAAATGTGCAAGGAGCAAAGAATAGAAAGCTACTCAAATAAGGTAAATTAAACATAAGCATGGGAATGGAGCAAGAGTTGCAACATTAGCCATAAGGGACTTATGAAGTCAATTTGCCTTGTGAAGTAGTACTTGTTTTGAACAAGTATGACTACGTTCTGGATTTGAGTAGGAGTATTATTTCTGTTTCTTAAATGGATGATGAAGGATATAATTTTCTTATTTTCAATAAGAAGTTTTATATTTATTTAATAATATGCCTTATTGTAATGCATATGTCATTAAATGATCTTCATATCCTTGATGATGAGAAACAAAATAATATTGAAGATATCTATGATATAAATGGGAAATCTAAACCGAACAATATGAACAAAGCGTTTATATGGCATTGCCGGCTTGGTCAAATAAATAAGAAACATATATCTAAACTCCATTAACATGGACTTTTAGACTCATATGACCATGAATCATTTGAGGAATGTGGATCTTATTTATTGAGATTATCGACCAAACCACCCTACACTAAAGTAGTGGGAGGGCTAGTGACTTATTGGTCATTATACATGAGATGTATATGGACCATTAAGAAGCATTGCTAGGGGAAGATTTCGGTATTTCATCACATTTCGCTAAAGACTTATCTAGATATGACTATGTCTATCTGATGAAGTCCGAAGGTGAATCGTTTGAGATGTTTCGAACATTTCAAGATGAAGTGCAAAACAACTTGGTAAAACTGTTAAGTACTTCGATTAGATCGAGGTAATGAATATTTGAGCCAAGAGTTTGACAATCATCTCAAAACTATGAAATCGTTTCAAAGTTGACTCCAACCGGAACACCACATTGTATGGTGTGTCTGAAAGGAGGAATTGAACCTTGTAGGACATGGTTCGTTCGATGATGTGTCAATCAGACTTTCCTATTTCCTATTTCCTTTTGAGGATATGCATTAGAAATAATGCGGTTGCACTGAATCGAGTCCACTACTAAATCGGTTCCTAAGGCCCCACATGAGATGTGGCATGGAAGAAAACTTAGTTTGTCTTTCATGAAGATTTGGGGTTGCGAATCTTATGTAAAGAGACTTGTCTCTTATAAGTTAGCACCAAATCTGACAAGGTTATTTTCGGAAATTAATCTTACAAACGCAAAGAGAACAAAAATGTTTGTTGCTCTATACGATTCGTTTCTTGAGAAATAGTTTCTCAATAAAGAATCTAGTGGGAGTAAAATTAATCTTGAAAGAAGTTCAAGAACCCGAAAATAATATGGAACCAAGAGTAGAGACAGAACCAAGTTCACAAAGGAGTTGTGAAACCGGTTCAAGATGCACAAGTCCATTGTAGATTGGATAGGTTACGATCCGAACTCAAGAAATAGTGATTTCTCGTTGCGGAAAGTGATGAAGTGGAAGTCATTGAGAATGACGATCCTACTTGCTATCAAGAAGCGATGTCCTCTCCTAATTTGGATAAATGGTTAGGAACCATGGAATCCAAGTTACAATCCATGTTTAACAATCAAGTTTAATTGGAACTTGATTGGGCTATCTAAAAGTGTAAAAACTGAAGGGTGCAAGTTGGTCTTCAAAGACCGACATGGATGTGAAGGTGTATACTTTCATGACTAAGGATTGTAGCAAAGGGATTTAGGTTAATTCATAGTATTAACTATGTTGAAACCTTTTCCGCCAGTTACAATGTCGAAGTCTGTTAGAATTTCAATTGCCATTATCGCATATTGTGACGTTGTGATATGACAAATGGATGTCAAACAACTTTCTTTAAATGGAAAGATTATTAAGGATGTGTAAAGTACACAACCCGAATAGTTTGTCGATCCAAGAAACTCTAATAAAGTATGCATGTTGCAAGGATCCATGAGATGGATTGAAGCAAGCTTCAAGGAATTGGAATCTTTGTTTTGATGAATTGGTCAAAGAGTTTGACTTTATCAAGTACAAAGATGAACCTTGTGTATGCATGAAATTCAGTGGGAGCATGGTATTATTTCCATTGTTTATTACAATAATATCTTACTCATTTGAAAAACAAGTTCCGACACTTAAAACTGTTAAGTCTTGGTCAAGGAAAGGTTTCTCAATGAAAGATATGGGTAAAGCCGCTTACATCCTTGGCATCAAGATCTATAGAGATAGATCTAGAAGGATAAATTGGTTTGAGTCAAAGTGTTCACATTGACAAGATTCTTAGAAGAGTCTAAGAAAAGTGGCTTGTCAATGGGTCATGGTATTTTCTCTTAAGCAATACTCATTGTCTTATGACAATTGATGAGCAAAAGGGAATAAATGAAGTTCCATATGCTTCGGCATTTGGATCTGTCATGTATGCCATAATTTGTACTAGACCCAACGTCTCATATGCTTTGAGCATGATGAGTCGATACCAATCTGATCCTGTGTTGAGAACCAATGGATGGCAGTCAAGATGATCCTAAGTACTTAAGAAGAACTAAGGATACGTTCTTGGGATTTGAAAGATTGGAAGTTAATCTTGTTGTAAAGGTTACAAAGATGCTAGCTTCCAAACTGACAAAGTTATTTTAAAATCGCAATTAGGATTTGTGTTTGTGCTTATTAGAGGTGCAATTTTGATTGGAAGAGTTCCAAGCAGAAATTGTAGCCGATTCTACTACTAAGGCCATATTTTAGCAACATATGATGTAGCTGAAAGAGGCAGTTTGGATCAAAAGTTCATTTAGTGTTTTGGAAACACTTCAAGTGTTTTTCCAAGTATCACTAATCGATGAAACTTTTGTTATGACAATAGTGGTGCCACTTGTGCAAACAATGGAACCAAGGTCACAACAAGTGATCCAAACACTCACTTAGACGTTCTTCGAGGAATTCATAAAGAATGAGAAGACGTTAAAATATACAAAGTATCGCCCGATGATGACATAAGGGATTCACTTACAAAGACACTCGCATAGGCATGATGGGCATGTTAGATCCATGAGTATTCGATACATAAATGGAGCCTAGTGCAAGTGGGAGACTGTTGGTGTAATGCCCTAGGCTTTAGTTATGTTTAACTGAAAACCGTTATGTATCATCTTTATCGTTTATGTTTATTATTTGATTATTATATAGTTTGCATATTTATTGTAATAATCTCCGTCCCTGATTATTAAGAGAATAATTAGTATAATTGTCAATAGATAATCATGTGATGATTATATGCATAAGAGATGCACATTGAAATTATGGGTACTTGTTAGAGAACAAGTGACTGGACATGACCCGCATGAGATTTATGTCATGGTCAAATGTCATACTTAAATCTCATACGGTTACTTCATTTATTTCCTAGACCTAAGATTATCATAACCTTACATATGATGAAAGCCATGTTTGATTTTAGTCAAACGATATCTTAACACGATATCTATAAAGGCTATCATTGGCATGATCGGATTCATGATGGGAAGGATGATAAGTCAAGAAGGAATTTGTCCCTCGGAAGAGAGATGTTATGCTTGGGCCCCTCGATGAGTGATAATGATGAAAGTGTATGGCCGTACCCCAATATGATTGGAATTATCATTATACTCAAGAATCGAGAAAGCATTGAACAATAACAAGTTGACAAGGACCATGACTTGTGTTCAAATATGACATCGTGAGACAAAGGGATAAATGGAAGTACACCGTTGGAAACGTGAACTCTTACGTTGCATCATTTGGGTAGACATAATGGCTTGCTAGAGTCCGCTTATGTCTTATGAGGTTCGATATGATCGATCTCATTGCCAACATGATGTAATCCTATTGGGTCACACACAACTAGAATGAATTGGTTAAACCGGAGGAAGAATGATTGAGAGACACAGAAACTGGCTACTTATGTCACGCGACATATCAAGCCAATGGCTTGATATACCGCGCGACATAATAGGCCAATACGCGGTATTGACAGCCTGTCTCTCCTAATACGATTAGAAGAGGTATTTACACTATTTTAGTATAAATACAAGGGCTCTGTCAGACCTAATAGCCTAGCCGAAATTTTAAAGCAAAATTCACAATCAAATTCTCTCAATATTCTTCAAGGTTTAGATCTAGCAATCAACAAGAAATTGTTCTTGGATTCATTCAAAGGTGTGGATACCAAAAGAGGGTCTTCGCTCGTTCATCGATCAAGGCCTAGAGTTCAAGCAAGTTGAAGAACGAAGTTTGTGATTCGATATCACATAATCAAATCGTTCGATAGCTCAAGACCGGAAAGCGTTTCAAGGTTGGTTTAATTCTATCTCATTCATAGGTTTCAAATTAATTGTATAGAACGGATCCTAGGGCTTCTTGGGTTTTATGTTTTAATGCTTAATTCCGCTGCGCATGGACCCGTAAAACCCAACACCACCAATGCTGCGCCAGAGCAAACATCAAGCCCTTGCTCTTAGGGAACTTGACCAGTCCCCTCAAGCACTCGACAAACTCCCAAAGCCCCGTCTCGACAACGATCTGTCTCGGACTCGGCAAAGCTCCTCGGCCCGCATTCGGAAGCCGGTCCCACAAGTCAATCACGGACTCCACCGATCCTCGAGTCTTCATTTTGTTCAGCTGCTCCGTCACAAAACGGTTCCCGCCCTGCAAAAAAAAAAAGAGAGAGAGAAAATGTCAAAAAAAAAAAAGTGCATTTGCATTTACACAAAAAAAAAGGGCATACACATGCATTAAAAATTTTCGACAGCATAACAGCATACAATGAGCATAGCCCCATTTTTCTCGCATAAAAGAAAACAGTTTTCAGCAAGTCCCAATGCATTCATCAAAAAAAAAGAAGATGCATTCCTACGGAAGTAAAAACTCCGTCCCATTTTCATAAAATAATATGCATATCATCCATCATCTCAAAAAAAAAATTTGCATACATGCATATCATCCATCTTACATGCAACGGGAGGAAAAATCCGTCCCACTTTTCAAAAAAAAATATATCCTAAACATACAGACATCCCATATTGGCAAAATGCCCATTCTTTCCAAACAAAATGCATGCATCATTCATCAATATCAATATTCAATATCAAAAAAAAAATCATCATCATCATCAACATGCAATATTCAATTTCAAAAAAAAAAAAAATCAATCACAATTTTCGAATTTTCACATGCAATTTTCGAATAAAAAAAAATGGCGAAAATGCCAATTCTTTTTCCCAAGCAAAATGCACATTTTGGGTTACTCACATAATCATCAAGATTCAAAGACAATGAACATCAATATTCAATTTCAAAAAAAAAAAATTCAAAAATCACCCAAAATTCAAATTTCAAACAAGAAATCAACAAAGGGATCAAAGGGTTTCAAAGTATACCGTTCGGAGATTCGAATCCGAAGCCCAATGTTGCCAAGCATCGGGGTAATGCTCCTCCGCAACCGATTGCGAAAGATTGTAATGCCTCCTCATCCGGACGAGCTCCAATCGCCTCTCCGCTACCGGGCCACGTCCTTGACCTTGAAAAGCGCCTTCCCCGTGTTCCATTGCTCAAAAAATCGAAGAAATCGGAGGAATTTTCAAGCTTTTTGAGCAACAATGGCTTCCTTCTCTCACTTTATCTCTCTCTGCTCTCGACAAACTGCAAAACTGAATGGGGAAGAAGAAAAGGGCGTTGGCCCTAATTAATACCCCTGATTTTCAGGTCCTCTCCGCGCGGACAGGATTGCAAGGGTCAAAATGACCCTTTTGCCCCTTAAAATTCCAGGGACTCGCAATTCTGGGCCCCCAACTTGACAGAGTTAACCCAAAGTTAACCAAAGTCACCCCTTGTCAAGAAAATCTTCCCCGGCCAAACGTAAGACCGAGTGCCTGAGAAAGATAACGAGATCCCGTATCTTTCATCAAAATCATCCCCTGCTAGCCAAACGTAAGACCGAGTGCCCCGAGAAAGATAACGAGATCCCGTATTTTTCATCAAAATCTTCCCGGCAGCAAATGTAAGACCGAGTGCCCCGAGAAAGATAACGAGATCCCGTATCTTTCATCAAAATCATCCGGCAGTCAAACGTAAGACCGAGTGCCCCGAGAAAGATAACGAGATCCCGTATCTTTCATCAAAATCTTCCCCATAGCCAAACGTAAGACCGAGTGCCCCGAGAAAGATAACGAGATCCCGTATCTTTCATCAAAATCATCCCTCGGCAAGCCAAACGTAAGACCGAGTGCCCCGAGAAAGATAACGAGATCCCGTATCTTTCATCAAAATCATCCCCAGCCAAACGTAAGACCGAGTGCCCCGAGAAAGATAACGAGATCCCGTATCTTTCATCAAAATCATCCGGCAGCCAAACGTAAGACCGAGTGCCCCGAGAAAGATAACGAGATCCCGTATCTTTCATCAAAATCATCCCCCTAAGCAGTCAAACGTAAGACCGAGTGCCCGAGAAAGATAACGAGATCCCGTATCTTTCATCAAAATTACCCCGGCTAGTCAAACGTAAGACCGAGTGCCCTGAGAAAGATAACGAGATCCCGTATCTTTCATCAAAATCATTCCCCGACAGTCAAACGTAAGACCGAGTGCCCCGAGAAAGATAACGAGATCCCGTATCTTTCATCAAAATCATCCAACGGCAGTCAAACGTAAGTCCGATCTCCCTGAGAAAGATAACGAGATCCCGTATCTTTCATCAAAATCATCCAACGGCAGTCAAACGTAAGACCGATTTCCCAGACGAATACGTCTGATTTTCCTCAAAGAAAGGCTAACGAAATCCCCAGCAAAGTTAACGGAATCCCAAAAGCCAACGGAATCTCGAGTAGTTCTCGAACTACGAAAGGGCTTGATTCCCACTAGGGATACGTAGGTAGCCTATCATTAGGTCCAGCCCCTCGACCAAAACGGTCACCCTATCCTTCGGCAGCAGACAAAGTCCACCGAAAGGCCATTTCAAATTAAGGTTCGAGGCACCTAAAACGCCATCATCAAGGTTCGAGGCACCTAAAACGCCATCATCAAGGTTCGAGGCACCTAAAACGCCATCTCCAAGGTTTGAGGCACCTAAGACGCTATCACTAGGAAAGCGATAAATCGCAATCATCCCCAGCAGAAACCGAAAATGGTCATTCCTATCCCCAGCAGAGCGGATAGCCATCAGACCGAAAATGGTCATCTCTTATCCCCAGCAGAGTTTCTTTCCAGCAAACGACTGTAGAACTCGCTCATCAGGTTCGAGGCACCTAAAACGCCACATCTCCAGGGTCAAAGACCCGAACTACGACTGGCTTGATTCCCACTCGGGATACGTAGGTAGCCTATCGCTAGGTTCAGCCACCCGATCACTCGATCATCCCGCCAAATATGGAGCCTTACTCTTATCGACGACCCCGCTTCCTTCGAAAGCGCCGTCGCCGAGGGGCTACTGTAAGTGCTCCAATTTGAGCTTGTTAGAATTTTCGTTAGAAAATTAACGAAAGTTATAACATTTCTAACAATTCCTAATAATCCTAACTTTTCTAACAAAGTGAGGGTAAAATGGGCATTGTTATTTAAGGTTAAACCTTAAAAAGAATCTTAAAAAAGAAAAACAAAAGAATAAAACCACAAATAGAAATGCTGGAAACATAATCTGGCTGGTCAATTTGAATTTTGAAAAGAAATATTCCCCTTGTCCAAAGCCTGAAGCTGCATTTAATGAACAAAGGCACGCCGAGGGGACTTGTCCGCGCGGATGAGTTTGCATTTTCGGGAGGGCTATAAATTGAGCCCTCCACCACAAAAATAAGGAGGAACAACACATTTTGCACCGAACCTCTGGCGAAATATAGAGAGAAACAGTGAGAATTCACTTGAATTGTCACCATTTTCTCTCCAATCTTTCCCAACTCATACTCATCCACTCACTCTCATATTAAAGCCCTAAACACTCATACACTCAAGCCAAACACTCAAGAACACAAGGAAGATTGGTAAACCCTCCTTCTCCTAACCCTAAATCTCATCCATGCATGCATCTTCAAACTACAAAATGTAGTTCTTTCATCTTCTTGCTCTAGATCTAAGAAGATCACCATGGAAGACCATCTCCATGGATGATCTTCTACAAAGATCAAAATTATTTTCAAGTTTTCTTACTTTCTTCAAAGAAAACTCATTTTCAAAACCCTAAAAACCATTTTCAAGCATAAAATCTCATTTTCAAAGGATAAAAATCCCCTTCCCAAGCAAATGAAATGCTTAGTCCTAATGTACCCCAAGGATGGTTTGGTATAGTTGATTCACCACTAAAATGTCTAGTGATCACTAACCAAAACCTAGGGAAATGGGGACAAGCATGGATGCAAAACCCCCTTTAAAATCATATTCTCCTTCTTGAGAAGTTGCTGTCCAGTAGCAATTTTCTCAGAACTCAGTCCATGGTCTTAATTTTTGGACACAGATGAACTTGGAATTTGGTGTTTACTACAAAATACTTTTTGTAGCCAACATCCAGAGATTTCCAGAAATATTTTTACTTTATTTTTTGGGTGAGTAAAACTCCTCTTTTCAAATTTTCTTTCAGAGGCTAGTTCATCAGCTTCTGGGAATCCAGATCTCATATCTGAGGTTTCCAGAAGGTTTTGACCCCTCAAATCTTCTCCAAAATGGAAAGTTCCTTCGCAAAAACTTTATTTAAGGTTTCTAGAACAACTTTCATTCTCTGAGTTTATCCATATTATGAAGTTTTAAGACCCTTGAATCCATTTCAAAATCAAAGGTCCACTGCCTTTTTCATTCTGGCAGAAATGGCTCTCAACTTCAAAAGGTCTTTTGAGTACCAAATCTCAATCCAAAAATCTTCCAAAAAATCATGGGATCAGTTTAAAGTCTTAAAAAGATATCCCAATTTTTACTTTTCTGAGTTTCAACTTATTTTGGCCAAAACACACACACACACACACACACACAAATGATTTTCAGCTTGGAAGACTCGTTTTACGAGGCGCGTCGGGTGCACACTAACGTCCTTCCCGACGCGTAACATGACCTCCGAACCTAAATCTCTGATCTCGGGCTTTTTTCAAAGTTTTGGCCCTCAAAATTAAAATGGCGTGGCGACTCCGTTTTCGTTGATTTTCTTTTAAACAAAAAATGGGAAAATTTTCGGATACACATCATCACACTACCTCCACCCTTTCACTCGCCACTTTCTTGACAGCCTGATTTGTCGCTGGAGTCCCCTTGGTCTTAACTCTAGCTCCACTACAAAATCCCCGTACTCTTTCATATAACTCCCCCATAGTCTTTGGCAATCTCATTCCTAGCTCCTGCTTGAAGTGACCTGGCTGCAAACTGGTGTTATACAACATAATTATCTCGCCTTGAGCGATGTCAGGAACTTGATTTGCCACTCCCATGAACCTGTCTGTGAAAGTCGCAATCCCCTCTCCATCATTTTGTTTAAGACTGCACAACTCCGTCTTTTGAACCGGTTGTGATCCTGACGCACTAAATCTCGCCAAGAATTTCTCCCTGAAATCTTGATACCCCGATATAGAATCTTCGGGCTATGCTAAGAACCAATCCAATGCATGATCTGCCAGAGTGCTCACCAAAGCTCGACACAAAACTGCTTCATTCTCAGTCAACAGCGACATGGTGGCTTCAAATCCTCCAACATGAGTTACTGCTCTAGACTTTCCTGAATAACTTGATAAAGTTGGCATGCGAAAGCTTGGGTCTGGGGCGACACCTTTGATACTCTGAGTGAAAGGAGCCAAAAAAGGCTTTTTCCCTTCCACTTTCTTTATTCCCGCCTCTAAATCCTTAATTTTCTTCGCCATCTCAGCCATCTCATTTTTCAACTTTTGCTCCTCTTCCTTCTTAGCCTTTTCTGTCTCACTAGCCTTGGCCAATTCTGTGGCCCTTACGGCTTCTGCAAGCTTCTCGGCTTCCGCCGCCCTTGCCGCCTATGCATCCCTCCGCTCCCTTTCCTTCTCATACTCTCTATCTTTCCTCTCTTGCCGGCTTCGCTCCCTATCCCGCTGTGACCTCTCACGATGCCGCCTAACATCATGATGTCGCGATATCTGAGTCCTTTCCTTGCCATGACGGCCCTGATCAGGAATAAGTCCCTCGTCATGGGTTGATCCACTGGATTCATTGCTATCATATTCAAAGTAATAAGATTCTTCTTTGGAATTGCCTGACTTATGGTATATTTTCTTTCTCCTCTTCTTCCTTGCTTCAATGCCATCATCCCGCCTTCGATTTTCCGCCAATCTTCTGGGTGGTGGCATATCTACATCCCGCCTTGGCCTATTAGCCACACTGGCGCTAACCTCTCGATTTTGCCCGCCTACATGGGATCTTCCTGCCTGCCCATTCAATAACTCCTCAGGAATATGGGAAGGCTTCACATGTAACTCCTTTAACTGTTGATTATTAGCAAGAACATGCATCCACGCCTCATTGTTCGCCCTCAGCTTTTCAATCCTTTCCCTCACTTCTGCATTCTTTGACTTTGCGGGAACTTGCCCTTCATCCACCGCCTTAGCTCTCTCCAATCTCACCCTTTCCTCCTGCTCCCTAACCCGCCTAACGCTGGAGTTGGTCTCTGAAGTATGCACCTCCACCTCTCTTTCAGATCCCGCTCCCGCACGAGCATCCTTGGCATTTGGGGTTGCCCATGTTAAGTTCTGAGCCGCCCTAGAGAGGGTAGCTTTTTCTTGCCCAACCACCATAACTTACCCACAAACAAAAGGATACTTTAACAAACGCTTCAGGCCAAACCACACCTTTTCACAACAAACCAATTACTCTGACAACTTTACAAGTCACTTTTCTGACTACAAAACACCTTTAATACATGTATTAATGAACTTACAGCATTTATAACCAAGGACAACTTTATGGCTTCTTAAAATAAATACAACATTCCCCAAAACAACCTCTGACAAGTACCACCTGGGAATCCTCCTTGACTTTCTAACCAACTAGCATTTACTCCTTCAACCAAACAGACAACCCAAAATCTTCTGGGTTCTACCAGAAGAACAATAACAGTACTCCACCTTCTGACCCACCACCGGCAGCCACCAATAACCTCCCAAACTTCACCTAGCCACCCAAAGAAGAACATGCAGGTCCCGGCAACGGAACCAACTGATGCTACCATGGAAAATGGGGTTGATCAGGAGCTGAATCTTCAGCTATTCCAATGGATAGATACTCCGGCTAATCTTCTTGGGATGGCTCACCTTGGGACCTACACACACGCAAGTAACAGTGAACTAAATCGGGGGTGACTCCGGTGAAACCCCTCCGGCGTGAGAATCAGTCTAAAGTTCAGGTTGAAGAAGAGTTATATAAATTAATGGAGAAGAGAGAGTATAAGAGAGAGAGTTGAACTTACATAATAATGCTGAATTTCACCTATTTATATCACAACATAATTATAGGCCATACCTATAGGGACACGTGTCAATCATCCGCGCTTTGTCAGTCAACTGCCCTCAGAGTTAGTAACAAGTACTACCAATTCCATCATGTTGCACTGTTGTACATTATGGGGGGTGGGTACCACGTGTCAATATCCCAATCACTCGTTGCCTATCAGTTAAGTTTGTCGCCTGGCGACAAACTCTCTAAGGCGACAAGACATATTTGGTTTCTTATTCTAAATTACGCCCTTACTACCCAAAAATCAGATGAAAAGGGTAGGGGGGTGCTATGTTGTCTTCCCGCCACAAGTGCTTCCCGCCTACACTTTATTCCCGTCATATATCGCACTTATGCCACGTGATACACTATCTCGCCACATTTAAGGCAGAATATTACTTATCGTTATTACTATTTACCTTCTTTGATTTCCATGGCCCATCCTAAGTTAATTGGCCCACCAAGCCCATTGAACCCTTTGAACTGTTCAGGCCCAATCCATATTTCACAATCACTTCATAAATGTTATAAATATGAAAAGTAAAGTATGAGGAAAAGTTGGTATGAAATAGTGAGTGAATTGTTATTGTTAGACCATTTACAATGGGGTGTTGAAGGGGGTGTTGAAGAAAGGTGGAGGGGATTGAAATCATTGTAGGGGTGTTGAAAAAACGAGGTGTTGAAATTTTTCAACATAAAAATTGAGGGAGCAGGCTGATGACCCACGTGGCAGGCAATGATTGGGCCGACATGGCGTGTGCAGTACACGCGCCAACAGAGGCGCTATACTGCAGGCGAAAATCTTTTTTTTTTATTTGTGACATGTGGCAGACTATGCTTGGCTGGTTGGATTTCAGATTTTTTTTTTATCCAAATTTTTTTACCTCAATTATTTTATAATAATTTTTTTTTAATTTTTTTACACCAAAATTCATAAAAAAAAATCTCTATAAATAGAGACTTGTTTCATTTTATTTGGACACAGAAATAAAAACCCTCTTTTTCAATATCTTTTTAGTAAAATGGATTCCAATAATAACCATTTCAACACTCAAAATTCAGGTAATTTTCCTTTTAACTACAACATTCCTAATAATTTTCAATTTGAGCGGTGCTCACAAAGACGCACCAACTACATAGGGTTCAGCCACTGCTCGCAAAAGAAGTCCCAAATGGACCACTGATGAAAATTTAGTGCTAATTAGTGGGTAGATTAAATA
This sequence comes from Adenophora triphylla var. japonica, assembly GCA_022495995.1. Lineage (NCBI taxonomy): Eukaryota > Viridiplantae > Streptophyta > Magnoliopsida > Asterales > Campanulaceae > Adenophora > Adenophora triphylla. The sequence continues at coordinate 528,869 of JAFEMH010000595.1, read as the reverse complement.
TGGAACATACAGTATTATCGAGAGAAATCAGAAAGGTGATACGTATTGGGGTAAAACTGTGGATTACTGTAACGACTATTGCTCATTTGACCCTCCCCATGTTGGAGTTGCCTGCAGAAATCATTATAATTATATCAACAAGATATTGATCAAACGGATAGGTGCTTATGATAACGCTAAGCGTATGAAACAAAGCGGATGGTCGGAGAATGATGTAATGGCAAAAGCTCATGTGCATGAAGATTTGAGAAGGGATCCACCAGCTAGGATCAGAAGAGATCATCATTCGTCTCAAATTATTGGAGAAGCAAGTGAAGGGGTACGAACAAGGAATAATGAGCCCTTTAGTAGTCGTGAAATGGTGAGGTATGTGTGTATGTCCACCACAGACCATAAGGTAAAATATTCCTGTTTTATTTCCTCTTTAGAACCCAAAAATATTTCAGAAGCTTTAAAAGATAACTTTTTGATACATGCCATGCAAGAGGAACTTGAACAATTTGCTCGTAATGAAGTTTGGTGTTTAGTACCACGTCCCATTAACACTAATGTAATTGGTACAAAATAGATTTTCAAAAATAAATCTGACGAGCAAGGAAATATTGTTAGGAACAAAGCTCGTCTCGTAGCTCAAGGTTACACCCAAATTGAAGGTGTTGACTTTGATGAGACATTTGCTCCTGTTGCTAGAATAGAATCCATAAGACTTCTCTTGGCAATAGCTTGTTATCTAAAAATTACCTTGTTTCAAATGGATGTTAAAGCTGCCTTTTTAAATGGTTATTTAAAAGAAGAAATTTATGTTGAACAACCAAAAGGATTTGAAGATCCTCATCTACCAAACCATGTATATAGACTTGATAAAGCCTTATATGGCTTGAAACAAGCTCCACGTGCATGGTATGGTCGCTTAACCTCTTTTTTACTTGAATATGGTTTTACAAGAGGTAAAGCAGATAGAACCTTATTTATCCTAAGGCATGGCAAAGAAACAGTCATTGTTCAAAACTATGTTGATGACATAGTCTATGGCTCTACTTCTCAAACGTGTTTAAAAGATTTTGTAGAGGCTATGACATCAACATTTGAAATGAGCATGATTGGTGAGTTAACATTCTTTCTAGGCTTGCAGGTGAAATAATCAAATGAAGGGATATTCATTTCACAAAGCAAGTATGCAAAGAGCCTAGTGAAACGATTTGGGTTGGAGGGAGTAAAAAGTTCAAAATTCCTATGTGTTCTTCTCTTAAACTTGGTAGAGACCAAGTAGGTGAGGATGTTGATCCTACTTTATATCGTTCTATGATGGTAGCCTTCTATATCTCACTTCTAGTCGTCCTGATATCATGTTCAGCGTGTGCGTTTGTGCACGTTATCAAGCCAATCCTAAAGTCTCCCACCTTAATTCTGTCAAAAAGATAATTAAATATGTTTCGGGAACAAGTGAATTAGGGATTTGGTTTAGTAAGGATACTAACACCAATTTGGTAGGCTTTAGCGACTCGGATTGGGCGGGGGATATGGATGATAGGAAGAGTACTAGTGGGGGGTGCTTTTACTTGGGTAACAATTTAGTTTCATGGTATAGTCGTAAACAAAATTGTGTTTCTCTTTCCACGGCTGAGTCTGAGTATGTTGCAGCTGGTAGTTGTTGCTCACAACTTATTTGGCTAAAACATATGCTAGATGATTATGGCCTAGAGAGTAACTCTTTGAATATGTACTGTGATAACTTGAGTGCTATCAATATTTCAAAAATCCCTGTTCAACATTCTTGTACTAAGCACATAGATATACGTCATCATTTTCTTAGAGATATGGTAAATAAAGGTCTAATTAACATTGATCGTATTGATACTAAGTATCAACTGGCTGACATCTTTACCAAGGCCTTAGACCACGAGAGATTTTCTAATTTGAAAAGATCTCTTGGTCTTTGTAATCTCTGAGTCTGTTTGTCTGTGCTACCCCAGGTGATGTTATCACTCAGGGTAACACTTATATATTAGTGTATTTTATTTTTTTCTTTATTAAAAAAAATGCTTTTATATCCTTTTATTCTGGTTATCTTAGTTCTAACTGTGGCACATGCTGACCTTTTTTGTTATGGTAGGTTATCACTTAGGTTAACATGTTTGATATCACTCCCCTTCATATGCTAAAAGTGACATTGTCACTAACATCTTTTTGATAAATAAAAGGCAAAGGCAATTTGTGCATACTATTCTCTCGAGCTCGGGGCACGGTGTTCGCTGCAACGATGTACTCTCGCCAATGAGAATTTATGAGGTGATTTGTGCTTAGTATTAGGGACATGGAGTTCGCTACTACAGTGTACCCTACTTGAAAAGCATAAATCACTTTATCTTTACACTTGAAATATAACTCGAGGCACGGAACTCGTTACTACGTGTTACCATCATTGCCTTAACACATTAGTGTGTGCTATATTAGTTTTTTTATTTCTTATTTTCGAAATATTGTTGATTAATTTTTCAAAATCTGAAAGTCTTTTTAATTAAAGAGTTTACGATTTTGAAAACGTCTTCAACAAGTTTCCTTTACTTTAGGTAAACCTTATTGAGTAACTAATCCTTATTTTTTCTTGATTTTGTGCTCATAATTTTCGGACTTAGTTACAAATATATTGTTTACTTATTTTTTATTTTTTCGTCTTACTTAAAAATAATACATTTTATTTTGTTACAGCCGTGTGGTTTTGGATTGTTGGGATTTAAAAAAAAAAGTGAGTGGTTAGGGATTAATCAAAATGAGTGGATATGATTTATTAGAAGTTGTTTAATATTAGGAGGGTTTATAGGGTTTAGTTTAGATAATACTTAAGTTGTCAAATCAAATTTAATTGTTTGTTCCCTATCTAATCTCTCTTTCCTATTTTCACTCCACCTCTCCACTTATCTCTCTCTAATCGTTACTCTCTCTCCCCTTTTAACCCTTCTTTAATGTCGTTCGTCTCTCCCAAAATTCCTAGGTCAAAATTCGTTTCAAAAATTCCCAAAAATTCTCCATGGCGTCTCCATCAAAAATCAATGTCAAACCCTCACACACAGACTAAATGGACATCTCACCTAGCATTGCCCCCTCCGTTGCTTCTCATGTAGCCATGGAAACCTCTCACATGATTACACCAAGTTCTTCTCCTTCTATAATGGCTGTAGTTCTAGCTTCTGCCCCCATATCCTCTTTCGAACATGGCATTCCCAAGGTCACCCTCATTCCAGCTGAATCGAAAAGGAAGAGGAAAGCTCCATCAGCCAAGCTATCTCTTCAAGTTGCAAAGAGGAGGTCCTCCAACCGTATAAGGTCAATTAGATCCAAGGCTACATCAAATACCACCTCTGATCCGGTTGAAGTCTCATAAATCTCCTTAAATGTGTCCTCACCTCATGTGAGTGACGAGAATTTCGATGCCAACAAGGAAAAGGAACATTCTGTGGACTCTTTTGATGCTTGGGTGGATGCTGAAGATGAAGAAACCTTGTCAGATTTTCAGAAGAAGAAGGGCAAGGGCAAAGCTTCTGTGAGTGCTACCAAAGGTGCTACCAAGAAGAGGATATCATCTGAGGTAACACCTGCCCCCTCCTCTGTTTCTACTCGTTCTTCTAGTGATAATGAATTATCTCGTGATGAGCTTAGTCGAAATGAAGAGGATAAAGTTTTTCCAAAACCATTTCTTACTTTGGAATTTTATAAGAAAGAAAACATGGATTTTTGGTTGAATAATTCGAGTAAGAAATTGTTAAAAGAAAAGCACATTGATGAGGGTCAGTTAGAAAAGGAAGGAATGGTTCAGTTTTTGAAGGACATAAATTTTTTAAGGCTAATAATCATGCCTCTGTGTTTGTTGAAAGTGTTATGAGAAACTTCTTTGCTAACCTACATGCTCATTTGTAGAATGAAGGTTCTGAAAAATTTGGGAAAGTTTTTGTAAGGGGTAAGATTTATTCGTTTACTCCAGCCATAATTAACAAGATTTTAGGCCTCCCAAATTTAGATGATGAGAGCATTAGGGTTAATAGGGATGAAATGGTCAAACTGCTCACTCACAACAAACTTCAGTCCTGGCCTTTAATGGAAAAACTTCATGCTTCTAGGATTACTTCTCTGTATTTTGTGCTTCATAAGCTTTTCATCTTCAATTGGCTCCCTACTACGAATGAACCTATTGTTACATTGGAGCATGCTAATGTTTTGTACAGATTGGATAAGAATCTAAGGATTAACTTTGGAAGACTAGTGTTCAAACACTTAGCCTCATGGGGTAGAAATAAGGAAATGAACATTAGCTTTTTCCCCTATCCTTCTTTAATCTTCAAAGTTTTAGTCTTTCAATCCTTGCCTATTGAAGCCTCTGATGTTTTCACCTCTAAACCTGAGTATTATACCATTGATCAACAACTGAAAAAGGGTAAAAGGTATACAAAGGATCTTCCTTGGCAAAAATCTGATGACATTGCCTTTGTTCTTCCTGGTACTATCTCACGTGATATCCCAAGTGCTTCCCTAGGTGCTGCCCCTAATACTTTTGCAAGAACTGATGCTGCAAGTATTCTGTCCAACATGATAAATCTTCTGGGCAACACTTCTCCATCAATTCCAAAGACAACAATGCTCAACTTCTTGCACAAACAATCAAGTGCAATGGGAGAACTTGTTAAGGGATGGGCTAAGCTTAAGCAGGCTACTGATGCTTTCATTGATGAAATTTCTTCCCAAACAGGGGGAGGATCTGCTGCTGCTGCAACTTCTGGAGCTGGTGCTACCACCAGTGCTGGCCCAAGTGATGGTGAAAGTGATAGGGAAGGAGATCAGGAGGAAGATGAAGAAGAAGAGGAGTTTGAAGAAGAAGAAAGCTGAAACCTGAAGGTTGATGTTGCCACTATCTTATTGGTGGATTGGGTGTGTGTATCCTAAAAATAATTTCTTTTTATTTGGTGATGTGATGTGGTTCTCTAAACAATTTTCTTTTTATTTTGATTATGTTGGTTGCAAAATGCTTTAGTTGGTCTGTTTAAAACTTTAAATCGTTAGGTTATTTTGCTAGTTTGGATAATATTTTGCTACAATGATTTTTAACTTAGTTTATTTCGAAAACTTTTTAAGTTTGAAATAAATGAGTTTATTTTGATAAATCATTGTTTAGATTAGCTTTTTGATTAAGGGGGAGTTAATTTTCATGGAGATGTTATACTTTGTTTCTATGCTCTGTATATTTGTTTATGGACTAACATTGCAGGAGAGCAGCACATTAGGTTTGAGAAGAAATATCCAACTAAGGGGGAGATTGTTAGTGTAAACTGTAGGTGATATCGTAGATGATTTTCCAAATTTCAGATGATATCGCAGATGATTTCCTGTGCTGGAATTTACATAGTTGAACATTTCTCTCTTATTATTTAATGGACTAATGTGCTAATATAATCTGTATAGTCTATGGTTTATGTCCATATTTCAGGTTGCAATATGATCAAAGAAAGAGCTAGACACGTGGGAAATTTGGAAGAAAAAGGTTTATGCATAAACGACATTTTATGCATAAAATCGTTACTTTGGCAACAACAAATTAAAACGTGTGGAGACTTTGTCAAGGAGTTGTTGCTGATTTAATAAAGAGTACAAGGCTGATAAAGCTTGGGAGTACAAGGTGTTGAAGCTTGGATTTGATGATTTAACAATACGGTTGCTATAATTGAGGAAGTGGGCGCATGAAGTGAGGAACAAACTCAACCACTCTCCCCACTCTCCCTTAACGTGCAAGACAGCCCCAAGGCTGTTTATTGAGTAGCCTTCAAGTAAATTGAAGACTATAAATATGCTTGGAAGGTTTCATTTAAAGTGGTGCCAAGAAAAATCATTTTATACACATCTTCGAAGCATTAGAGATAGAGTTCTTTGTTTGGTTCTTTATATTCTTCCTCCCTTGTAATTTCGCACTTGATTACATTGGTATCAAGTTGTGTGAAGGCTAGGATAGGATTTCGTTCTTTATCTCTTGTTTCATAGAGCTCATAGTGTTATAGCCATAGGGAACATTTCGGTTTTTGTAATTACTTTATAAAGTGATTATAAAGTCTTGCCTAAGAGGCACTCTCAAGTTATATTATTTATATAACTTGAGAAAAATAATTTTGGTGTTATTATTTCGCTGCAATCTCTTTTACAAAATTATTTTATTTTCGAAGTGTGTGTGTGCTATCCCAAGTGCTATCGTTGTTGCTGTTATCACCTTGGATATCACTTGTGATTCTGGCCGTGACAATTTCAGCTTTTTGAAATGTTGAGTGTCGAACTATTTGGAAATTAATTTTATGCTTTAATGTGTTTTCTAGCTTTATGTCGATTTTTTGCAATGATGTACTGCTTTAATGTGTGTCAATTTCGACCACTCAACTTGAATAAAATCCTTATCTTTTAATTAAATTTATTTCATTCTATTTTGGAGTCCGTCAACATCAACCACTCAACTTGAATCCAATCCTTATCCTTTAATTAACTCGATTTAATTCTTACAGTCAAGTCCGTCAACATCAACCACTCAATTTCTTATAAATAACACCCTATTGATATTCTTCCTGCATACAAATTTCAATTGATCCATCCGAATTTTCTTTTGATATCGAAGCCTACAAAGGACAATCTGAATTTGAGGAGAGGTTTATCATCAACCGGTGGTGTGTCGTTAAACGCCCAAATTAAAATTCTCCTACTCTCAAACCAAGTATAGAAGCAAGTAGAGTTCGTATCCACGGGGACGGGAAATCCTTCTTTTGAGATAACGAAACGTAACGAGAAACAGAAAAAGGGGTTTTGTTGAATTGATTTATCTAAGTACTAATTTTAACAACTAAATTAACTAGAAATAAAAGTAAAACAAAGTGAGACGGAGTTTTCACAAATAAGGTCAAACTAAGAACTAGAGAAATAACAATATGAGAAGAATTTCCAATTCAAGGGGATGATTCAATTATGTCTTTGATCATGGGCTTCACAAGATAATCTTGCTCTTCAAGTACTCGACTATAAACTCATCCGGATAGCCAAGACAAGTTGGGATTCCCTAAAGTATTGACCGAACCTAGCATTCGATTAATCTTATCATTATTTAATTGGGCACACTAGGGATCCATATTAACAACAATAGCATTAAGTTCCATGGAAATAGCCGAACAAGATCAAAGCAATAGAGATAGCTACTATTACTCTAATCAAGAATGTAATTTCATTTAGACTAAGACTATTATGATAGCACAACAATCTTAGCCTATTGCTCTAAATTAGCTTTAGGAGGTTGCAAAATAGATAAGTTGTCAATTCATCTAATTCACAATTACCATAAAATATGAAATGAAATCACAAATACTTGAACAATAGCAAGATTTAATAAACCCAAGCCTCACAAAAACATAACTTAATATAAAATCCCTTGAATTGGAAAGAAAGACTTAGCTACACATGGTTTGCTTCATAATCTTCATAATTGTTGTTCTTGCCAATTGCTAAGAGAAATGAACTTGCTGGAAGAAACTAAAATTTACAGAGAGAAAATGTTTTTTTATTGTGGGAACAGATGAAATAGGAGCTGCTGCTGGAAGGATTTTCTTCTATTTTTTTTTCTCCCAAAATTGAAGAGGAGAAAGTAACGTCCTTTTTGTAGGACTGATCTCTTCCATGGTCTTTTTCCATTCCATAACTGATTACTTCATTAAAAGGAACAAATGAATGGCTGACTCCTTTTGTGCTTCATGGCCTTCTATATTCAATGATTTCAGTTCCAAAAACATTGGTAAATACTTTGCACCAAAAATTCCATTTTTAGCCTCCTTTTTGCTCATATCCGACATTTCATCCCCTACATCCAAAATATAACGAAAATTAGTCAAATACATGAATTGCATAATCTTAAATGAGAGGAAATATGACATTAAAATATGTACAAATAAAGATGTATCAAATTCCCCCACACCTAAATCATGCTTGCCCCCAAGTATGACTCAAACATAACCCACAATCCTAACCAAAAAAATGTTCCTACCACTCTTGGCTTGCAAATCTCCGTCCCTAATTTTTCCAAAACTTAATATGCCCATAGGAGATTAAGCCAATTTCTTTCTGGAACAAGGTACATGTATTTGACTTGATTTTTCAATAATAACTTCCCATTAGCCTTAAAAATGTATGGAATGCCATTGCAACTAAATTAACACCTCACGACATGGAAATATATAGAATTCACTCATTCGCTCTAAGCGTTTGCAGGCAAGTGTATAAGCACTCCATATCAAAACATAATGCACCATTACCATAGGCTTGATAATATGCCAAGATCTCCACATCAAAAATTTGAACTTATGCACTTAGGGACCTTGAAGGGTTGTAATGGGGCCATGGGGAAAAGGTATGATGGAAGGATGTGTTTTTAGTTGTACAAGTCAAGAAGATATGAAAACAATAAACTCCAAATATCAAAAACATCACACGATCCTTTCCGCTTTTATTCACAACAATTCACATCTCCAAATCTTTCATAATGCACTTGGACCAGACAAAAACTTTCTCAGCCCAATCTCAACACCAAAAGTACTACATATCAATATCACCAAATGACCTCCCATGAATGAAAATTAGAACATACGAATGCAATGGAGGGAATATCATACCAACTTCACATCTCTTAAGACTACTCCTTATTCAAATGAATAACAAAGGAGCATATAACATAATTATCAGAGATGTACTGGACACTTTCAACACTTTTGTTTTGCATTTTTTTTTTTTTACTTCAGACAACAAAACTGAAACTAAAACATATTTACAAATTCCAAGGGTCAATGATATCCCATGATTCCCAAGCAAATATTTTCCCAATTTCCTTGATTCTCTCTATTGAAGCACAAAAACCAACTTCAAATGCATTTCATTTTCATATCATCTTGACAAGAGGGCTCAAAATAGGGAATCAAAGAACGGGACATGGCTTAAGGGGATATAAACAAAAGAACGGCTTCAAGCTTCAACAGGGCTTACTAGGGGCATACGGGTAAGCAAACAAATGAAGGCCGACAAAAGGCTACTCCTAAAGTCCCTTATTTAGAGATGATGTGCACAAGCCCGAAGATGTCTCAACCCGGCGTTAAAAGCAAGTTCTAGAAGGGACACATTATGCTTGGATCACACAACAAAGAAATTATGAGCATAAAAGATATATGCTTTTAAGGCCCAAAAGCTCACATTAAAGGGTGTTTGTGTGTTAACCTCGCACAATAGCATTCCATCTATTTTTAAAACTAATGGGTCATATGATTGCCAAATTTAGAACAAAGCCAATGACCTCCCCCTTTCAAGATATTGCACTTTATCTCCCATGGAACATGATAATTTTTGAAAAAAATTAAGCACAAAAATTCGCAAGCCATGGTCACACCCCACCCCCACACCTAGACTCTACATTGACCTCAATGGAGAATGCACATAATATATACATGAAACTAGAAACTAACAACTAACAACCTAGAAAATAGTAAAAAGAAAATGAAAGCAAAATTAAAGCAAGATTTATTTACAAGAAAAAGTAAAGAAAAAACGTCCCCGATCACTTTCGCCGAGTCTTGCGGCGGGGAGTTGATTGCCTAGAGCCGAGCAACTCCTCAACTTTTTCTCGCCAAACTTTTATTAAAGGCCTCTTGCCTTGCGAACCCTTCATGAATAAATCTTTCCAACCGATCAAACTTCCTATGAAGTTCTTCAATGGACTGAGGACCATTGGAAGTAGAAGCTCCATCATTCAATTCAACATTTTCAGATCTGGATCGCTTCCTTTTCGAACCTTCTTTCTCTCCATTTGAATTTCCGGGGGGCACAAATAAGGAACTTTGTCCTTGTCCACAGCCACGATATGCTTATCCTGCAAAGAAGCACCATCCAACAATTCCATACCGCAACCTACATGCAACTCGTTAGCTTTTCCATCATCAAGCAAGTGAAGGTTAGTAGCCAAATGAGTTATTAGAAAGCCAAGAATTAAATTCTTTGATAATTTCATAACTCTTGAAAATTGTGTGGCTACCCAACACCCAAAATTTACCTTGATATTCCTAGACATAGCCCACAAGAAAAATAGCTCAGCTTTAGAACAAACGAGTGCAGTGCCCTTTCGACCCGAAAAATTACATGACAAAAATCTATGCATAATTTTCCAAACAGGATTTTTAAGATGTGAACTTAGTGAATGACTCGGGTTGTAAGCATTACAATCAACAGACACTTCCTTCCAGAATGAATTTTGCTTAAAGTCTTCGTGTGGTAATCTACAAGTGATGACTTGTACTCATAAGACTCAAGCATATTCATCGAAATCGCTCCCAAAGCAAGGTTAAATTGGGTGAGTGAGTACTTAAAAGCTTTACCCATCAATCTAAATCGCACTGATCAGAGTATCCAAAGTAAACTCGGTGGGATTATCAAATGTGAAAGTTGTGTAAAATTCCCTCACCAACTCAATATAAGACGGACACCGAATTTCAAAAAACAATCTCCATCCTATGCCATCTATCATGCCCTCAAATTCTTCCTTAATCTTAAGTGCACACAAAGTACCATTATCAACAAAATTCGGCGGGATTATCACTCGAGTACAAACCTCAAAGATACAACTTTTTAAGCTTATTGGAAAAATTGAGTTTACCTCGCAAGTCGCTTTCCGAAGGTGGTAAAATAGCTTTACCCTTTTTCATTCGAGCTCGCGGAATTCGAATCGGAACCCTTGCAGCTTTGTTCCTCTTCTCGCGCCCGAATTACCTTGCCGAATCTCCGGTTCATTCAACTCTTGCTCGACCGTTGGGATTTCCGCGACAACCGTGGTTTTCCCTTTTGCTCTTGCATCGCCTTTCGTCCTACCCATGGAATTTTGTCTGGTGTGAAAGAGAGGGTTCAGAAACTCTGTTGGTTAATTGTTGTGTTACCACACCGGAATCAATGGTGGTGGCCGGAGAAGAAGGAGAAGATATAGCTCCTGGAGAAGAAGTGGTGAAGGGGGAATAGGGTTTTGGGCTGTCTGTGAGAAATTGGAGGGGTGAAATGGGGTTTTGGGTTGTCTGTGAGAAATTGGAGGGGTGAAATGGGTATTTGGCTTCTCCAATTTCTTCTCACACTTAAGCGTGATCACGCCTAAATCTCCCACGCCTACGGCCTTCGAAAAAAATCAGAACCAAACTAACTCAAGAACAAAATTTTTTTAAAACAAAAAAAAATGAAATAAATAGATAAAAATCAAAATAAAAACGCAATTTTTTATAGTCGTTATGCTCGACTTTCTCCTCCTTCTCATTCCGACGAGTATCGAGGTAGTTCCAAATCCACCTCCTCTATGAAAGAAACATGTTCATCTTCATGGAACAACTTCAAACGTTGTCCATTCACCTTAAACACCTTGTCCGTATCCAAACTTTTGATTTCCACGGTTCCGTAGGGAAAAACCTTAGTAACCATGAACGGACCAAGCCATTGAGAGCGTAACTTACCGGGCATGAGTTTAAGTCGAGAATTGAAAAGCAAAACCTTATTTCCTTCTGCAAATTTCTTTCTCATGATTGGAATGATCATGGAAAAGCTTGGTTTTCTCCTTGTATATCCTCGAATTCTCGTAGGCCTCCAAACGAATCTCTTCCAACTCTTGCAATTGGAATTTCCTTTGCACACCCGCTTCATCCATGTCCATGTTACAACGCTTCACTGCCCACAATGCTTTATGCTCTATCTCAACAGGCAAGTGATAAGATTTTCCAAAAACCAACCTATAGGGAGACATCCCAATAGGTGTTTTATAAGATGTACGATAGGCCCAAAGAGCATCATCCAATTGAAGGCTCCAGTCCTTTCTTCCCCGATTTACCGTCTTTCCCAAGATGGATTTTATCTCACGATTTGAAACTTTGGCTTGGCCATTGGTTTGTGGATGGTAGGTCGTAGCTACACGATGATGTACCCCATACTTCTTGAACAATGTTCCAACCGCCCGTTGCAAAAATGAGTTCCTTGGTCACTAATAACCGCTCTTGGAGTACCAAACTCGCTGAAAATGTTAGCCTTGAGAAACCTAACAACAACAAAGAGTCGTCGCCCTAGTGGGTATTGCTTCCACCCACTTCGATACATAATCAACAGCCAAAAGTATGTACAAATAACCACAAGAAGAAGGAAAAGGTCCCATGAAATCCATACCCCAAACATCAAAAATTTCACAAATAAGAATAGGAGTTTGGGGCATCTCGTTTCTTTGAGACAAAGACCCTGTTCTTTGACAACGGTCACATTTTTTACAAAACACAAATGCATCTTTAAACAATGTTTCCCAATAAAAACCACTTTCCAAGATTTTTCTAGCTTCGTCTTGGACCAAAGTGACCACCACAAGCATAATTATGACAAAAGGCTAAAATAGAATTATGTTCATTTTCCGGGACGCACCTTCGAACCATTTGGTCAGAACAAAATTTCCATAAGTGAGGTGCATCCCACACATAATATTTAGCATCATGTTTAATCTTTTGCTTGCGTGATTTGCTAAGATAATTTGGTAAAGCTCTAGCAATCCAAATAATTATCTATATCGGCGTACTCAAGGAATCATGCCTTTCACCTCGCACAAATGCTCGTCCGGAAATAATTCGAAATGGGCAATGACTCGCCCTCTCTCACTAACTCCGCTTCAAATGATCCGCTACAGATTCTCAACTCCTTTCCGATCCTTAATCTCAATATCGAACTCTTGTAACAAAAGTGCCCATCTTATCAACCTTGGTTTCGACTCCTTCTTGGTCAAAAGGTACTTCAACGCCGCATGGTCTGGAGTACACATAAACCTTGGACCCAAGCAGTATGACCGAAACTTGTCCAAAGCAAATACAATTGCTAAGAACTCTTTTTCTGTGGTTGTGTAGTTACACCGAGCCGGATCCAACGTCCTTGAAGCATAATATATAGCATGACTCTTCTTATCAATTCTTTGTCCCAAAACTCAAGCTCCCACGGCATAATTGCTTGCATCACACATGATTTCGAATGGCAAGTTCCAATCAGGAGGTTGAATGATTGGAGCTATTGTGAGCATGTTCTTCAATCTGTCAAATGCCAACTTGCACTCTTCACTAAACTCAAAAACCACATCTTTTTGTAACAAGCGGGACATGGGCAGAGCAATCTTCGAAAAATCCTTGATGAACTCCGCGATAGAAACCTGCATGTCCAAGAAAAGCTCGAACTTCCCGAACATTAGTAGGATATGGTAGACTCGAAATTAAATCAACCTTGGCTTTATCGACTTCTATCCCCCTAGAAGAAATTACATGTCCCAACACAATTCCCTCGGTAACCATGAAATGGCATTTTTCATAATTTAAAACCAAATTTGTATCTTTGCATCTTTTCAAAACTTTGGTCAAACTACCAAGACAATTATCAAATGAATTACCATAAACAGTAAAATCATCCATAAAAATCTCAATGCATTTTTCAATGAAATCAGAAAAGATACTAAACATGCACCTTTGGAACGTTCCCGGAGCATTACACAATCCAAAAGGCATTCGCCTAAATGCAAACGTTCCAAAAGGACATGTAAAAGTAGTCTTTTCTTGATCTTCTTGTGCAATTGCTATTTGATAGTAACCAGAAAAACCATCTAAGAAGCAAAAATACTCCTTACCTGCCAATCTCTCCAAAGATTTGATCAATGAACGGCAATGGAAAATGATCCTTTCTTGTTGCTAAATTCAGCTTCCTCAAGTCAATGACCATGCGCCACCCATTTTGCACCCTCATCGGCACCAACTCATTATTCTGATTTTGCACAACAGTGAGGCCGGTTCTCTTGGGTACCACATGGATTGGACTCACCCATTTACTGTCGGAAATAGGATAGATGATCCCGGCATCCAAAAGTTTCAAAATCTCCTTCATTACCTCTTCTTTCATGACTGGATTCAACTTTCTTTGAGCATCTCTCACCGGTTTCGTACCATCTTCCAAATGAATTTGGTGCATGCAAATGGAAGGGCTTATTCCCTTAATGTCCGCCAATGTCCAGCCCATCATTGTCCTTTGTTCTCCTTCAAAACCATGACTAACCTTGCCTCTTGATCCTCATTCAGCTTGCTTGAGATGATGACGGAAATGTCTCATTGTCTCCCAAGTAAATGTACTTCAAGTGCTCGGGTAATTCCTTCCAAATTTCTATTTTTGGAGCTCGCAAAACAGATGGTAATATCTTTTGATCGGAACAAAGGAATATCATTACCGAATTCATTTACCCCCGAATTTAATTCCATTAATGATTCCGAGAATTCATGAGCTTCCGCTAATTCCTCTTCAATCGCTAAGTGTCCCTGCATACCAAAGCTCGCACATCCAAAAGATTCATCAAAACCTTCTTGAACAATTGAATCAATAATATCAATAGAACACGTAATGATTTTCACTAGGGTACTTCATAGCATCAAAAATGTTAAACTTGACAATCTCTCCATCAAACTCAACCGAAAGTGTTCCCTCATCTACATCAATTTTTGTTCTGGCCGTTTTCATAAAAGGCCGCCCCAATAAAATTGGCGCAGGTCGAGTCATTGAATCCTCTTCCATTTTAAGAATGTAAAAATCAGCCGGAAAGATTAATTCATCAACTTGCACAAGAACATCTTTCCACAACCCCTTCGGGGTAAGCATTAGAGCGATCCGCTAATTGGATAACAACTCTAGTTTCTTTCAAAGGCCCCAAATTCAAAGCACACTATATGGACTATGGCATGACATTTATAGATGCACCTAGATCTAGCATGGCACGTTCTATTTTCATGCTTCCAATCACACAAGGCATAGTGAACATACACGGGTCCTTGCATTTGTTTGGCAAATCCCTTTTGATCACGGCGGAGACATTCTCCCCCACACTTACTTTTTCATCACACTTCAACTTCCTCTTATTGGTGCACATCTCTTTCAAAAATTTTGCATATTTCGGAATTTGTTTGATGGCATCCAAAATAGGAATATTGATTTCAACCTTCCTGAATGTGTCAAGAATTTCTTTGTCGTGGTCCACCTTTTTAGAATTCGCTAACCTGCTTGGAAAGGGAGGAGCAACTACATTAGTACTAGAAAAGGTTGGTTTAGAATTGACCTTCTCCGTGCCTTGCGGTTCCTCTTCTTGAATCTCCGTTTCCTTTTCCACTTCCTCATTTTCTTGTACAACTTTCCTTTCTACTGAATCAGTCCCAGATGGGATTTCTTTCCCACTTCTCAAAGTGATCACACTTGCATTCTCTCTTGGATTCACTTCCGGTTGTGAAGGCAACTTCCCCGAGTTTTGAGCTTCTAATCTCCCAACCGTGGTGGCTAGTTGACTAATTTGAATGCCCAAATTCTGCATTCCAGCCCTTGTTTCTTGCTGAAATTGTTGTGTGTTGGTTGCCAATGCCTTCACAATATCTTCCAATGACATTCCCGAATTTGATGTTTGAGCGGGATGTTTAGCTTTGAAAATTCTGCCGTTGGTATCCTTGAGGTGCTCCTTGGTTTCTATAGCTGAAGTTTGGGTGGTCTTTCCATCCCGGATTGTAGCTATTAGAATAGGGATCATACTTTCGCTGAGGCTGGCCCGGAAATCCTCCTATAGCATTCACTTGTTGAGGATCATCTTGCAAAGATGGACAACTGTCCGTTGCATGGCCTATCGCCGAGCATATTCCACAAACTTGAGCTTGAGATACCTTACCCACAACCAGCTTTTTCCACAAGCGAAGTTAAGGCATCAAGTCTATGATCAATTGCACTTGTGTTCACCTCACTCGCTGATTTCACAACACCATCATTCCGGGTTCCAAATTGTTGAGCATTCACGCCATGTTTGCAATCCAAGTTACGGGCTTCCGCAGGAGTTTTACTAACCAAAGCCCCACCACTAGCGGCATCTATCATGTTTCTATCGAAGGTTGTGAGACCTTCATAAAAATATTGAACGAGTAATTGCTCCGGAATCCGATGTTGAGGACAACTTGAACACAATTGTTTGAACCTCTCCCAATACTCATGCAATGTTTCTCCATGAGGTTGTCTTATCCCACAAATGTCTTTCCGAATATTTGCTGCTCTCGAGGCCGGAAAGAACTTCTCCAAGAATTGCTTCTTCATCTCTGTCCATGTAGTAATTGACCCGACGGAAGGTAGTAGAGCCAATCTTTAGCCTTGTCGGCTAGAGAAAAGGGGAATGCCCTTAGAGAAATCTCGCTCTTCAAGTAACAGTCGTGGTTTCATCGTTGAACACACCACATGAAACTCCTTGAGATGCTTGTGTGGATCTTCACTGCCAATCCTCGAAATGTGGGCAAAAGATGAATAAGCCCAGATTTCAATTCAAAGGGTGCATCTCGTTTCCGGAGTCCGTATGCACAAAGGATGTTGATTGACAACCGGATTAGCCAACTCTCTAAGGGTTGGTGCCGCCATTTGTGTTTCCTCTTCCACTTTCTCTTCAAAAACAATTTCCGTATCTGTATCGCTATCTCGAACTCGAAAGATCCAATGCTACGTTCAAACCAGGAGATGATGTAGAAGCTCGTTCTTTTCGTAACTTCGCTTCCTTTCTCAATCTCTTTGCCGTTTTCTCTACTTCCGGATCATACACAAGTTCACCCGTACGAGAAGAACGAGGCATACACCAAAACAAAATAATAAAAGCAAACAAAAAACTCTTTATTAATTTTTTTTCGCAGAAGACGATTTCAGTTTGAGCGTGATCACGCTTAAAGCAAAATTATGTCTATTTGGACTTTTATTAATCAAAAGAAATCACACCGTCCCCGGCAACGGCGCCAAAATTTGGTGTGTCGTTAAACGCCCAAATTAAAATTCTCCTACTCTCAAACCAAGTATAGAAGCAAGTAGAGTTCGTATCCACGGGGACGGGAAATCCTTCTTTTGAGATAACGAAACGTAACGAGAAACAGAAAAAGGGGTTTTGTTGAATTGATTTATCTAAGTACTAATTTTAACAACTAAATTAACTAGAAATAAAAGTAAAACAAAGTGAGACGGAGTTTTCACAAATAAGGTCAAACTAAGAACTAGAGAAATAACAATATGAGAAGAATTTCCAATTCAAGGGGATGATTCAATTATGTCTTTGATCATGGGCTTCACAAGATAATCTTGCTCTTCAAGTACTCGACTATAAACTCATCCGGATAGCCAAGACAAGTTGGGATTCCCTAAAGTATTGACCGAACCTAGCATTCGATTAATCTTATCATTATTTAATTGGGCACACTAGGGATCCATATTAACAACAATAGCATTAAGTTCCATGGAAATAGCCGAACAAGATCAAAGCAATAGAGATAGCTACTATTACTCTAATCAAGAATGTAATTTCATTTAGACTAAGACTATTATGATAGCACAACAATCTTAGCCTATTGCTCTAAATTGGCTTTAGGAGGTTGCAAAATAGATAAGTTGTCAATTCATCTAATTCACAATTACCATAAAATATGAAATGAAATCACAAATACTTGAACAATAGCAAGATTTAATAAACCCAAGCCTCACAAAAACATAACTTAATATAAAATCCCTTGAATTGGAAAGAAAGACTTAGCTACACATGGTTTGCTTCATAATCTTCATAATTGTTGTTCTTGCCAATTGCTAAGAGAAATGAACTTGCTGGAAGAAACTAAAATTTACAGAGAGAAAATGTTTTTTTATTGTGGGAACAGATGAAATAGGAGCTGCTGCTGGAAGGATTTTCTTCTATTTTTTTTTCTCCCAAAATTGAAGAGGAGAAAGTAACGTCCTTTTTGTAGGACTGATCTCTTCCATGGTCTTTTTCCATTCCATAACTGATTACTTCATTAAAAGGAACAAATGAATGGCTGACTCCTTTTGTGCTTCATGGCCTTCTATATTCAATGATTTCAGTTCCAAAAACATTGGTAAATACTTTGCACCAAAAATTCCATTTTTAGCCTCCTTTTTGCTCATATCCGACATTTCATCCCCTACATCCAAAATATAACGAAAATTAGTCAAATACATGAATTGCATAATCTTAAATGAGAGGAAATATGACATTAAAATATGTACAAATAAAGATGTATCAACCGGTTTAGAGAGCGTCGCAATAAAATATTAGAAGATACACCTCGTGCTAAGAAAATATATTTCAAAAGAGATCACGCTTCGGCAAACCAGAGCCTGGTTGACGACTACTTAATCGAAAATGCTACGTACAAAGAATTTTTTCGCCGACGATATCGAATGCAGAAATATGTATTCCTTCGAATCGTCGGGGACCTTTCAAGCCATGACAACTACTTCACCCAAAGATATGATGCTGCCAATAAAGAAGGTCTATCTCCATTAGCAAAATGTACCACAGCCATGCGAATGTTAGCATATGGTATGTCGGCCGATGTTATTGATGAATACATAAAAATAGGAGGTAATACAGCATTGGAGACGTTACGGAGATTTTGCAAAGAATCATTCAATTGTATGAGCAAGAGTATTTGAGAGCCCCAAACGAAGATGACCTGCAAATAATACTTCATGTTAGTGAGATGCGGGGGTTCCCAGGGATGATCGGGAGTATTGATTGCATGCACTGGGAATGGAAAAATTGTCCTACGGCTTGGGTATGTCAATTTACTAGAGGTGATAAGGGAACCACCACGGTTATTCTTGAAGCAGTTGCCTCTCATGATTTATGGATGATTTATGGATCTGGCATGCCTTTTTCGGATGTCCGGGCATATTGAACGATATAAATGTTCTGATCGATCGCCAGTGTTCGATGATGTTGAATAAGGAAATACTCCACGAGTCAACGTCTTTGTGAATCAACGTCCGTATAATATGACGTATTATCTTGCTGACGGTATCTACCCTTTTTATCCGACTTTCGTCAAATCAGTTAGACTTTCTCAAAGTGATCACAAGATAAGTTATTTGCAAAATATCAGGAGGGATGTCGGAAGATATAGAACGTGCATTTGGAGTGCTCCAAGCTTGATTTAAAATTATTCGAGAACCAGCTCGAATGTGGGAGATCAACGACTTGGCTATCATCATGAGGTCATGTATCATATTACATAATATGATTGTTGAGGATAAACGAGATACGTATTCTCAAAATTGGACTAACTATGATCAATCTGAGACAAGTGGGTCTAGTACACAACAACCATTATCGACTGAGGTACTACCTGAATTTGCAAATCATTTGCGTGCTAGATCGAAATTGCGTGATACAAAAGTTCATCACGAATTGCAGGCGGATCTAATCAAGCACATATGGGCAAAGTTCGAAATGTTTCGCGATTAAATATTATTTTTAAGTCTTGTAATGTGTGATTTAATAGTTTTATTGTATTGTGAGTCGAGTCTATTGTGTCGTATGGTTATTTGTCTTTAATTACTTGTGTCGCGAGCTAAAGCTTATTATAACTTTTATTTGTTTTAATAATAATTATCGTCATTTCTCGTATTTATTTAATTGCAATTACAGAAAATTAATTAAGTGTGAAGTATTTTTTTTTAATTATAAATGATAATAATAATAATAATAATAATAATAATAATAATAATAATAATAATAATAATAATAATAATAATAATAATAATAATGTTACTAATCATAAAAATAAAGAATTTACTATATATAATAGGGAAAGTTTTTCAAGCTCCTAGAAAACTCCAAGTGGCACAATATCATTGGCCAATCTTTCCATCATTCACCAATCACAATCATCCATTTAAAATTCAATTAGTAATTTTTAAAATTTAATAGTAAAATGAAAAAAGATTTACTTGAAAAGATAATGGAGATAATCCTGTCAATCACCATAATAAATAAATGAATTCGTACAATCATGCCTTTAAAACCAGTAGGTCAATGGTTTAATTAACCTAATTATTAATACTACTTTCTTCAATCCAAATATAAATCCTCCATCCGTTCGACAAATAATAAATACAGAGACTCAATTTTCAGGGAAGTAAGTAAATTATCAAAATAGCCTTTTATATACCTAATTTTTTTTATTCACTCATTCAATTTTCCCTCTTTCCAGTATCTCTCTTACAATGATTGACAATGACGACAACGAAAATGGCTAGAGTAAAAATTCCGAAGGTCCCTGCCGGAGCTGGCGCCGCCGCTACAGCCACTGCCATCGCCGTCGGAGCTTCTTCTAACACCGTGCCTGTAAAGAAGGTAATTTAAACCTAATTTTAACATATCGTTTGAACTGGGTTTAGAGGCAGAAAGGATCTCGTATGAACTCACACGAGATACATCTCGTGTGAACTCATACGAGACTCATCTCGTATGAACTCACACGAGATGTGGCATCTGATGGACATTGTGGCTATAGAGCCGTAGCAGCACAAATATACGGAAATGAGGAGATGTGGGCTCGAGTGCGCATAGAATGTTACAATGAGGTGCATGCTCGCCAAGACCTTTATCAATTTATCAAAGAGTTATAACTTGGATAAATGTAAAGGAACTCTTACGTAGGATTGCTATTTATGTTCGACCGACGCCGGACAATACTTATTGGATGGACCTCCCAGATCTTGGGCACATCATTGCCACGAGGTATAATGTGGCGTTCATTTCGTACTCGGCTAGCGGTGGCAACTTATGCCTTCCAAATGATGCACCACAGGAGTAGGACCACCGATAAACACAGTTGTGGTGGGACAAGTGACAAACCATTTTATATTGGTATGATACTTTAATTCGTTAAATTTAACAATATTATTTAAATTCGTTATACTTAACTGTCTCATTTATATTAGTTATATTCAATTGTCTTACTTAAATTCGTTGTATTTAACTGTTATTACTTTTGCATCTGCACATGTCAGGCAATGATTACCCAATACCACCACCACCGAGCACGTGGAGGGAACACTGTGATTCAAGCGCAAGTCAACTGATCCTCCAATACCGAGATAGGATAGCAACATTCAATGAACTCTATGATCAGGATAACGATGCAAGAAGAGAAATATTACGTAGGGGATAGTATATGTGTAATGGTTTTTGAATTATCAAGTTTGTATGAATGTTTGGATGTTTTGATGTTTGAATTATATGCATAAGCCTTGTTAACACTTTTATTTCGTATACAATTTGGCGATAGTATATGTGTAATGGTCTATTGGTCCCTCCCACTGTTTTGTGGAGATGTGCTATCATATTAAGAATCAAATTTCAGTTCTAGTTCTGTTTCTTGTTGCTTTTGCTGTTGCTGTTGTGAAAATGCAGGTTCAGACACTATTTCGTGAAAGTATACACGAGATATCATCTATAATCTCGTGTATATGTACACGAGACATCTCGTGTGCGTACACGAGTCATCACGTGTACATATACACGAGATGTAATCTATAATCTCGTGTATATGTACACGAGACATCTCGTGTGCGTACACGAGTCATCACGTGTACATATACACGAGATTATAGATTACATCTCGTGTATACTTACACGAGACGGGCAAGGGCAGCGTTGAAATATTTTGTTCTCTGTATATAATTTTCAATCAATATTTTTATGATATTAAATTATTTTTTTAAAAAAATAATTTTTTATTGATAATTTTTATGTTGACATATCAATAATTATTTTTTAATTTTTTATGAAGTTAACTAAATTAACCTCAAAATTAATATTCAAAGTTCATTTAAAATAAAAAGTGGGAACGTTGTTTCGGGCGGAAAGGGGTATCACATTTGTCTTGCTACACAGATTAAATAAAATATTTAACCTTTTACAACTTATATATGAACATAAATCATTTAAATATATTTTTCCCGAATTCCTAAATGAATTGAAAGAAATGTGAAAAAAATGTATTCCTTCTATCCCATAGAAATATCAACTATTCTTTTCCCTCCCCGCTCCCTAGGATTTATCTCCTAGGTGCTTCTGTGCGTGCATGTGTGTGTGAGAGTAGTGAAAAAAAAAATGCGTTTTACATAGGAATTAATAATAAAAGTGAAAAAATGATGTGTTGTGTGAGTGTATATAGTTAAGTAGAAGAAAGAAAATGAATTAAGTGGATAGTTGGTGTGAGTATGCCAAACGAATTCTATTTCTATTTTGCGACTTTGCTGATTACTTTTAAATGATCAAAATGTGTCTTTTTATATATTACTATAAGACAAAATGAGTATTACGCGGCTTTTACAACAGATCACCAAAACACCAAATTTTACGCAAGTTTAGCGCAATATCCAGCTCAAACAACGACGACATTCTCTACACTATTTTGGTGTTCGCCGTTGTCTGTGTCAAATTTAGCACATGTTTTCACATGTGCTATTTTTTGTTTGTAATTACTACATTTCTTTTAAAATGAGTAACCAAATTTTTATAATATTTTTTTAATAAATTTTGTACATTTATTTTGAGACGGAGGTAGTATATTAGTTAACTTCCTAATTTTTGTTAATTGTATTATTAATTTTTTAATTATAAATATATAGCATAATATTTAAAATAATAAAATCTGGATCATATTATCAATAATAACGTATTAAAGGAAACTTTTTAATGAAATGAAATAATAAGGAATACGTTGTAATTACTACATTTATTTTAAAATGAGTAACCAAATTTTTATAATATTTTTTTTTAATAAATATTGTACTGAACATACCAAAAGTGTCGAGTTGGGCCAAACGAGTAAAGTCCAATTACAGAGCCTTGGTCTCCACATTCCCAATAAGGCTGGTCCAATCAAAACAAGGCCCAAAGCCCATCTCAAGTATCAATCGACTAAGCTCACGGTCCGACCTACCAGGTCCCGACCTAACTTAGTCCGACCTCATGATCCATATTACAATTCGGGTACGAACCATGCTCTACCCGACGCACGTGTCGACCATATCACAAATGGCGACCTCGACCTAAATCAACAAACGACGACTTAACTGAGATAGACGCACGTGGGTCAATCCTCATAACCACATCCCTACAAATCGTGGACCGTTATGGACATGTTCCCACGTCCAAGTAACTGCTGCGCTACAATCTCGGAGCACATGTAGCCTCCAAAATACACTACATCAACTATAAATACTTCATCACTACCAAACGGTGAAAGGTAACTCGCCATTTTGTATTGGAATTCATTATTCAATACATTTTGAGCTTTATACAACCGTTATCTTACTCACGCCCGAGCGTCTTCGCCGGAGACACATCCGGCTAGTCGTGGTTCTCGATTTCAGTGTCAAGAAGCCAGGTGATTCGTCCCGCCACGTGGAGGAAGATTGATAAGCACATTTCCTCGCAAAGACGCTTTGGTTCCATTGCCGGAAACGTGCTTAAAGCTTGACCTCGAAAAGTTCATCAACCTACAACAATGGTAACCCCGCACGGGCATGTTGAAGATGCTTCGAAGAATTCATTGAGGTGAACAACAACACCAATACAAACGCAGGAAATCTCAATGTCAATGCCGAAAACATGGATTTGCCTCCTCCCCCACCAAATCGTCCTCATGGTAGAGCCACGCGCTCTACCAAAGGTTGCTTGATGGCAGAGGATTGCCTCGACACAAGGAGAGGGAAAAGGCATATGGAGGGACAAGGAGTCCCACCTCCTCCTAAGCGTCCAACCGGACAGTGAACATGGGAAACAGGAAGGTCCCTCAATTAATCCCATGAAAGCAAGAAAGGAAATGATGTTAGAGCGAGCTCAAATCTTGGCTGACTTGATAGCCATGGAGGAGGCAGAGCAGGCCGACATACGATCGTAAAGATTGGCTCCCACCCAAGTCTCCGATAGGCATCAGTGCCGGGAGTGCTAGGGCCAAATGAAGGTGTGGGGGCAGTAATGGCGAGGACAGATAGTTCGGCCGAGCTCCCACTATTGTTCATGTGCCAAGTAACGACCTAAGGGCTAGCCTCAATGCAGAAAACAGAGGAGCAAGAGGCTCAATCCGATTTGAGGACGCAATTAACCGCCAACGTAAAATGTACGCATTTCTCCAAAGGCGGACAGAGATCGTGATCTCATAGAGACAGGAACGGGCAGTCGCCTATAAGAGAGGAAAGGCGCAGTCGCCACATGAGATAATAGGCGCAGTCGCCATCCGAGGCCGAGAGGCGCAGGTCGCCTCAAAGAAGTAACGACATAGATCTCCAATAAGATCAGAAAGGACCAATTCACAGAGACAGGAGGAGTAGACAGGTAACTCCCCCGAAGTGAAGGCCGAAGGTCAAATGCGGCTCCCCTCCAGGAGATGAAAGACCCGATGCCGCAGAATGGCTATTGATGAAGAAGAAGTTCGAACAATGGGAGGAGGAAAAGAAAAAGGAGACTGGAAAGGTCGAACGAGTTGATTTTGCTCTTCGACCTCTATCCAAAGAAATCGTAGATAGTCGACCTCCTCCAACCTTCGTACTGCCTCTTCGGAAAAGTACTGGAGCGACCAATGCTAGGAGTCATATAGCACATTTAGAAGCCACGATGTGTTTTGTCGCCAATGAAGACGACAATATGTGCAAAGCCCCGATAAGCACACTCACAGAGCAGCTTTAACATGGTTTAATGGGTTGGTCAATGGCAAAGCATAAACACTGGACGTGTTTAAGAACAAAAGTTTTTGGATCGCTTCGACACCGGAGCTCGTAAGATCACAAGGATCGATCTAAACAACTTGGTGCAGGCCAAAAATGAAAGCTCCATGAGCTACTTCACCAAGTTCAAAGAAATGGTTGATAAGATTGAAGAGGACCTCACCGATAGAGAGGTGATAAATTGCTTCCAAACGGTATTTCCTGCCATGGATTACGAGCTCACAAGCCAGACAGTACCACAACTCGACAGAGTTGTTTGAAAAGGTATACAATGTCGCTCGCCGAAGAAAGGAAGGAGAAAGAAGAATGGTAAGAGCCCAAAGGTTGAAGTCACCGATGATAAGAAGGACCCCAACAAGAATGGAGGAACAATAAAAATGGAAAGAAACAGAACTAGAGCAATGAGAGAAGGTGCCGAGGCTTTCACTCCTTACGGTGAGTCGAACCGAGATTATGAATGCCGCCGAGCCGGCTCCTCCAGTCCCAATGAACCCAGCAACAAGTTTAGGAGAGACAACAGCAAGTATTGTGATTACCACAAAGACACGGGTCATCTAACGTAAGATTGCTTAGGATTGAAGCGTATCATCCAAAGAATGGTCGACCTGGGAGA
The DNA here is from genome assembly GCA_022495995.1 of Adenophora triphylla var. japonica. Lineage (NCBI taxonomy): Eukaryota > Viridiplantae > Streptophyta > Magnoliopsida > Asterales > Campanulaceae > Adenophora > Adenophora triphylla. The sequence continues at coordinate 503,587 of JAFEMH010000595.1, read as the reverse complement.
CTCGACGCTTATGTGAAAAGACCTCAAGCCGGAGGAGGCGAGCAACCAAAGCAGTGGACAGCAGGGCCGAGGCAATCTAGATTGAATTTAGGTGTTATCATTGAACAAGCAAGCAACACGGCCATCAAACACAAGATATTTCAGCTCAATAAGGCCCCACATGTACCTCCAAGGAGAGATGTCATAGATGAAGCGATTAGCTTCTACCTCATGAATTGGCAACTAATATGGCGGCTAGAGAGCAAGTTCTCGTCATCCCGTGTCTCATAGACGGATGTACGACGAGCGTACTCTTAGTCGACACGGGGCTCGCAAGGATATTTTGTTTTACAAAACTTTCAAAGAGACGGGTCTTAATGACGAACAGCTTGGAAAGATATGATGGTAGGTTGGAGGGCTTCACCAACCATCGAGTTAATGCAAAAGCGCAAGATAGAGCTCGACGTCGACCTAGGCCATCACCCCCAAAGGATTGTGTCAAAGGTACAATTTATCGTAATTGATGTAAATAGTGACTACGCCGCCATCCTTGGAATTCCCGGACTGGTCGCTCTTGGAATGGTGGCATCGATCCCTCATCAACGAGTCAAGTTCCCCACACTCGCCGGAGTGGGCCGCGTACAAGGCACAAATGCCCCGAGCCTACTTAGACCATGTTCTTCTGGAAAGAAAGAAAAGGGAGCTAGAGATCGAGACTGCAGTGGTTATTTAAAGCCGTCACAATCACCACCAAAACTACCCTACTGTCAACAATCACCAATGTGGAAGAGTCGACCTATCATTCAAATGACGAGGTCATGCTTGAGTCGACACGTCACTCTAACACCACCGAGGTCGATCCAGATGTAGTTATGGTCGACCAAGTTCTCATAGGCAACCTATGCCTCCGCTCGACAATAACCCTGGGGCCACCACCACCACCCGCCATGAGGTTGCGAGACAAGTTAGATGACATGATAGCGAAGAAGCTCCACATTTGGGAGCCGAGGAGAGGCAAAGGGTCGAGGAGATAATCATTGAGACTCTACAATTCAGGGATGGACCAGAGCTAGAAGTCATGGACGAGTTAGAGTCAATAATCACCAACTTTTCCTACCCCGACCAAAAAAATTCAGATTGGAAAGAAGCTATCGCCTGAGGAACGAGCGTAAATCATCGAGCTACTCAAGGAAAGTAATGATGTCTTCGCATGGAGGGTAGAAGACATGAGGGGAATCAAGGAAGAGGTCGCTGTTCATAGACTTGAAGTCAACCCGACCATAAAGCCTAGACCCCAAAAGTTGAGAAGTTTTGCTCGTGACAAGGAGGAGGCTATCAAAGCTGAGGTACAAAAACTTTTGAGTGCAGGGATAATCAAAGAAGCCACTCATACAACGTGGTTGGCCAACGTGGTCATGGTGAAGAAATCAAATGGCAAATGGAGGATGTGCTGTCGACTTCACCACTCTAAACCTTGCTTGCCCAAAGGATAGCTATCCTCTTCCTAGAATTGACAAGCTTGTTGATTCCATTGCCGGCCACTCTACTCGCCCTCTGGATGCTTACTCGGGATACCATCGCATAAAGATGCACGAGGATGACATTGTGAAGACGGCATTTCAAGCTGGGAGGCATCTACTCGCTATAACATGATGCCATTTGATTGAAGAATGCAAAGGGCAACTTATCAAAGGATGGTGAACAAAGTCTTTGCTTCTCAAATTGGCCGAAACATGGAGGCCTACGTCGACGATATGGTCATCAAAACAAAGACTCGGACGTCACGTGGTCGACCTAAAGGAAACGTTCGCCAATTTAAGAGCAAACGACATGAAGCTCAACCCTAGCAAGTGTGTATTTGGTGTAGCACTGGAAAGTTCCTTGGATTTATGGTATCTCAAAGAGGCATAGAGGCTAATCCGTAAAAAATCAAGGCTTTAGTCGAGATGAAGGAGCCCACCACTATCAAAGAGATGCAAACTGACTTAATGGAAGGGTAGCGGCTCTTGGTCGCTTCATATCAAAGTCGGCAGAAAGGTCTCTCCTTCTTCAAAGCATTAAGGGGGACGAAAAACTTTGAATGGACGATCGAATGTCATTCGTCATTCCAACAACTCAAAGAATTACCTCGCTACTCCTCCTCTCCCGAGTAGCCCGACCACCGGTGAAACTTTGTTTGTGTATTTATCCGTGGGAGACAAATCGGTTGCAGCCTTTTGGTTAGAGAAGAGGAAGGGCTTCAAAAGCCAGCATACTACATCGCAAGGCCTTATCGATGTGGAGAGTAGATATTATAATGCCGAGAAGGTCGCCTACGCCCTTCAGTCGTGGCTTCAAGGAAACTGCGAGCTTATTTCTTGGCTCACCCAATTGTGGTTCTTACTAATGCGCCTTTAAGAAAGATATTGCACAAGCCAGAGAGTTCAGGTCGACAGGTCAATTGGTCAATTGCCCTTACTTAATTTGACATTGAATATCGACCTCGAAAGGCTCTGAAGGCTCAAGCTCTAGCTGATTTCTTGGTCGAGCTTACGTTCACCAAGGAAGACGACGAGCAGCGAGCTCCAAAGGAAAAGGTTAAGGGGAAAGAACACGAGTGCCAACCCGCCATTGCTCTACCCGACGATTGTTGGAAGGTTTATTCAGATGGATCAGCGACCAAAAATAGCAGTGGAGCTGGGATAGTACTAATTGAACCAGAATCCGGGACAGTGTACGAGGAATCGCTAAGGTTCAAGTTTGATGCTTCCAACAACCAGGCTGAATACGAAGCCTTGATAGCAGCTATAAAGTACGCCAAGTGTTTTGGAGCAACTAAGATCATGGCTTATTGTGATTCACAACTGATAGTCAACTGTGTCAAAGGCGAGTACGGCGCTTAGTTCCACTCTAATCAAATACTGCGACCTGGTGAAGGAGTTGATAAAAGACTTAGAATTCTGGGAGATTCAGAGGATTGGACGGGAAGACAACGAGCTAGCCGACCTCCTCTCGAAATTAGCTACTTCAGATGAGCCACATGATGAGCCCATCTCCTTCCTCGAAAATCCAAATTTTGGCGAAAGGGTAAAAATTCAATGCATAGATGATCCCTCGAGAAATTGGACTCACGAGAAGTGTTGGATTGAGGAAATGAAGGCTTACCTAGAAAGCGGTGAGCTGCCTGACGACGAGAAGAAAGCTCGAGCTATCAAAAAGAAAGCTCCAAGATACGTCATTCAAGGAGGCGACCTATTCAGAAGATCCTACACTCGACCACTGCTAAAGTGTATCCACCCACAAGAGGTCGCCCTATTGATACATGAAGTGCACAATGATTTGTGGCGGACACCGGGGCCGTGACCCTTGCTGACAAGTTAATTACCTTGGGATACTACTGGCCACATATGAGAGCTGACACCCACAACTTTGTTCAGCAATGTGATCAATGCCAAAGGTTTGCCAACTTACCTCATATGCCGACAACCGAGCAGACTCCAGTAATTGCAGCTTGGCCATTTGATATGTGGGGTGTCGACTTGATTGGACCCTTCCCTCCCGCCCCGAGGAAATTGCAAGTACGTGATCGTCGCTATCGATTATTTCACAAAATGGGTTGAAGCCAAGCCATTAGCTCAAATCATAGAGGAGAATGCCATCAACTTCATTCATGACTTCATTTGGTGTCTGGCTTGGTTTTCCTCGGGCCATAGTGTCCGACAATGGTTTACAGCTTCTCCCAAACCTTCGGCGTAGATGAATCGAGTAGGAATCAAACATTGGAAATCTTCGTCGCCTACCCCTGTGGCAACGGGCAAGCCGAGGCAAAGAAATAAACTTGTACTATCCTCGCTCAAAATAGGACTCGTAGGTCGACGCAATAATTGGTTGGACGAACTCCCCCTTGCTCTTTGGGCAGTTCGTACAACCACTCGGGGGCCTACGGGGGAAACCCCTTTTGCTCTCACTTATGGATCAGAGGCCATGGCACCTGCTGAACTCAGATTTCCTACTACTAGAGTGACTTTCTTCAATCAGGAGCAGAATGACATCAACAGATTGATCGACTTGGATCTGATCGACGAGAAGCGAGATACGGCTTACCTTCGAATGGTCAACTACAAGCAGCGAACTAAAAGTTACCACGACAAGAAGGTCAAGGCAAGGTCATTCCAAGTAGGGGACCACGTGTTGAGAAAGATCGAAGCAACGGGTAGAAGGACCCAAAAGAATAAGCTATCTCCTAACTGGGAAGGTCCCTATGTGGTTACTCGAGTCGTCAAGGAAGGAACCTACATGATAGCTCACCCTGGAGGAGAGGAGTTGAAACATCCTTGGCACGCCACCCACCTCATCAAATACTATTTCTAGTTTTCAGCTCCCAATTTCAAGCTTATGTTAATTCTAGTTTCAAATTAATGTAAGCATGTTCCCTACTTCAATGAAAAGCGCAGTTCATTCGATCAAACATAGTGTCACACTAACCCCAACAAGCTCGACTCTTAGTCAGCTTCGTTTTAACAAGCTCGATTCTTAATCGCCTTGGTTTACTTAACGAGTCCGACTCGCCGACTTTCTGCTCTAACAAGCTCGACTCTGGCGTTCAACAAGCTCGATTCTTAATCAGCTTTGTCTACATAACGAGTCCGACTCTCAGTCGACTTCGTTCTAACAAGCTCGACTCTTAGTCAGCTTCGTTTTAACAAGCTCGATTCTTAATCAGCTTTGTCTACTTAACAAGTCCGACTCTCAGTCGACTTCGTTCTAACAAACTCGACTCTTAGTCAGTCTGTTCTAACAAGCTCGATTCCTAATCAACTTCGTTCATATAAACAAGTTAGACTCTTAAGTCGACTTCGTTCCAATAAACTCGATTCTTAATCAGTTTAGTCCCTTCAGCAAGTCCGATCTTAGGTCGACTTCAATTATCAGCCCGACTCGTGTGGCCTTCGAACTCCTAAAGCTAATGTTACTCTATAAGTCTGAGGTCAACTAAAGCATCATAAAGTCAGGACGACCTTAAACTTAAGATGACTCATTGGCCCTACTACATCTAGCTCGACACTTACATCAAAAGCATACAACATGCAATAAATAAAGTCAGCTATGATAGAGGTAAGTCTCCCAAAACGGGCTCAGACTTAGACAAAATTAACTTACAAAAATATTTTGCCTCCCAAAAAATAGGGCCAAGGCATCCAAGTATTCAGAACAAAAAAGCAAAAAATGTTTGGGACTTGTTCAATACATAACCAAGTGACATTGGACTTCATTCTATGGATTCATTGACGACTTGAGTGTCGGTGAGCATGGGATTACCGTAGTTTCCTCATCTATGGCGGATGGCTCCCCGTAACCTGCTCTTGGTGATAAAACGACCTTCCTTGAGTCACCGATAGTATATTTTGGTGTCTCATCATCAAAAGTTGGATCTTCATAATCTTCGAGCTCAGCAAGGATAGTGTCAAAATTAACTTTCGCTACCTCAGGAGGGTTCCAGGGCACGGCTTCAGCCTCTTCATCATCTTTGGCTATGAGCTCTTTGTCATTATCAGCATAAGGCACCAAGGAGTGGCCCTCGAGCCGCGGTATTATATGGTTCCTCGGAAGCCCATTGAGCGCCTTCTCAATTGTTATATTAACCGAAGGATCCACAATAATGCGTCGGGCCATATGACTCAGACCAGCCTTAAAGAACACTTGGGCCTCCTTGGTGACATGATCATGGAGCTCGTCGCTCTCCTTATAAGCTTTAATGGCCTCCTCCTTGGCCTCCTTTACAGCAGCAACAAGCTCTTCCTCCCATTTATGCCGGGCTGCCTCAAGCTCTTCCTGCTTCTTGGCCAAGGTGACTGGCACCTCTGCCAATTGTTGCTTTGCTAGCTCAAAATCAGCCGCCATCTTATTTTTCTCTTCCTTAAGACTGGAGAGTTCACCGTTAACCTCCCTTAAATTCTTCAAGGCATCCTCCTTCAGCTTGATCTCGTTATCCTTCACCATTTTCAAGGCTTCATAAGAGTTATCCAAGTCCGAGTTCTCCTCCTTCAATTTGTCAAACTCTCCTTTCAGCTTTGTATAGTCCTCTTTCAACTGAGCTTGATCACCTTCCAGCTTCCCCAATTCCTCGTTCTTACGAGCCAACATAGTCTTGGCCAGCTTCTCCTGCTCCTCTGCCGCCTTCCAATAAGTGGTGGCTAAATCAATCATGGCAAGGGACTGAAATAACGAGTTGATACAAGGGGTCAGATCAAATGAAAAGAAAGGAGAGGGAAACTGCAAGAAGAATGAATACATTAAAAAGCTCAAGGGTTACCTCGGAGGAAGCCAACCCAACTCGAGCTCGACAAGCTTCTGGAGTCAATGGCTTATTAGTAAACTCTCTGATAAGATCCTGATCAGCTCCTCCCGACAACTACCCGGCCATATTCCAGCCTCCGGATAATCCCTAGCCAAGCCGTTAATCCCGGGTCAAAGGAGGCACCTCACTTAGCTCAGCAACCCTATTCTGAATCAGCTCGTCATATGAAACTTGAATAGGGGAGGCATGTGGACTTCTGGCTTCAGTCTCTACTGGTTCACTGGCATCGACTTGATTGGATGTCGAGCTCGCTATTGAAGGGCCAATCTTGATCACCTTGCTTATAGGGGCAACATCATCTTCATCCTCATCTTCATCCAAAGAAATGACGTGGGATTTTCTCTTAGAGGCAGCTTTAGTCTTGGCTTTGGTTTTTGACTTAACTTGAGCTCGAGTCCTGGCACGAGCGACCTCCTTCTCTGGTTCCACATTCAGCTCGGCCTCCTCCTCACCAGCAATGTTGGCCTCTTCAGAGCCTTGGGCAAAGATCACCCTCAACATCCTCACCCTCTCGTAGCATCATCTATCACTTCCAAGTTCTCCTCGCAGAATGAACTTTGTTGTATCCTCATCAACTAACTTCAGCAAGTCATTCCTCTTGGCACCTTCTGCCTCGCGGTTCTCTTTGGCATTTGCTCTTCCATAGCTTTTCTTGGCCTTCCTGATATCAACGGCTCTCCCCATATTAGCTTCCTGAGCAGGAGTTAAAACTGCGCAAAACAAAAAAGTAAAGTGTTAGCTCGACATCAAAAATAAAAGTTCTATGTACGAGCTGCGAGTTCTACATACGAGCAAGATCAATTGCGAGCTAACAAATCCTATAGGCAGCACACATAAAGGGCACAAGTGTTACATCGGGACCAGGAAGTGACGACTAAATGATCAAAAGGAAGATGCCAAGTAAGGCGGAGCTCGCACATAAGAAGTTTCATATATAGAGGAGGAAGAGGCGAGTAAACCCTTTCCACCAAAATGCTCCCCATTATCCTTGCAATAATTCTTAGTCTTCTGACAGAGGGAGCACATCTTCTCAAATCTTGCATAAGCGTGGGTCACCCAACTGATACCTCGTGCACCTCACTATGGGAACTAGTGGCACTACATCATCATCCCCTAGCATCATACCAGCTTGGATAAAATTATATTTTGTAGTCCCAAGGATCTTCCAACTGATAGGCCTCTGAGCAACCAACTCCGCCAACTTCCTACGCAGTCTCCATGCCAATGAGGTTCCCACTGATCTTCATCTCTCACCACCTTGGTCTCCTCACTTGGTAGAGGGAACTCCCATCCTAATCTACTCTCCACTACTGCTACATGGGAATTCCAGCCACCAACTTTGCTAGGCAAGTTTATGAATAATTTGGGGGAATTTGCCTTGGAGGGAGTGCTTATGCCACCATTCTTATCAAACTTCACAAAGAAAGAACTCTCTAAAAACCCTCATACAGTGGCTCATGCCCTAAGAAACGACACACCATGATGAAGCAAACCAAGACTCTGCATGTATTGGCACCCAGTTGGAGAGGTAAGGCATTGGCACACTCTAAGAACTCATTGATGAAGGGGTCCAAGGGCAGTCTAAGGCCGGCAATAAACTGGCCATAATAGAAGGCTACTCTGGTGGTATCAGTCTTGTAGGACTTCCCAAATAGTCTCGAAAAAATCAGCCTTGCTATAAAGGGTAACTTCAAACTCATTCCCGTCCACCTCACGAAGTTATGGATAGTAGACACCCGAGGGAAAATTTTGCTTTCCCTAAGTGGCCCTTGTGGCACATATCCTCTCTCATTCCCGCCCGGTACCACAAGTAGTCTCAAAAGCATTCACAATGCGCGGACTTGAGGAAGTGGAGACACCAGCCTTCTCCCCGAAGTTGACATATCTCGTACAAGAAGAAGGGAAAACAGGGAATCCGCCTACATGAAGTCTCAGGAGTCCTAGTAGATACACTAAGGGGCGACCTAGATTCCCCTGGGAATCCTATCCTATTTCTAATAAAGGAAGGCTTATTAGCATCCTTGACGTAAAACACAGCTATGTGATCGAGAAGCTCATGGAAGAGGTGAAAAGACACAATTCTTGGATCATCCGTTCTTAAGGCACCTAATTCATCTCCCACATGTGCAAACTTAGCTCGTAGAAACGCAAGCCCCATCGGGTCAAAATTAAGGAACACTCCTCTACAGTTATCTCCCTCCACTCTCCATTCAAGTGTTTGTAGACTCTACAATTGACACTACAGTAACCATACCCAGCTCCGGCCTCACAACTAAAGGTCCTAGCCATGGCGAAATCAAAGAAATTGCAGAAATTAAATCCCTAATTCTAAAGAACAAGGGGAATACCTTTAGCAGCGGAGAAAAACGGAGCAATGGAGGGCGAAAACACCAATTTATAGCAAGAATCAATCTCCTTTATCACCGCCGGAATCACGCACAGAGTTCAGAGAAGGCAAAAGTTGTAAATGGGGAAGGACTCTCGAATTTATAGCTTCCTGAATTGGAAAGGGCAAAGGGAAATTCGAATTTAATTTTCCTAATTAATGGCGGAAACAGTTTCCTAGGCGAACTCTCAAACGTCAAAAATATAATCATTATGGCAAAAATGGCGCTCGTTCCGATCTAACCGTCCATCGCCAACGTCCAGGATTATGCCACGTCATTGTGGTCGACCTACCTCAAAAAATTGGTAGCGACCTGCGGGTAAAATAATTCACATCAAAAATCTTCTTAACTTCCAAGTCGACAAAGTCCACTCGAAAGTTGGGGGCCACTGAACATACCAAAAGTGTCGAGTTAGGCCAAGCAAGTAAAGCCCAATCACAGATAGCATTGGCTCCCACATTCTCAATGAGACTGATCCAAACAGAACAAAACCCAAGGCCCATCTCAAATATCAGTCGACTAAGTCTATGGTCCGACCTACCAGGTCCCGACTTAACTTAGTCCGACCTCATGATCCATATTATAATTCGGGTACGAACCATGCTCTACCCGCCAGTCAGGTCGATCATTCTACAAATGGCGACCTCGACCTAAATAGCAAACGTCGAGCTAACTGAGATAGACGCACGTGGGTCAAGTCTTACCATAACTGCTTCCCTACAAATCAGGGACCATTACAGGACACGCTCACACCACATGTAACCGTTCCTACAATCTCGGAGCTCATGTAGCCTCGTCATTAAATCACTTACATCAACTATAAATACCTCATCATTACCAACAGTGCAAAGGTAACTGCCATTTTGCTATTGGAATTCATTCATTCAATACATTTTGAGCTATATTCAACTGTGATCTTACTCTCACGCCTGAGCGTCTTCGTCGGAGACACATCCGGCTAGTCGTGGGTTCTGATTTCAGGTCAAGGAGCCAGGTGATTCGTCCTGCCACGTGGAGGAAGATTGATAAGCACAATTCCTGCAGCATCAGTTACTATATTTTTTACAAATAATAATGTGTAAATTAATGTTTTAATATCAGTTGTTAGTCTGCTTGATATGAGCTTGATTAGGTCATCAAAAACTGCCCAGGCGTGATTCACGAAAGAGGAGAAGAAAATTAATATATAAACATGTGTTTATATGATTAATTAATGACCAAGAAAAAAGAGATATTATTTAGCTATTCAGGGGGAGATCAAGTCTTAGTACAAGGCATCTACAGCTGAGAGGTACAAGCAAGAGAAGCCAAAGAAGACTAAGTCTCCTACAAATGAGGCGAGAAGGCTAAAATGGAGGAAACAACTTCAAGCTTGTTATCTGATCATTTTGAGTAGGCTCCGAGTCTTGGAGGCCTATAAATAGTGCAGTAGATCTTCATTGAAGATCATCCAATTCAGAAAACGCAAATTTGCACAAGAAATAGAATTCTGCTCTTCAGTGTTGCCATTCAGTGTTGGCAACACTCAGTCCGACACTCGAGAGTTTCACATAAATTTTCATATTTTCGTGAGATTTTGAGTGATTGTTTTCAGAGAGAGTTCTTTGTTTATTGTTCCTTAAGTTAATGATTGTTTATCATTAAAGGAACTTCTTTGACCTTGTATTGAATTCATATCATTTATAGAAACGTCTTGCCCTCCTGGCACCCATCAAGTTATATATTTATATAACTTGATAAAAATTATATTCTTGTGTATTGTTTTTATTCTTCCGCTGCAATTTAGATTTATTTCTATTTATTTGTGTTTTTCTAGAATTGGTGTGTGTTGTTGTTAGTGTTTCCAACACTAAGGACAACACTTGTGAGTTTCGTCTCACTTTGTGAGTTTTGCCTCACTTGTTCTAAGCCATAGACAATTTCACGGTTCATCTCCAAGTCTTCTGACAAATGCAGGTTGTTCTATGAGGTGCTTCGAAAAAACAAGTTAATCCAATGGACCAGTGAGCATGAAGCAGCTTTCCTCCAACTTAAAGAATACCTCACAACCCCGCCATTATTGTCCAAACCTGAGCCAATAGAACCTTTGTTCCTTTACCTCGCGATCTCTAAAACTTCAGTTAGCGCCATAATGGCTAGAGAGCAGGAAGGTGCCCAACATTCCGTTTATTACGTAAGTAAGTCTCTACTTGATGCCGAAACCAGGTATTCTCACCTTGAAAAATTAATACTTGCTTTAATTACTGCTTCCATAAAATTACGCCATTACTTTGAATCTCATGTTATTATTATCAAGACTAACTATCCTATTAGAAGTGTGATGAGAAAACCTGAGATGTTAGGTAGGATGGCTAAATGGTCAGTACAACTTAGTACTTATGACATACAATATGAACCATGGACTGCCATCAAGTCGCAGGCTTTGGCAGACTTTGTGGCTGATTTCAGTCCCAGCTTGCAGCCTGAAGTTGAACTCGAAGTCCAGCAACTTGAAGGACTTGGTTCTCCTAGATATTGGACATTGTACACAGATGGAGCTTCGAATGCTAGGGGCACATGTTTAGGAATCGCCCTAAAATCCCCTCAAGGAGATCTCATTCCCCAAGTTGTGGCTTGCGAGTTCAAAGCTATAAATAATAAGGCTGAGTATGAGTCTCTCAATATGGGAATAATTATTGCCTTGAATTTAAATGTTAAACATATTAACGTATTTACTGATTCCTTGTTATTAGTTAACCACTTCAATGGATCTTACACATCTAAGCAGGTTAGAATGACAAGTTATCTCCAATATGTTAAGTTGCTAGCTGGACAATTTGAAGACTTCGTCTTTGAACAGATCCCACGAGAAGAGAATACTGAAGCAGATGCCCTGGCCAATTTAGGTTCAAGTTGCAGGAGCTTGTTGAATAATAAAATCCTTATCATCCACATCTTGCATCCTGTCATTGACCAAATTGAAACGTGCCAGTTCAAGGAACAACACGATGCCATGATCATGCCTATCAACAGCTCCACCTCCTGGACGTTACCCATAATCCAGTACCTGCAAAGTGGCACAATCCCAGTTGACATAAAAAATCTAAGGTCTTTTAGGATAAAGGTATCACGATTCATTTTGATTAATAATGTTTTGTTTAGAAAGTCCTTCTCAGGTATGTACCTGAGGTGCTTAGAACCGAACCAAGCTGAAGAAGTATTGAGAGAATTGCATGACGGTGACTGTGGTAACCACGCTGGGGGCAAATCATTATCCTCGAAGGCGTTGAGAACGGGATATTACTGGCCAACCATGCGGCAAGATGATAGTAAATACATACAAAAGTGCGACGCATGTCAAAGACACAGTAACATCTTGCATCAACCAGCCGAACCACTGCATCCCATCTTGTCATCTTGGCCCTTCATGCAATGGGGAATGGACATAGTGGGTAAACTACCTAAGGCACCTGGGGGCAAAGTATTCATGTTGGCTATGATGGATTACTTCACCAAATGGATTGAAGCTGAAGCCTACGTACAAATCAGGGATAGCAAAGTGATATCTTTCATCAAGAGGAACATCATCAGTAGATTCGGAGTCCCATCCGAAATTATATGTGACAATGGCTCTCAATTTATTACTAAGAAGACACAAGACTTCTGCATGAGATGGGGAATCAAACTGATAATGTCTACACCGGTGCATCCTCAAGCCAATGGACAGGCTGAATCTAGTAACAAGTTGATAATGAACAACCTGAAGAAAAGACTTGATCAAAAGAAGGGAAAATGGGTTAAAGAGTTACCCCTGGTACTTTGGGCTGACAGAACCACTCCGAAAGGGGCCACTGGGCAAACCCCATATTCCTTAGTGTTTGGGACCGAAGCTGTCCTCCCTGTGGAATTTTCACTCCCCACAGCCAGATACGATCTATCATCTATAAGGGATAATCAACTTATCCTAGCAGATGATCTGGACACTATTGATGATCTAAGAGATATGTCTAAAGTCAAGATGGCAGCTTACCAACAAAGAATAGCTAAGTCCTACAACAAGAATGTTCGCATCAGGAGGTTCCAAGTTGGGGACATGGTCCTGAGGAAAGTCTTTCAGAACACCAAGGAATTAAATGCAGGGAAATTTGCAGCTAAGTGGGAAGGACCTTACCTAATTGACGCAGAAGCTGGGAAAGGAGCGTACATTATCTAAACCCTGGATGGGGTACGAATCCCGAGGAACTAGAATGCTGTTCACCTCAAGTTGTACTTCATGTAAGTGACCAACTCACCAATTACTATTCCAACGATCAGGTATGATTCAATTAACTTTACTTTTATGTTATTTCAATTTGGTTTACACATTTCAATCTTTTACTGACTTAAGCATCAGAGGGTGTAAGTACCCAAATCCGGATCGTCCAAATCCGTCAGAAAGTTAACCGAAATCCGTTAACTGGCCCGCTCCAGGTTAACCGGAACTCGTTAAACTCCCCGTTGCTGTGCCAACGAGACGTCCCGGGGCGCCCGTGCATCCCGACGTCGAACCGTACTTAACACGTGTCATCTCACGTAAAAGTATGGCTTTCCTGAAAAATGCATTTTCCGGCACTTTAGGGCATTTCGGACATTTTCGGTTTGTTATTTTAAAAATCGGACAAAACCGGGACCGGGGAACAATTCCCATAATTTGGTAACTCGAGAGGGCACGTGGCGGCCATGCCACCTCCCTCTAGTCACCCTTCAATCACAAATCAAGGCTAAAAGACCAAAATACCCTGATTTGCAAGCCTAGTCAGTAGGACTCCTGTGCACTTTTCTGAAATTGCCGGCCAAGTCCCCAGTTTCCAAAATACCCCAAAACCCCTGGATTCGGTCAAAGTCCGTCAGGACTCCTACGCAATTTTCACCCTATAAATAGAAGTTCTTTGTCAAAGGCGAAAGAGGACAAATTTACTCCAAAAATCACCACCCCCACGGCCTAAGCGGTTTTCACCCCTTAGGAGCTCCCGTTTCATCTCGATTCGCGTGAAACCTTCGTATTTCGATCAAATACGCACCTTACTACTTTGAAACAACCTTTCGAATCACTTTCCGTGTCCCGTACACACCTCCCGAGCCAAAGGAGTCAACCACAGCCATAGGTATAACTCCCTCTCTCTAAATCTCTCATTAAGTCTCGGTTTACGCGCCAGTCGCTACAACCGTTTCGAACGTCGTTATCGAAATGTAGACGCCTCCGTCTAACGGGGTCCGATACGTTTTAGCCCCTCGATCCTCTTCTCTTTCCGTAAGAGAAGTAATCACGGGTTAAAACGGCGTTCCGACCCCGTTCCGTTTACTTTTATTGTCATTTACCAATTCCGGATCGATCGATCCGTCGATCGTCATTTTAATTTCTGTCATTTACAAATCCGAGCCGTTTGGCCTCGTTGACTGTCATTTACAAATCCGAGCCGTTTGGCCTCGTTGATCGTCATTTACGAATCCGGATCGTTTGATTCCGTTGACACTGCACTTTAAATATTGTCATTTACAAAGTCCGACCCGTTTGGATCGTGATAGTATTTACTTTTCAAAGTCCGAGTCGCAATCCGATTCGTTGATCGTATATCATTTAAAACGCATTTTTTCCGTAAAAATCGTTAACAATGTAATGCCCGGTTCAAAACCGGAGTTCGTCCGTCGAACTCTCTTTCAAAACGCGCAAATGACGTTCGGCCTCCGAATGCTCATCTTCAAACTAAAAGCCGCCATTTGACACTTAAAATCATTTAAAACGCATTTTTCCCGTAAAAATCGTTAACAATGACACGCCCGGTTCAAAAAACCGGAGTTCGACCTTCGAACTCCTTTTCAAACTCAAAATCGACATTTGCCACGCAAATGCTCATTTCAAACTCAAAATCGACGTTTGCCACGCAAACGCTCATTTCAAACTCAAAATCGACGTTTGCCACGCAAACGCTCATTTCAAACTCAAAATCGACGTTTGCCACGCAAACGCTCATTTCAAACTCAAAATCGACGTTTGCCACGCAAACGCTCATTTCAAAACGCAAACGCTCATTTCCGTCTTAAAACCGACATTTGTCATTCAAACGCTCGTCTTTTCAAACAAAGTCACCTAATCAACGTTTGTCATTCAAACCAAGATTAAGCTTGTCATTCAAGCCCCCATTTCAAAAGACACACACACACACACACGATTTCGAGAAAGGTAGAAAGACTCGTCATGCGAGGCGTTTCGGGCGATCTCGTAATACTCTACCCGAAACGTAACTTGACCTCCGAACCTAACAATCTCTGGTACAAAAAGCTTTTTACTCATTTTTGCTGCCAATAAAAATGATCCCCGTTTTCAAAGCCTTTTCCTAAGTTTTTGCTACCAATAAAAACGACACCTTTTCACAATAGCCGTTTCTCAACGTTTGGGCTCAAAATACAAAAACCGCGTGGCGACTCCTCATTTTTCCTTCCCATGAAGCGAGGTCTCAGACACCAACCCCTCCGCGAAAGACAACCGCCTCTCGCATCGCGCGAAATCCGGGTAATTTCAGTTGGCGACTCCGCTGGGGAAAAGATACTTTTTTCAAAACTACCATTGTTTTCTAAAAAGCCTTCCGTGGGTCAAACTTTCGTTTACCCTTCCTCGTTTCCGTGTGTGTGTTCCTTTAAACCTCGAACGGTTTTTGTTTCAAAGGCATTACATTGTCAACTTTTCAAAATCATACCATGTTTGTGCATCCCCATTCATGTTTGATTTTCATGCTGTCTTTTGAACTATGCATCATAAATTCTTTAAGACACATTACGAAAAAATCTCTGTTTTACTCGGAAAAGGAATTTTAGTGACCGCACACTACGCGCACTTGCTGCCTCGGAACACCGCACTTCACGTGCACTTGCGCCTCGGTACACTTTGCACACTCTGACCCCTAACCAGGGATGGCCTTATCAGTTGCACCCCGATTGGTCTGCCAGACACCTTTCGGGGGCGCACGGGGTCGTCCCAAACATCCCATCCTAGCCCGTGTAAGCCATGCACTCTTTGTGTCACACTTTGTCCAAGACCCCGGTTGGTTTTTTGGCTTAGCTCGTGTCATAAAGCCTAAGTGTATGTTTTTCACGCCGGGCCCCGCTCCGAGTCAAGCTCGAGAGTTTGAGACCAAAGGTCGTTCCCGACCCGAAGTCTTGAGCTTTTCAGCCTTGACTTTGACGCGGAGCTCTGCGAAAAATATACCCGAAGGTTCAATGTGACACCGTGTCACCAAACCTCGCCGTATGTATCGTGCCAGCCACAACTTGGCCAATGCTAAAAAGCTAAGGTCTCTCGCACAAGCGAGTCAGGAGAGGTCATGCCCAAATTTTGGCACGACTCCCGCCTTAACTTAAGGACGTTGACTTCGGCGTGGCCCGTACGTCACACACGTTGAAAGTTTGCGTGATCAGCTAGCCTTAAGTTCACTTTTTCCTTTGTCGGTGGAACTCGCTTGCCTTATCAGACCTCGCTCGGGATAGTCCGTCTGAGAAAGATGATCTACAATGGAAACGAGGGCTTATAAGCGTAGTGACGAGATCCGTGATTAGAGCTCTAGGATTAGTTGCGAAAAAGAAGACCTGCTCCTTTCCAACCGATTAGGACTACGAGAAAACGCGCTTTAAGTAAACATTAATCGGTAGCTTGCACATTGCACAAGCCCGAAAACCTTGAGCCAAATACCCTTTTCAGAAGCCTAAACCCTTCCTTTCGTTCCCTGCGGCGACGAGAAAGTGGTTCAGATTTCCGGGTCGGCGCCTTACCCGGGATCACCGTAACGGCGGCGTCGAGCACGGTTCTTCGGTTCCCTCGGTTCCCTCGGCCCGGAATTTCCGACATGTCTAGCTCACCGAGAAATCGTGACGGGGAAGGACCCCCGCCACCGTGCTTGAGATATGACATTGGAAGAAGCCATCCGGGCTTGTGAGGTTCACAAGGCGAAAGAAGATCGGCGAGAATTTCGTGGTACGGCTTACGAATGAGCGTGGTATAGCGGCTATCCCCGGTCGAGACGGTACTTTTGTCTGGTCGAGGATGACGATTCCCGAAACCGGTTCACCAAACCTTCAATCGGGTTCCTCCCCGCCAACTTACGGGATGCCTTCCAACCAAGGAAGCAGTAGGCCTAGGCTCCATGTTGCCACCTCTCGGGGCAACCACTGTGCCATTTTGGTCGGCCAGTGCTACTCCTATCACTCAATACCACCGGCGCACCGAGACCATCTCGAGGATGCCAATATTCCTCAATACCCTCCGGGTTCGTCCCGTTGCCTATACACGAATCCTAAACACCGGGGACAAACCCCGATACGGTTCGAGAAAAGGCCCCGTATATTCTCATATACCAAGCCTTCCACCTCCAATCACTACCGCTCACGTGGTAGCACCCGGCGCCGAGCCTCACGAGTCCACCACTTGGACCCAACCTTAGCTGGATGGTCGAGCGAATGAAAGACACGAAAGCCACCATGAGCGGCTCAAAGCGGAAACGCTCAAATCCGCGAGATCCGGGAATGGTCACGCCTCTCCCTGCCAAGTTCGAATGCCGGGAGATGGACCGATTGACGGAACCGAATGTCCTCAAACGCACGTCGACACCTACGTTCTCGGCATGAGAGCAAAAGGAGCAACCCTCCGGCCAAATGGCCGACCACTTCCGGCATACGCTTAAAAGTTCGGCGTTACGATGGTTTCGAGGGTCAAGCTGCGGATCGCCACACACAGGAACAGATCGGTAACATCTTCTGGGCAGTGCAGATCCAACTTAGAGTGGGAAACAAGTCGCGAGGACTTAATCACCGCGAGCGGCGGATGAAAGTGTTGGGGAATTCTACAAGAGATGGGCTGGAAACTCTCAGAGATCATGGAGCCACTCTCGAGACGAGCAGATGCGGATCTTGAAGTCTGCTTAAGACCGTCCATCGAGAACTCTCATCAGTCACAATTTCTTCCCGAGATCTTCGGGCCATGGTCAATGCCGGCTCACGGTTCGAGAAGGATCTCAAGGAAAAGTTGGCTCTTGCACGGCCATACGAATACCGCTCAGCGGTTGCATTCAATCCGCACCGGCCCCGGCAAAGGGAAGATACGTCTGTCAACTACGTCCATCGGGGACAACGGTCGGGTAACGAAACCCGGTCCCACAAAGCAACAATTCTACTCGAAGCGGCTGCCGTACACTTCGACAAGTTGGACATGCCGAGCAAGATCTTTGGAAGGGTTAATCAAGGAGGGTCTCCTTAAGCCCGTTGCCAATTACAAACCCAAAATTCCCGTAGCCAATGCGGACAAGAGCAAATACTTGCGCCTTCCATCGGTATCACGGCCATACCATGACAATTGTTTGGGGTTACGATACGAAATCGAACTTGATAGAAGAAGGCAAGTTAGAGCGCCGTGGGCCAATCTGATCGGGAAACCCTTTTCCGAACAATAACGGCGTGAATTCCATTGAGTGGGTGCCCAAGAAGAGTGCCACGAGAACCGGTTTCTCCGCCTCTTTCGGTGGATCCTCCTCTAATGTCCACATCGGCTACGATGTTTGCGGCCCCGCTCACTTTGCACAGGTACGAGTCAGGCTGTCCGGAGCAATCCTCAGAAAACAAAAGAAGAAATCCTCTCAACGGCAGGCGAGAGAAAGATACGAAGGCGGGGACACCGGTGTAGGTACACTTGGAGAACCTTCGGGAGGTTCGACTACTACGTCTTGTACTCCGGCCGAGTCCTCTTTGCCTCCGGGCCATGCGGCTTTAGAGCGAACGGGGGTGGGAAAGCCGAAAAGTCCCGCTTTGAAACCAGAATTCAGACCACAGGACAGGAATACCTCGGATCTTGGTAATCTTCTTGCCCGGTCGAAGCCTAACCCCAGCGGGATCAGCCAAGATTCAATTTGTCCGGCTTAGAGCTCGGACCGGTAAAGGAAGATCAAGGTCGGCTTGGCAATCGCACTCGATCAATGTGCTAACCAAGGCGGCAACCGCCACGGGCGGCCTCAACACACTCACGAGGTTCCGGCAAAGGCTTTACCTCGCAAGAGGAAGACGAAACGGATGGCTGGATGACTCTCCTTCTACGGATAGAGACGAGATCTACGACTCCGTTTGTATGGCGGTATGATCACGTTACGTGATGAAGACCTACCGAGAGATGCCTCGGGGGCACAACGAAGCTACTGTACATCACTCTCAAACTCAACACCATATCACTCCCGGAGTATTGGTAGATAACGGGTCAGCCGTTAATGTTCTCCCTCTCGGCATGATGCGAGCTCTCCGCATCAATGAAAGCCATCGATTCCGTCGGCTCGGACTATCGAGGCCTACGACGGCTCGTCTCGTCCCATCACAGGGACGGTGACTCTGGAACTACGGTTCGAAACCCAAATGGTGCCGGCAAAATTCCACGTGATGGACATTCCATCCGAGTTCCACGGCTCTTTTGGGACGCCCTTGGCTACACCACATGAAAGCCATAGCTTCCACTCTCCATCGGTGTGTTAAATTCATTAACCGGCGGGGAGATCTCGAAGTCATCAGGGGATAGTTTCCTCATAGGAAACGAAGGCGAGAGACGGTAAGCGTGTCCGCACTCGAGCAGGGGTACCTCCTTCGAATCAACTAAGGGACTATCGGGGCAAATCTCATCGAGAATCCTCGAGTCGGAGATGCTAACTATGTAAACGTACTCGAGCGGGCGGACCACAAGCGATCCGATACATCAAGTTCAGCTGTCGTTTCCAACATTTGGAGCGGATTGGAAGGAAACGGCGAATATCGCCATGATGCGGGCACATAAACCCCGAGTCTCCAATCGGAGATTCGTCGGCATTCTCCAAACAAACTCTGGCCCCGCCCAGTGAAGAGATCTTTGTGATAAAGGTCAACAAGCACCGTCATTCTCGTGATGAATGCATGGAAGTCGTATGGGATGTCCTCCACGAGGAACTACCCATTGCACCCCTCTTCTCCAACGAAGAGCATGATGTTTTCCTAGTTGCTCCAACAACGCAGCCGGACGCAATACGTCCCTACGTTTGGATTGAACCGTCGAGATGACGATGAATCTGGACTCTCGGAGTCGAGGACGCGGCGGACCGCATAGCGGACCTCTGCATTCACATGCTCGGTTTTGAGGACGGAACTCCTTCGATCGGGTCACCTACGACCAAGGTTCCAATACCATGGAAATTGTCAAGCTCAACGTCCGGTCTGAGCGGCTATTCGACAATTGGAAGTTCTTGGTTGACACGACGAAGAATCCCTCGATCAAGTGGTTGGCGACGACTTCGTCGACATCATCTATTCCGGATATCCAGATGATACCAAGGATCCGGTCCTTATCGTCGGATTACGCAATACCAAGGTCACCCTCGGCATTTTTGCTCATGGTAAACGAGGCTTTGGCCAAGCGAGCTCGAGCTCATCACTACTTCCAGTACCGGCCCCGGTGGCAACCGGCCCGTGCCGTCGGTCAAGCTTATACCCTCAGCGCCGCGAGGCCAAGGGCAACGGCGAAGGAGACCAAGCTCCTCACCTGCTACAAGTCGAGATCAACCTCGGGAACGCTTAGGCGGCCACCCGAAAACATCTGTGAAAGTCTTCCCCTTGAGGCGAGTCGGCTTCCGACATAGGAAATGACCACCTCGGCATCAACATGCTCCGGTTCGATTCTACTCCCGGCCGTCACGGCCGGATTCGAGACATCACGCCGGTCGGCTAGCTCGATAGACTTGGCGATCGAGCGAGATCACGAGACTGTCAACATTGCAGAATTCAATACCCCCGTAGGGTCAATCAAGCAGATATGGGCAAACTTCTTGGTAATCGAGATCAAGGAAGGCCGCATGGAATGTCCCGGTCCGACTTCCTTCGTCAACGTAATCCAAGTGTTCCCGCCATTTGGCGATTTGAATGTAATCACGGTTACGGACACTAGCCGGATGATGCGCACCTACGGAGGCGCTTAGCTCTCGCAAGGAAAGCCCTCATGGAACTAGCCGCTCAAGAAAGTCGTCTTTGGGACGAAGACCAAGCTCGAAAGACCTACGGGGACCAAGCCCTTAAAGTGTCACGGGCGGCTTCGGACGAGAAAGCTAGAGGCCACTCTAGACCGGTTCGACCTCAAGAGCTTTGCTCATGGCAACTTCACGGACTACCGTCTGTTCTCATCCAACCCCCTACGCCGAGGCGAGGGTGGTCAACGGTCCCAGATGACCTAGGAGATGGAACGACACGGCAGAACGAATCCCGGCGCTTACCTTCCCAGGAAAGCAAGTTCTGTGAAAGCGACGACGAAGACGATGAAACCATTCTCTTCCAAGCCGGGCATGAAGTCAACAAAACCGGACTCCCGAGGGTCTGGGAGGATGGGAACGGATCATTTCCGCACTTAAATTGAAAGGCCAACTCGGGGAGGAAGGTCTATTTAAAAACAAGAGGAGGATGGAAATTCGTCTCGAGCAACTACTCGGGGAAATTCCACGGTCTACGGCATTCGTTTACGAAACGATCAGCGGGCGGCAACCGAGTCACATGGGCGAGATGTTCGGGAAGCCGTGTACTCACCT
The DNA here is from genome assembly GCA_022495995.1 of Adenophora triphylla var. japonica. Lineage (NCBI taxonomy): Eukaryota > Viridiplantae > Streptophyta > Magnoliopsida > Asterales > Campanulaceae > Adenophora > Adenophora triphylla. The sequence goes on along the minus strand of JAFEMH010000595.1, from coordinate 482,300 downwards.
TCCGAGCATACCCGCCACTCGAGATAAAGCGAGGAGAAAACTCTCCCCGATGGAGGTTTACCTAGGCGCCGCACGCAGTTCAAAGAAGCAACGGCTATTCTCACATGGGAAGAAACGCGGGCATTAACTCTCGGCGAGTTCTCCATTGCAAGAAGGTTGATCTGGGCCCGGAGCGGAGGAAAACTAGCAAACCACGAGTATCGCCGGACCCAACTCAGAATGCCACAGTATGCTCGGCAAGAAGGAAAGGAACGCGATATACCGTGAAGAGATCAAGGAGACCGTTCGCTTAAGCGAGAACTCTCCAACCTCCCGGAGGGTTAGCAATGCACGGGTTCGGTTCGAGCGACCCTTGTTGTGCACGACATTCGAACAAGCTGCGTCAAGCGTAGGCTACCTCCCCGCGAGAGGCATCTAAGCCGGTATCACGGGACGAGAATCCGTCAAGCTGCCAGAAGCTCAGGAATTCATCCACAATCAATGAGTTGAGGGAAGACATATGGCCCTATGCCACGAGGAATCCTCCTCTAACTATGGCTCAACTCGGAGCGGCTGTTCGAAGGGACCAAACTGATGTCGGCGTCCTAACCCGATCGGGTCAAATCCATGCATTACCACCTAAGGCCACCAAAAAGCCGACGGAGCAGGAATTGCAATCCGGCCGGCCCGAAGACGCAAATTCCTTGAAAGAGGACCCGATCCTCACTCGGCTCAAGCGGACTCGGGCGAACATTTCCCTTTGGTCTCTGCTCACCTCCTCTTATCCTCACAAGCTCAAGCTAGAGGAAAGCTGGCCCGTACCATGGTCCCGTGGGCGCAACCCCGGATGAAGTCATTCGAGATGATCGGCAACATCCACTATGGCAACATAATCACCTTCGCGATTTGGACCTTCCAAAATTTGGGGCTGATCACAATGAGCCGCTCTACATCACGGTCAGTGGACGGCGTCGCCTTCCGCGTGTTGGTAGACGGAGGTTCCGGAATGAATGTCTTGCCCGCCAAGATGATGGACTGCTTGACATCAAGCCCACGAGATCTTAAGCCTTCGAGTCCATCTTGTCGAGGCCTATGACTCTACTTCCCGTACGGTTCTCGGGGTTGCTACTCTTAACATACGGTTCGGCAAGCGGGTGATCCCCACCGAATTCCAAGTGTTGGACATTCCAATCACTTTCCGACCATCTGGGGCGTCCTGGCTGCATCAAATCAATGGCGTGGCATCCACCCTTCATCGGTGCCTCAAGTTCATGCAAGGCACGAGCTAACCACGGTCTACGGCGACAGGGCGTCACCACAGGGGACCGGCACCAATGACATTCCGGTGTTGGAAATCAAGCATAATGACGACATGCCATTAGCTGGATTCACTCACGGAGACCTCCAAGATCCAAATATGCAACGTGGACCTTCCACTTTGTCTCACGATCGAGATTCCTCCCGCCATGAGGATGATGAAACTCATGAACTTCATCCCGGGGCGGGGCTCGGCAAAAGGCTGCAAGGCCCGACACCAAGTTATTGAAGTCAAGGACCACACCACGGTCCGGGGGCTTGGCTACGTGCCAACACCGGGCGACATCAAGGAAGGCAAAGGCTCGCCCGCACCAAGGCGGCGGCCGCAAGGGGAACCTCAGACGGCACACCCAATCTCCGGCCTTACGGCTTTGACCTCGCTCATTACTTCACGAGGAACCGCGAAGCGAGGGGACCGGCAGGGAACCGGCAAGCGAGGGGGGCAGGGGGCAAGCAGGCGAGCGAGGGGACCGAAGCGAGGCAAACAGGCGGGCGAGGGGACGGCGGAGCGATGAAGATGAGAAAGAAGCGAGGGATAGTCGGTGCGAGACTACGGGAAGAATGGAACAGCTAGCACGGGACCTCAAGCGTTTGAGAGGACTCAAAGCTAATCCGATAAGGGGAGCGTTCCTCGACATCACGGCTCTACTGGACCAGCGCCACCACGGTCCGGCATGAGTACACATTGAGGAATCCCGAGACTTGGAGGAGCAACTCAAGGTACTCTCCATGGGAAACAAATTGTTCGGATCGGCCGCCGAGGCCACATTCGAGACAGGTAAGTCCAAAGCGAAGGAACCGGGAATTCATAGAAGACGCTCTCGGTGGACCGGCTCTGAGTCTGTTTGAAGAAGTCATGGAGTTGCCAAACTTGATCGGCGGGGCTCAGAACAACGGCATGATCGCCATGATAGGGACGGCGAAGCCAAGCCTCTCGATCCGCACCCTCATCAAGCATCCGGCAATGCCACTTGAAGAATTGGGTAACTTTCACGGACGAGGGCAAGCCGGGCGAGAATTGGAAGACAAGGCGGGCCCGCGCCCACGTCTCCTAAACCCGGTCTCAAACCCTGCGAGTCGGTCCTTGTCGAGTCAGTCCTGCGAGTCATCCAACGGCCTTACGCCAGGAGGACTATAATGTTGTAGCCAATCATGTATTCCCGTTCTTGTTTAATGAAAAGTCGACCTTTCGGAGTATCCTCTCATTGCCACTTTAACAAGGCGATAAGTTAACAAACAACTTAAAAGACGTTAATAATTCAATTGATAAAGAAGCAGACACATTAAACGAACAATACATTAAAGAAGTTCTCGAGCGTGTAGTTGACCAAGAGGACAACCGGGCCCAATTGCCGAAGAGGTTATGACCAAAGTGAACACAGGGGTCGGTGCAAGAGCCTAAAGAGACACAAGTGGGCGGTTTCTTCGCCGATGCGAAAAGAAGCCACGATAAGCCTCCTCGGGAGTATGTTGACGTGTTCGCTGGTCATACCGGGACATGCCGGGACTCGATCCCTCAATCGTGGAGACACGAGAATTCCCCTGGATCCCGAATCGAGCACATCCAAACGAAGGCTGCGCAAGATCAAGCCGAGTGGTCCTTGCAAGTTAAAGAAGAAATTGAGAAAATGCTCCGAGTTGGTTTCATCGAGTGATTGAGTACCCGACTTGGCTCTCCAACATCGTGACGGTCACCAAGGCCAACGGAAAGGTCGAGATCTTTGCGTAGATTTCAGGGATCTCAACAAGGCCAGCCCTAAAGATGATTTCCCCTTTGCCTAACATCGACATCTTTGAGTCGACACCACGGCAAATTTTGAAGTAAAGTCCTTCGTGGACGGGTTCGTGGATACAACCGAGATCAAAATGTCCGAGGAGGATCAAGCCAAAGCTGCCTTCACCACTCCATGGGGGACATCTTGTTACACGGTCATGCCGTTCGGTCTAGAAGAACGGCAGGGGCTACTTACCGGCGGCTGCAGCTGACCCTCTTCCATGACATGATTCACAAGGAAATCGAAGTATACGTCGACGACATGATCATCCACTCCAAGGGATCGGACATGCGGCACATGACGGATGCGAGGAAGTTCTTCAACGGACTCGAGAAAGCACTCCATGAGGCTAAACCCGGCAAAGTGCACCTTCGGCGTCAAGCGCGGCAAGGTGCTTGGGGTACATGGTTACGAAAGAGGTATCGAAGCCGATCCCGGGAAAATCAAGGCCATCATCGACATGAAGCCGCCTCAAACCTGACGAAGTGAAGAGCTTCATGGGAAGACTTCGGTACATCGGTCGCTTCATCAACCGGTTGACATCTCTCTGCGAGCCCATGTTCAAGCGATGAAAAGAATGCCGAGCATCAAATGGGACTCCGAGTGCCAAACGGCTTTCGAGAAAATCAAGACCTACTTGGTTAATCCCCCAATTATGTGCCCGCCACATGAAGACAAGCCACTACTCCTATATCGACGATGAGACACGTCAATCGGAGCAATCTTTGGCACAAGAGAAGAAAGATTCCAAGGTTGAGCATGCAATCTACTTCGTAAGCCGGAAGCTTCAAGGAAGTGAACTCGGCTACTCGGCATCGGGAAAACTTGTACCGCCTTGGTATGGGTAGTCGGGAAGCGAAACACTACATGCGGTCGCATTCGGTGCTCTGGTCTCCAAAGTGGACCCCGTCAGATATCTCTTTGACAAGCCATCCTCTGTCGATGCGACTAGCCAAGTGGTCATTCTTCTGGTGAGTTCGACATCAAGTACATGGTCGAGAAAATCAACAAAGGGCGAGTAATGGCGGATCGGCTTGCCGACTTCCCGGCGGTGAACCTAAGGGTCACGATCCGCAATTTCCGGACGACGGAATCTTTTCACTTGACGGCGCAAATCGGCGGCAACTCTTCTTCGATGGGGCAGCCAACAAGAAGGGGAATGGTATTGGAATGCTCCTTGTCGATCCCAGGGCGAGCATACTCCCATAGCCGTCAAGGCGAATTTTGAAGCGACCAACAATGCGGCGAGAATCTGGCTTGTGCGGCGAGTTTGGAAGCCGCCCTCGGCGCAACATCTCGGAAGTTTGGATGTATATGGAGACTCGGCATTGATCATCAATCAAGTATCCAACAAATGGAAGACGGTAGATTTTGGCCTTGAAGTACCACGCGTACGTGGAGGAACTCATTGCTCGGTTCAAGGACATCTCTTTTCACTATTTGCCAAGAGACGGGGGCAGCCGCGAGATGCCACAGCAGCCCTCGCCTCTCTTGTCGAAATTCCCGATGGGAAAGCGGTAAAACCCCTCGAGAATAGGCGGACGGGAAACACCCGCCTATTCTTTGTGAGATCGAAAAAGAAAAAGAAACGATCGACGAACCACAGTATAATCAGATTTACTAGTACCTCCAAAGCGGAGAAGCTTCCTTCACAAATGAAGATGGAAAATACAAAGAAGGGATCAAAGCCAAAAACATGATGGCATTAAAACGCTGGCATCCCATTTCGTCATTAAGGGGTATGTTATACAAGAAGCGCCACGAGGGCCACTCCTTCGGTGTGTAAACAAAGAAAAAGCCGGCGAGCTAATGAACGAAGTTCACGACGGAACTGCGGTCCGCACATGAGCCTTAGAGCATTGACACGAGATCATTCTCCGTATGGGATACTATTGGATATCAATGGAAACAGGCGCATCCGGTTCGTCAGAAGGCTGCGACAAATGTCAACGGTTCTCCAACCTCAATCACATCCCTCCTCATGAACTCTATTGCATGACTACGCCATGGCCTTTCGCCACATGGGGAATCGACGTCATCGGCAAGATCACTCCTCCCGGGGAGCAATGGTCACGAGTTCATTTTAGTCGCGATCGACTACTTCACCAAATGGGTAGAAGCCGAGATCGTACAAGGTCTTGAATTCTAAGAAGGTGGCCGAGTTCATCGAGAGAACATCATGTGCCGATACGGAGTGCCCAGCGAGATCATCTCAGACAATGGGACCCACTTTGAAGGAGATTGTGACCAACTGCGGCCGGGTCGAGTCACACGTCACAAGTCTTCTCCTTACGGACCACAAACCAATGGTGCGGTAGAGGCGGCCAACAAGACTCTCGCCATGATAATCGGAAAGATGACCGCGAGAGGTCGGGAGGCCCGAAAAGCTACATCTAGCCCTGCGGGGATACCGAACATCGGTCGAGAACCGCCACGGGGAGACTCCGTTCGCACTTACCTACGGAATGGAAGCGATGTTACCGTGGAATTGGAAATTCCATCCCTCAGAGTCCTCTTGGAAAACGGGATCAATGAAGTCGAATGGCTACGAGCCGTCACGACGAACTTGCTCTACTCGACGAGCGCGGATTGAAAGCCATGGAACACACTCGAGCCTACCGGAGCGAGAATGGCACGAGCATTCGACAAGAAAGTCAAGATCCGAGACATCGAGAAGGCGACTTGGTGCTAAAGGAAAAGCCTCCTACGCGAGACCAATCCCCTCGGAAAGTGGGAGCCTACCTGGATAGGACCGTTCGTGGTACAAAGAATCTTCTCGGAGGAGCCATGAAGCTAGCGAGACTTGGACGGAAACCCTTTCGTTAATCCCGTGAACGGAAGCAAGCTCCGCGAATACTTCGTTTGAGGAAGAGCACGAGTCAACTCTCCTTCCCCATACACCGTCCCCTCGGTAAATTAAAGTGCTAAAGAGTAATACCCATTTGGATACATTCCCGCTAATGATCCGGGTAAAAAGCAGTCGCACTTCTTTTGTCTTTGTTTTTCTCAAATTCACCTAAAGTGTCGAACTACGGTGACTGAGCCCCTTAGTCCAATTGTAAAAGGGAACGTAGGCGGCCATCTTTGGTTCGGTCTAAAAAAAAAAAAAAAATACAATAAGCATCAATTGCTTGTGTTTGAAAAACTCTTTTCATTTAACCTACAAATTCATAACGGTTAAAACATTCTTTGATGAGTTCAAGCACGGTCAACTCTTGACTCGCTACACGCTAGCAAAACTACAATAAAACATTAATCAATTAATGTGTACGCAATGATAATGGGTGGATACTACGGACGGCAAGGTCAACCTAGTTTCCGTACTAGGTCCTTCATCCTTCTTCCTCTTCCCTTTTCCCAGCGAGTGTTCTTCACCTTCGCGGGAAATATTCCGGTAGGCCTTCTACAGCTCGGGGACTCTTCCGACGCCTCCGTCAAGCTTGTGGGTGTCAGCGCGACCCTTTCTCTAGCTCTGTCTCGAGCCACCTCGCTTCGAGCCATCATTGCGGTGCTTTGATTGGCCTCCCGATCGGCACTTGCCACATAATCAGCCATGGCATCGCCGTACGATTCCCGGGGTTAGCCCTTGCTTCGTCCTCCTCAAGGTCGGCTGTCCGGGTGATCGGCACCCAGCGGCTCACTCCGTCTCCACAAGATAGCCATCTGTGTCTCCCTATACACTCTTCGTACCGGTTCGGATCTTGCGTCGACAGAGAAGTGCCCTCTCTCGGTGAAAGAGAACCACAGCGGGAAAGGACGTGTATTGCCACCACGGGTGATCGGCAATAGCGTCGAAGGATCTTCCATCCGCGAGAGATCCCACCTCAAAGGTAGCGGCATAACTCGGATCGGTCGGTGGCACTGCTCCGGCCCGTCTTGCCGCCGAGAACCAATGATGGAATATAGAAAGACGTGCGAGACGGCCCAGGCACTCGACAATCAACGGACCCTCTGGCGGTCCTACAAGTCTGTAACTTCCAATGGGGAACCCACCATCGCAAGTGATGCGTGCAAAGTGCGGCCATCGAGCTCCGGCTCGGCTGATCGCCCCCTATCACCGAGAGGACGTCGCGAGAAAGACCAAGCGTCACAAGACATTGGCACCTCGGGCATCATCTGCGGCCTCTCCCTCAACCACATGGTCGGCATAGCGGGACTCCCTCCCCACATGTATCGGCTACCGGTCGCCATCCGGCCTATGCCCGAGAACGTCTCGCCCAAGACCGTGGCACGATGTCTCCCCCGCTCCGGCTTGCCTCACCAGGTCGGACCTTTGTGATGGCACACACCCGAGACGTGAATGTGAATAGAGTAGCAATCGCGCCTGAGCAAACGCGTCCCACGAAAAGACGCTCCCCTCGGCTCCGGCAAATCTTTCGGGCGGTCCCGAAATGTCAACGTAATCGGTATCTGTATCGGCATCCGTATGCTTCTCCCGGCCGAGATACCCAACAAAGACACTAGCTTCTCAACGGTGGCCATGCCACCGGCATACGGAAGAACTAGGCTGTTCCGTCTCGGGTCCTCCCAGAATGGCCCGGAAATCTTCAAACGTAGGAGTGACTTCGTTGTACGAAAAGGCTGTACACATTCCTCCGTGCGTCCCAGGCAGAGACGCGGCTCTCAAAAGATCCCAATCGCGCATGAGCTCCTTCAAAGCCCAAGCAGATTTAATCCGTAACTGACCTTCGAAAAACCTTTTGTTACGCCTCGTGTGGTTCCGTACCCCACGGCGAAAGTTGTCCAAATATCGCTCTTGCATCAGACGATAACTTGGGAAAGGAGCCATGTCGAGAAAATGAAGAGGAACCTTAAGAAATGGAAAGGAATTCAGCCGAGATGAACAAAAAACTATGCGCAGTTTCTTAAACAATTGCAAAGTGAAACTGCAATTTAAAGAATCTGGAAATTCATTCCTAGTCCGGGGACTCCCTCTGCAGATTGACTTGGTCAACTCTGCGGCCATTGCCCCTAAATTGGAAACATTTCCAAGCCACTCCTGTTCACCTTTGAGAAATCTGCGTCTTGCCCATGGTTTCATGCAACAAATATCGGTATCCCTTCCGCCCCGGGCTCGTGCAACAGGTGCAAATAATTAATAATTAGTGCATACATGCTTAATTTTTGACCCGTTCAATTTTTAATGCATTTCTCATTTTTTTTATTTTTGATTAACCTACTTCCTTATTTGCCAAAAATAATAGAAGGTGATCACAGAATAAATATGCGAAGTACAGGTTCCGCCCCACGGGCGCCTTTTTGCAAATACAAATCAAGTCAAAATTTGTTCCTGACAAATACATGCATTTTGTCTAAACAAAGCAGTAAGAAAGAAAGCGATAAAGGGAGGACTACTCTGAGTCTGCTCGTCATCCGTACTCGACGTCTTGCTCCGCCGCTGCCGGATGCCGTCGCAAACAGGAACTCTCCAAATTCCTCCCGGTAGGGAATAGGCGAAGGGCCTCCTCGGAGTACGCGAACTCGAGGACTCCCCCTCTCGCGCCCGAGTGCGCAGAAGAAGGAGCTCCAAATCCGGCCGTTCCGCCCGCGAGGCGGCCAAACCCCTGTGTAAAGTCCTCCCCGCCGTTGTGGGAGCGGGCGAATCTCTCGGCCTAGACGGCCCCGATCACGGACGTCCACGCTCCTCAGGGAACTGCACCGCATGAACTCCACGAGCCTCCTAGCGTAGGCGGACCACCCGATCCACCGGCCTCGTGGCGTCATTGTACGTACGGCCGGATACACACGAACCCGGGAAAGTCATCGAAAGCAAGCGAAGAGTACGGATGCAACATTTGCGAATGCTACTATCAAATGCGAGAAAATCAAAAAAAAAAAAAAAAGTGCTCACTAGAAGCATTGGGAGTCCGCCTGTATCGTGGTCTCGGCTCGGCGGGAAGCGGGATCACAAGTCACCTACGCGAACCATCCGGCCCCTCGTACGCTAGCCTAGCTCGCCGGGACCGAGAAAATCTCGAGGACCTCAGGGGACCTCGCCACCTCTATCTTTGTACTGCGGGCTCCTCGGCCTCATCCTCAAGAAAACATCATAGGCGGCCCCCGCTATGAGTGTACTCGGTGTAGCACGCCCTGCATGTACCCCTCCCGGCTCATCCATCGTCATCTCTCGAGGGTCTTTGCATGTACAAAGGAGGATCCACCGACACGAAGGGAAGAGACCACTGCCTATGCGACGAGTCACCCTCTCCCCCGGATACATGGCGTCACGGTGAAGTCCACCGGGGAGCTTCCCGCCGCGTGTAGTCTCGGTGGCAATCTGCACCGCGACATGATCGAACCTACTCCACTGGAGTCGGTGGATCCTCTCGAAGAACTCCCGGGTTCGGTGCCGAGAGATATCTCCTCGTATGACACTCGAGTGCCAACTCTCGAGGAGACCGCCCTCTTTGCCTTCTTACGCGAGCCGGCATGGCGAGGAACGAGGGACGGTACGGCTCCTTGATGTCCCAAGCACAACGGCCAGACACCTCGTAGCACCGGACACCGCCAAGAGAATGGAAAGTTATGTCGGCTCTGAAGCGGATACATACGAGTACATAAAAGAGGCAAGGAAGAGAAAAGTACGTGAACTTACATCCAAGACGGGCGTGAAGCGGCTAAAGGAGTGCTCCTCTCCCCGCGAGAACTTTGTCCAAGGAATGGAGAGCTCGGCCGATCCGGCCTCCCCCCACGCAAACCCCCTCACGGCATCCAAGTCTACCGGCGGCCCGAGCAAAGGGAAGTGACAAGACGTGTCGAGAAGTCCCGGGGAATAAAATCGGCCGACAGCGCAAACCAAAGGAACCCTCGAGCCGGGCGCTCCGCGGCCATCCTCGAGGACCCGGCCCGGATAAGCGGCGACACCCGCCTCCCGAGATGCCTCTCCATCGGCTGTACCGAATGCCTAAGCCCCTGGCATCGGTAATATCAAAACCCAGCAGCCCAGACAACTGCTCCGGGGTGTAACCATCAACCCACACCAGCGTGTTGCCATAAGTCGGCAACCCAGACACGATCCGATTCCAATCCTTAATCGCGACCTTTCACGGTCCGATTTCAAAGTCTTAATCGCGACCTTTCACGGTCCGATTTCAATCCTTAATCGCGACCTTTCACGGTCCGATTCCAATCCTTAATTGCGACCTTTCACGGTCCGATTTAAATCCTCAATCGCGACCTTTCACGGTCCGATTCAAATCCTTAATCGCGACCTTTCACGGTCCGATTCCAATCCTTAATTGCGACCTTTCACGGTCCGATTTAAATCCTCAATCGCGACCTTTAACGGTCCGATTCCAATCCTTAATCGCGACCTTTCACGGTCCGATTCCAATCCTTAATCGCGACCTTTCACGGTCCGATTTCAAAGTCTTAATCGCGACCTTTCACGGTCCGATTCAAATCCTTAATCGCGACCTTTCACGGTCCGATTTCAAAGTCTTAATCGCGACCTTTCACGGTCCGATTTCAATTTTCAATCGCGACCTTTCACGGTCCGATTCCAAGTATTAATCGCGACCTTTCACGGTCCGATTCCAATCCTTAATTGCGACCTTTCACGGTCCGATTTCAAAGTCTTAATCGCGACCTTTCACGGTCCGATTTCAATCCTTAATCGCGACCTTTCACGGTCCAATTCCAATCCTTAATCGCGACCTTTCACGGTCCGATTCCAATCCTCAATCGCGACCTTTCACGGTCCGATTTCAAAGTCTTAATTGTGACCTTTCACGGTCCGATTCAAATCCTTAATCGCGACCTTTCACGGTCCGATTCCAATCCTCAATCTCGACCTTCAACGGTCCGATTCAAATCCTTAATCGCAACCTTTCACGGTCCGATTTCAATTCTCAATCGCGACCTTCCACGGTCCGATTCCAATTCTCAACCGCGACCTTTCACGGTCCGATTTCAAAGTCTTAATCGCGACCTTTCACGGTCCGATTTCAATTCTCAATCGCGACCTTTCACGGTCCGATTTCAATTCCGATTTCAATTCTCAATCGCGACCTTTCACGGTCCGATTTCAATTCTCAATCGCGACCTTCCACGGTCCGATTCCAATTCTCAATTGCGACCTTCCACGGTCCGATTTCAAGTCTCAATCGCGACCTTTCACGGTCCGATTTCAATTCTCAACCGCGACCTTTCACGGTCCGATTTCAAAGTCTCAACCGCGACCTTTCACGGTCCGATTTCAATCCTTAATCGCGACCTTTCACGGTCCGATTCAAATCCTTAATCGCGACCTTTCACTGTCCGATTCCAATCCTTAATTGCGACCTTCCACGGTCCGATTCCAATCCTTAATCGCGACCTTTCACGGTCCGATTCAAATCCCTAATCGCGACCTTCCACGGTCCGATTCCAATCCTTAATCGCGACCTTTCACGGTCCGATTCAAATCTTCAATCGCGACCTTTCACGGTCCGATTCAAATCCTTAATCGCGACCTTTCACGGTCCGATTCAAATCCTTAATCGCGACCTTTCACGGTCCGATTCCAATCCTCAATCGCGACCTTTCACGGTCCGATTTCAAATTCTTAATCGCGACCTTTCACTGTCCGATTTCAATCCTTAATCGCGACCTTTCACGGTCCGATTCCAATCCTTAATTGCGACCTTTCACGGTCCGATTTAAATCCTCAATCGCGACCTTTCACGGTCCGATTTCAAAGTCTCCCATCTCGACCTTTCACGGTCCCATCTCAAACAGTCAATCCCGACCTTCGCGGTCCGACCTCCACTCTCCTATCGAGACCCTCGCCGTTCACCTCACCGGCAACAGCAATAAGCCCGAACCCCAAGGCACGAACGCCTTGCAACAATCCCTCTTCGGCCATCCTCGTAAGCCCGAACACCTTTTCACTTCAGCAAGTGAACATTCATCTCCCCGGCCGCCAGTCGTGAGCCCGATCGTTCCACCTCAGCGGCAGCTGCAATAAGCCCGCACAACAATCCCTTTTCGACCATCAAGGTAAGCCCCAACGCTCATCCCCAGCAGGATAAAACTGGCAACAGCAATAAGCCCAGCACCCAAGGCACGAACGCCCTCATCAGCATCGCAACTCCGGTTTGAGGCGCCACACGCCCTCGAAGGTTTCAGAAGTCCCAGGTTCAGACGCCTCCTGACAGTCTCCATTCAGGTACAGGTACCGCGCGAATGGTCTCATCCGAGTTTAGACGCCTCCTAGCGAGTCTCGCTCGAGTCAAGGTCCCCATGCGCGGCCCTTGCCCCCCCTTTCGAACTACGATCGGCTTGATTCCCGCTCGGGATACGTAGGAATCCTTTTCGCTAAGGGTCCAGCCAGCTGACCGCCCAGGTCTCTTTCAAAGTAAGGCATCCCGATTTGGATCCTTATCTTTTTCAACGACCCCACCTCCTTCGGAGGAGACGTCGCTGAGGGGCTAACTGTAAGTACCCAAATCCGGATCGTCCAAATCCGTCAGAAAGTTAACCGAAATCCGTTAAGCCGGCCCGCTCCAGTTAACCGGAACTCGTTAAACTCCCGTTCTTTGTGCCAACGAGACGTCCCGGGACTGCCCCGTGCATCCCGACGTCGAACCGTACTTAACACGTGTCATCACACGTAAAAGCACGGCTTTCCCTGAAAAATGCATTTTCCGGCACTTTCCGGGGGCGTTTCGGACATTTTCCGGACTGTTATTTTAAAAAACGGATAAAACCGGGATCGTGGGACAAAATCCCACATGGCTGGTGACTCAGAGGGGCACGTGGCAGCCATGCCACCTCCCTCTAGTCACCCTTCAATCAAATTCAAAGGGAAAAGACCAAAATACCCCTGATTTGCAAGCCTAGTCCGGCCGGACTCCCTGTGCACTTTTCCTGAAATTGCCAGCAAGTCCCCCAGATTTCCAAAATACCCAAAAACCCCCTGGATTCAGTCCAAGTCCGTCCGGACTCCTACTGCAATTTTCACCTATAAATAGAAGTTGCTGTCAAAGCTTTCAAGAAACCAAAATGACTCCAAAAATTCACCACCCCCTCGGCCCAACTGATTTTCACCCTTCCCGAGCTTCCGTTCTGTCTCGATTCGCGTGAAACCTTCGTATTTCGATCAAATACGCACCCTACTACTTCGAAACAACCTTTCGAATCACTTTCCGTGTCCCGTACACACCTCCCGAGCCAAAGGAGTCGACCCTAGCCATAGGTATAACTCCCTCTCTCTAAATCTCCCGTTCCGTCTCGGTTTACGCGCCAGTCGCTATAACCGTTTCGAACGTCGTTACCAAAATGTAGACGCCTCCGTCTAACGGGGTCCGATACGTTTTAGCCCCTCGATCCTCTTCTCTTTCCGTAAGAGAAGTAATCGCGGGTTAAAACGGCGTTCCGACCCCGTTCCGTTTACTTTTATTGTCATTTATCAATTCTGGATCGATCGATCCGTTGATCGTCATTTAATTTCTGTCATTTACAAATCCGAGCCGTTTGGCCTCGTTGATCGTCATTTACAATTCCGAGCCGATTGGCCTCGTCGATCGTCATTTACGATTCCGGATCGTTTGATTCCGTTGACACTGCTTTAAATACTGTCATTTACAAGTCCGACCCGTTTGGATCGTGATAGTATTTACTTTTCAAAGTCCGAGTCGCAACCCGATTCGTTGATCGCATATCATTTAATACGCATTTTTCCCGTAAAAATCGTTAACAATGTAATGCCCGGTTCAAAACCGGAGTTCGTCCGTCGAACTCTCTTTCAAAACGCGCGAAATGGCGTTTGGCCTCCAAACGCTCATCTTCAAACTAAAAGCCGCCATTTGACACTTAAAATCATTTAATACGCATTTTTCCCGTAAAAATCGTTAACAATGACATCCCGGTTCAAAACCGGAGTTCGTCCGTCGAACTCCTTTTTCAAACTCAAAATCGACGTTTGCCACGCAAACGCTCATTTCAAACTCAAAATCGACGTTTGCCACGCAAACGCTCATTTCAACTCAAAACCGACGTTTGTCATTCAAACGCTCGTCTTTTCAAACAAAGTCACCTAATCAACGTTTGACATTCAAACCAAGATTAAGCTTGTCATTCAAGCCCCCCATTTCAAAACACACACACACACACGATTTCGAGAAAGGTAGAAAGACTCGTCATGCGAGGCGTTTCGGGTGATCTCGTAATACTCTATCCGAAACGTAACTTGACCTCCGAACCTAACAATCTCTGGTACTAAAAGCTTTTTACTCGTTTTTGCTGCCAATAAAAATGATCCCCCTTTTCAAAGTCTTTTCCTAAGTTTTTGCTACCAATAAAAACGACACCATTTTCAATAAGCCGTTTCTCAACGTTTGGGCTCAAAATACAAAAACCGCGTGGCGACTCCTCATTTTTTCCTTCCCATGAAGCGAGGTCTCAGACACCATCCCCCCGCGAAAGACAACCGCCTTCGCTCCGCGCGAATCCGGGTAATTTCAGATACATATCTCATGCCGGCCATTTTCTGAGTCGAGGCTCGGAACTCAAGATCCCTTGCGCAAGCAAAGCGATGAAAGGTCATGCTAAAATCTTGACCTGATCTTGATTTCCGAAGTTACACCCAGACAATGTTCCATCCCGAATATACATCCATCCCCACATGACACCATGTTATCAAGCCTTTAATACGTCAGCCATGACGATATGACCCAGCCAATGCCTAACGTCACAGATCCCTTGCGCAAGCAAGGTAAAGAGAGGTCATGCCGAACTCTCGACCAGATCTTGACTCAGGGGCCGGCTCGGCTCACTATTCACATGGCTAACGCATTAAAACGAACATGACAGGCTCGGTCCTTAGGTTCAAATTTTCTTTTAGGCCGGTGGAGACCGCTTGCCCTATAAGAGCCTCGCCCGGGGCTGTCCACCCTGGGATGTCGAAATACAGGTGCAAAACGAGAGGCTTATAGCCACACAGAAGGTCTCTACTGACCCAGGATCTAGCATAGTTGCGAAAAAGAAGAGCGATCTTTTCCAACCTACCTAGGATTCTGAGAAAACACTGTTTTAAGTAAATTAAAACAACAAAAAAACTAAATAAATAAAAGCGAAAATTGCATGTCACGTGAGCTTTCCTCCCTTTTTATCCCGAAAGGCCTTCCCATGTCTAAACCTTACCCGTCACCCCCTTTAGCGAACCGAGAGTGGTTAAGAATACCCGGGAGCCGCCTTTTCAGTATCGAGGTCACAAGGTCCGACAGCCCTTCCAGCTCAGCGGTCCGCACCGTCTGCTACTCCCCCATGGCGGGATCAACAGATAACAGTGAGGGAAATGGAACCCCGCCACTAAGAAATCTCCAGACAATGGAGGAGGTATTGTGAGCCTTCGAAACTCTCAAGAAGCGCCAAGAGGAGCAGCAAGCCTGGATCGTAGACACCCTGCGCCTTCGCGGAACCGTTGATGTTCCCCAACCTGATGGGACCTTCGTTCTCATAGAAGACGAAGAAATACCAGCTCCCCCGGGTCCTCAAAGCTATCAGCAGGTCCCACCTCCGCCAAGCTACGAGATCCCAGCAACGCAAAGCAGCTCTCGCTCAAAGCTCCACTCGGGCATCAGTCAAGCAGCTCCGACATGCCCGCCTCAGCACAGTCAATTTCTTGGCCCTGAGCCCCAAGCTCAATATCAACAGCACACACACAGGCCTGCTCCACCAGATCCCAGTGCATCTCGGTACCCCCCAGGATTCAATCCTCTGCCTCTATTCGAGCCCCATAGCCATAACCAAAAATCCCCATGCTTAACCAGGACAGGCATCCCAAGCGGATATCCCGACATCTCAAACCTGCCACTCGCTGGTCTGCCACTTGGGGCTAATGAAACATTTTCCCAATTTCCAAACACAACCCTTAGCGGCCCGGGCAATCACGCCCTTAACTTCAACACTCCAAGGTACGGGATGGTATACACTCAACTACCTCCCCAAGGCTCCCGAGTGGCGATCCCATCAGCCAATCCACCTCCATCTTCGGTATCCATCCCCGAAAACGGCAACCCGCCTTAGCCTGCCGATCCCCACATGGCTTGGTTGATCGAGAAAATGAAGGACATGCAAGGAAAATTAGCCAGTTCTTGGAAGGACTCCCTCATGCCCACTGATCCAAACAAGGTGGTCCCGCTTCCTCCGAAATTCAGGATGCCGGAAATGGAAAAGTTTGACGGGACAGAATGCCCAAAAACCCACATCGACACCTATGTCTTGGGAATGAGAGCCAAAGGGGCAACCCCTCAACAAATGGCGGACCACTTCCAGCATTCTCTCAAATCCACAGCGCTAAGGTGGTTCCTCAACGTAAAGGCAGAAAACCGCTCCACATGGGACCAAATCAGTGAGATCTTCCTGGAGAAGTACCGCGCTAACCTTGAATGGGAGACAAACCGCCACGATCTGCAAGCCACCGAACAAAAGGACAACGAGCCTGTGGGTGAGTTCTACAAAAGATGGAACTGGAAGCTAAGCAAGATAATGGATTCGATTTCCAAGGAAGAACAAATGGACATCTTCCATTCCTGCCTCAAACCATCTCTGAGAACCTTGATCAGCCATCACTTCTATCCAGATCTCCGAGCCATGGTCAACGCCGGAACCAAGTTTGAAAAGACCCTGAGCCTTCAGAAGACAACAGTAACCCCTGCTTCGTCTTACCGCTATCGGACAAACCTGTCAAATTCAGCACCCATCCCGAACAAAGGAAAAGAAGCAGCCGAAATGGTACACTACATCCAAAACGAAGCTCAAGTAAACCGTGATCAGGCACCCCCAAGGAACAATAATCCCCCTCGCATCCCACAGTTCTAGCATTTCGACAACCTCGAAATGCCTCTGGGCCAAGTATTCGAGGCATTGGTAAAGCGAAATCTCCTCAAGCCTCTCGAGAATTTCCAACCAAAGACTCTCAAGCCCAACATGGATATGAGCAAGCACTGCGCCTTCCACAACTACCCCGGTCATACCACCGACAATTGTTTCGTGCTAAAGCAAGTGGTCCAGGGGCTAATCGAAGAGGGAAAGTTGGAACGCCCCCGTGGCCCCAATACCATTGGAAATCCATTCCCCCGAAACGACAGGGTGAACACGATATCCTTCGACGAAATTCCATGTGAGAGTAGGCCTCCGGCAGTCTCCGAAACCGTCAACATGCTATCCCACTACGTCTGGGAACGCGAAACCAGAGTCAAACGGTCCCGTGACCGGGAATCCAGACAAGAACGCCCAAGGGCAAGTGTCTCCCTACGATCTCTACCACGATCAAGACATACCAATGGATGGATCGAACGCTCCTCGGAGGAGACTGAATCGAACGGCAGCACCAGAAGCGGTCTAGCCTTCACAGACGAAGACTTGCCGATATGCGAAAATAGACACAACGAGGCTCTCCTCATCCTCAAAAAGATAGAGATGTTCTACCTCCTGAACGTCTTGATCGATAACGGCTCTGCAGTCAACATCATTGCCTAGAGCACACTGAAACGACTCCGTGTCGATCGCTCCCCGATGAGACCTTCGCCTTGGATAATCTGAGCTTACGACTCCACTCCACACCCTGTCGTAGGAGTCATCAATCTAAGGATCCAATTCGATGCGCAATTGGAGTCGGTGGAATTCCAAGTTTTGGATATCAAACCAACCTTCTCTGCCCTACTGGGATGACCTTGGCTGCACCAGATGAAAGCAGTATCATCTAATCTTCACCAATGCGTTAAATTCATCAACGCCAAGGGAAGCCTCGAGGTAATCCACGGAAGCATCACGATGGCAAGCGCTTGGCCAGCAAGCTATGACCCAGAAGAAGGTCCCGACATGACCGAATACTCCTCCGCAGGCAAATCTTCAGCCCTGCCACGCTAAGAAGTGGATCCCTACATCCACACTCTAAGCCGCAATGAGCTAGAGATTGAAGAGCTCATGGGCCAAGACGATAACTCCGAATTATGCAACTGCGAAGAATGCTTGAAGGAGGATTAAGAGATGGATGCCCAGATGGAGCTTGATCAAGGAGTAGACCCATACTTCGCCGAAAACCCTCTTGAAAACTGGCTCATCACCGACCCACTGGTGCAGGACAACCCTCTGGCCGACACACTCGGATCTTACGGAGACAGCCATCACAGGATAGTCCAATTCAACATCCCGGTGTCTGACCTAGACGAATAATGGCGCAACCTCCTCCAAATCCTAATCAGAGAAGGAGAGATAGCATGCCCCCTCGATTCAGACATCGTAAATGTCATCCAAGCAAAGATCCCAGATAAGGAGGTAGATTCTATGAAAATGATCAACATCAGCAAGAATCAACTCCGAATCAGCGAATACTTCACCCTCCTGGAAGTAGCTCTCAGCGACTTCTATCATTAAGGTCCCCCAAGGTCTGGCAGCAACACTAATGGAGGGACATCATCAGGGGAGCAACCAAAAACCTCCGCGATCTGGTCTGAAGTCGAACCGCATGCAAGCTATCCTCCGGGATCCGTGCCAACTGAAGAATGGCCACCAAGGTCATCGCCGCCCTCTCTTGAACTACAGCCCGCAAAGCGTAATGAAGCCTGGTCCAATCCCTCGTCGCCTAGAGTCTAGCTTCGAGTCATGTTGTCTAGGAATTCACATCTTTTGAGTCATCTGACGGCTTTACGCCCGAAGATTGTGAGTGCATGATCAACAATGTATCTTCTCTACGCTTTCAATAAAAGGTCCAACCTTTCTAAAAATATCCTTTCATTGGATCTTTAACGAATGATGAGTTAACTAATCAAAACAGTTAATAACAATTCATCTAATAAAGAAGCAGACACATTAATTGAACGAATGCATTAAACAAACATTTAAGCATACTGTTAAACGAGAGAAAAACCGGGCCCAAGCTGCCGAGAAAGGTTTCAGTTACAATGAGTTGGAGAACTACTGAAGAGCCAAAGAGACGCAAATCGGGAGCCTCCTCATCAGCATTGCATGTCAATCAGATCTTCCAATACCTCAAAAAATGGGGAAACCGCCTTCATGAACGAGGAAGGTCAACGCGAGGAAGGAGTCAAAGCCAAGAGCTTCATGGCCCTAAAATGCCTCGCCTCTCACTTTGTCATCCTTGGAGACATGATGTACAAAAAACGCTACCAAGGATCTCTCCTACGCTGCATCAGCCAGGAAAAAGCAAACGAGCTCATGAACGAAGTCCACAACGGGGCTTACGGCCCCCACATGAACGCCAGAGCCCTAATGCAAATCATTCTTCGGATGGGCTACTACTCGATCTCCATGGAGGCAGACTGTATCCACTTTATCCGAAGTTGAGACAAGTGTCAACGGTTCTCCAACCTCAATCATCTACCTCCTCATGATCTCTACTGCATGACTACGCACTGGCCCTTCGCCACATGGGAAATCGACGTCATCGGGAAAATTGCTCCGCCAGGTAGTAGCGGCCATGAATTCGTCTTGGTAGCCATCGACTACTTCACAAAATGGGTCGAAGCCAAGTCCTACAAGGTGCTCACCTCCAAGAAAGTTGCGCATTTCCTCAAGGAAAACATCATCTGCCGATATGGTATCCCGAACTCATATCAGACAACGGCTCCCATTTCGAAGGAGAATGCGACAGACTGCTGGCCGAATTCAAGATCACACGCCACAAGTCTTCTCCCTACCGGCCACAAACGAACGGCGCCGTAGAAGCAGCAAACAAGACCCTCGAATGGATCATCCAAAAAATGACCACCCGAGGACGTGATTGGCCCGAGGAGCTGCACCTTGCACTTTGGGGCTATCGAACATCAGTCAGAACAGCCACGGGAGAAACTCCATTCACCCTGACATACGGGTTGGAAGCAGTACTACCCATGGAATTAGAAATTCCCTCACTTCGAGTGTTGCTGGAAAATGAAATCAACGAAGTCGAATGGCTCCGGAGCCGACACGACGAACAGGCTTTGCTAGATGAGCGATGACTAAAAGCCATGGAACACATCCGAGCCTATCAAAGCAGGATGGCTAGAGCTTTCGACAAGAAAGTCAAGTCCCGAGACATAAGGAAAGGCAATCTGGTACTCAAAGAAAAGTCTCCCACTCAAACCAACCCACTGGGAAAATGGGAACCAACATGGATCGGCCCTTTCGTGGTTCAAAAGATCTTCTTCGGAGGTGCCATGAAGCTGATAGACCTAGAAGGCAATCCCTATCAACGGAAGCAAACTTCGCAGATACTTCGCCTAAAGAAGACCAACTGTGCATCTCTTGGCACTACATGTAGTGTCGAACTACGCAGACCTAAGCCCTCTAGTCCGGGGGAACGTAGGCAACCTTAATTGGTCCGGTGTAAAAACACACACAAAAGTCAAAAGTTTGAATGTCAATCAAGACCTCCATCAAACTACGCACTTTCCAAAGAGCATGCCCCCAAGACGGCGGCAACATCAAAGGACATCCGAAGGTCACTCATCATCAAACGACTATCCCATGCCAACTTCCAAGCCAGGGGCTTGTCTTCGCCCTCACGCGCTTCAAAAAAAAAGAGCTCGAGCAAAGGCTCTCAAAAAAAAAAATAAGCTCAAGCAGAAGCTACAAAAAAAGAGGTCAAGAGCCCGACGCCAACAAACAAAAGGAAAGGAAGCCACGGAAAAGACCGTCAAAACGACTTGTCATGGGATCATCCAACCTCCCATCCAAATACAAAACCAGTCGAAAGGGGATTGCCATCAAGGCCCAGGCTGCTTCAGTTCGCAAATGCAACAGAAAGGTCCAAAGATGGACACCGCCAAGGTTCACAAAGGAAACAAAAGGCGAACACGAGATTTTGCGTCTTGACAAAGCTTTAAAAGTAAATCACAAATCACTAACAATTACAACATTTCTTTATGAGTTCAAGCACGATCTACTCTCAAGTTCACATCATGCTAAAAGACAGCTTAATACATTTAACAAATAATGTGTTTGCAATGCAATAAATGAATACCTAGGAGGTCATTATGCGCCATCTGCGCTTGTCCCCTTGCCATTCTTCCCTTTCTTCCCTCATCCTCGGCGAGTCTTCTTTCGTTCCACACGAGCCAGCTCTGTCTCTCTCAATCCGAGATTAGGGGTCCTCCCCGTAGAGTCAAACAATTCAGTAGCTCGCAGGGCTTCATTCGCCCGTGCTTCAGCTCGGATCTCCTCCCTGCGAGTCTGCAAAAGAGGACCTCTCTCCGTCAATCGGTCAACCCTGGTCTCGTAGTCAAACAAAGCATCTCCCATAACATCCTGAGGGTCAGACCAGGCTTCGGCACTCCTAAGGCAATAGCTACGATGGCAATCAGGCCCCAGAATCGCTTCACGCCTGCTCCCCAGAACCACTTGGGACTACACAATGCACTGCTCGTACTAATCTAGGTACACGGTGGTCAATACAACGCTCTCCCTGTTGGGTTTCATGGGTCCATGCGTAGCGGAATTTAAGCATCTAATTAACACAAAACCCAAGAGCCTAGGATCTGTTCTATACAATTAACTTGAAAACTATGAGATATGAAATAACCAACCTTAAACGCTTTCCGTTCTTGAGCTATCGAACGATTTAATAACGTGATTTCGAATCACAAACTTCGTTCTTCAGATTGCTTGAACTCTAGGCCTTGATCGTTGAACGAGCGAAGACCCTCTTTCGGTATCCACACCTTTGAATGAACCAAGAAAAGCTTCTTGAAGATTACTAGATCTCGTAAACCTATGAAGAATATTGAGAATATATGTTGTGAATTTCTTTTCAGAATTTTGGCTAGCTTTTTAGGGTTAACAGACGTTCATATTTATACTACATTAGTATAGTATATAATTCCGAATCAAATTAGGAAAGGATTCTGTAAAATCGCCTCAGGACCTGTTATGTCGCACGATCACACGAGGCACATTGCCTTGTTGTGTTGTACGACCATACAAGGCTGATGAGGAATTTCTCAATCATTCTTCCAATGGTTTAATCAATTCATTCTAGTTGTGTGTGACCCAATAGTATTTTATTATGTTGGCAATGATCTCGATCATATCGACTCTCATAAGACATAAGCAGACTCTAGCAAGCCATTATGTCTAACCAAATAATATAACGTAATGGTACACTTCCATTTCTCCCTTTGTCTCACGATGTTATATTGAACACAAGTCATGGTCCTCGTCAACTTGTCTTTGTTCAATGCTTTCTCGATTCCGAGTATAATGATAATCCAATCGTATTGGGGTATAACCATACACTTTCATCATTATCACTCATCGAGGGGCCCAAGCAAAACATCTCTCTTTCGAGGGACAAATTCCATCTTGACTTATCATCCTTCCCAACATGAATCCGATCATGCCAAAATTAGCCTTTATAAATATCGTGTTAAGATATCGTTTGACTAAAATCAAACATGACTTTCATCATATGTAAGGTCAAAATAATCTCAGGTCTAGGGACTAAATGAAGTGACCTTATGAGATTTAATTATGACATTTGACCATGACATAAATCTCATACGGGTCAAGTCCAATCACTTGTTCTCCAACAAGTACTCATAAATTTAATGTGCATCTCTATGCATATAATCATCATATGATTATCCATTAACATTTATACTAATTATTCTCTTAATAATTTGGGACAGAGATTATTATAAACAAATATGCAAAACATATAATAATCAAATAATAAACTTCTCATATAATAATAAATAATGTCAACACATAAGTCTATCAACTATAGGCCTAGGGCATAACACTAACAGTCTCCCACTTGCACTAGGCCCAATCTCCCATGTATCGAATACCCATGGACCTAACATGACCATCATGCTTAGCTTGCCGGAGAGCCTTAGTTAATGGGTCCGCCACATTGTCATCAGTGTCTACTTTGCATATCTTTACGTATTCTCTTTCACATATCTCTCGGATAATGTGGAAACGTCATAGTATGTGTTTGGATCTCTGGTATGACCTTGGTTCCTTTGCTTGTGCAATGGCACCATTGTTGTCACAGTAAAGTTCAATAGGATCTTTGATGCTTGGAACGACTTTCAAATTACTAATGAACTTTTTGATCTAAACGGCTTCCTTAGCTGCATCAGATG
Organism: Adenophora triphylla var. japonica; assembly: GCA_022495995.1. Lineage (NCBI taxonomy): Eukaryota > Viridiplantae > Streptophyta > Magnoliopsida > Asterales > Campanulaceae > Adenophora > Adenophora triphylla. The sequence continues at coordinate 459,157 of JAFEMH010000595.1, read as the reverse complement.
CCGCTATGTACTCAGCTTCAGTTGTAGAATCAGCGACAGTACTTTGCTTGAAACTTTTCCAACTCACAGTGTCTCCATTCAGCGTAAACAAAAATTCAGACTGCGATCTGAAATCATCCTTGTCGATTTGGAAGCTAGCATCTGTGTAGCCTTTCACTACAAGATCTTCTTCCATTCCTCCAAAGACCAAAAATACATCCTTAGTTCTTTGTAAGTCCTTGAGGATATTCTTGACTGCTATCCAATGTGGTTCACCGGGATCCGATTGGTACCTACTCATCATGCTTAGAGCACACGAGACATCGGGTCTAGTACATAACATAACATACATGATAGACCCAATTACCGAAGCATATGGAATACCATTCATTCTCTTTCTCTCATCATTAGTCTTAAGACTCTGAGTCTTGCTAAGAGATATACCATGCAACATTGGCAAGTTTCCTCTTTTAGAATTTTCCATTTGGAATCTTCTAAGAACCTTGTCAATGTAAGTACTTTGACTTAAACCAATCATCCTCTTGGATCTATCTCTATAGATCTTGATACCAAGGATATATGCAGCTTCGCCCATATCTTTCATTGAAAAGCTCTTTCCCAACCAAGACTTGACAGTCTGTAGTGCGGGAATGTCATTTCCAATGAGTAAGATATCGTCGACATACAACACTAAAAATAGTGCTATGCTCCCACTAATTTTCTTGTATACACAAGGTTCATCTTCGTTCTTGATAAAGCCAAACTCTTTGATTGCTTCATCAAAACGTAGATTCCAACTCCTAGAAGCTTGCTTCAATCCATAAATGGATTTCTGCAACTTACACACCTTGTTAGAATTTTCTGGACTGACAAAACCTTTAGGTTGTATCATGTATACATCCTCAAGTAACTTCCCATTAAGGAAAGCTGTCTTGACATCCATTTGCCATATCTCATAGTCATAATATGCGGCTATGGCAATTAAAATTCTAATAGACTTAAGCATAGCTACAGGCGAAAATGTTTCATCATAGTCCATGCTATGAATCTTCCTATATCCCTTAGCTACAAGCCTAGCCTTATAGGTGTGCACCTTCCCATCCATGTCAGTCTTCTTCTTGAAGACCCATTTGTATCCTATGGTTTTTACACCTTCGGGTGGATCAATCAAGTTTCAAACTTGATTATCAGCCATGGATTGTAACTCGGATTTCATGGCTTCTTGCCATTTTTCTGAATCAGGAGCGGACATCGCCTCTTGATAGCAAGTAGGTTCATCGTTTTCGATTAACTTCACTTCATCACTTTCCGTAACGAGAAATCCATATCTCTCGGATTCGGATCGTGACCTACAACTTCGGCGAAAAACTTGTGCATATTGAACTGGTTCCATAACTACTTGTTAACTTGGTTCAGTCTCTACCGTAGGTTCAATGTTGTTTTTGGGTTCTTGAATTTCTTCGAGATCTATTTTACTCCCACTGGTTCCTTTGCGAAGAAACTCCTTGTCTAAGAAAGTACCATTTCGAGCAACAAACACTTTGTTCTCGTTTTGGTTGTAGAAATAGTATCCTTTGGTTTCCTTAGGATAACCCACGAAAACACATTTATCAGACTTAGGTGCTAGCTTGTCAGAAGTTATCTTCTTGACATATGCATCGCAACCCCAAATCTTCATGAAAGACAAACTTGGTTTTCTTCCATGCCACATCTCATATGGGGTCTTTTGAACCGATTTGGTAGGAACTCTGTTTATAGTAAAAGCAGCAGTTTCTAGTGCATGTCCCCAAAAGGATAAAGGAAGCTCAACTTGACTCATCATAGAACGAACCATGTCCAACAAGGTTCTATTCCTCCTCTCAGACACACCATTCCATTTTGGTGTTCCGGGTGGTGAGAGTTCTGAAACGATTCCACAACTCTTAAGATGACTGTCAAATTCTTGGCTCAAATATTCACCACCTCGATTGGATCAAAGTACTTTAATAGTTTTGCCAAGTTGGTTTTGCAACTCATTTTGAAATATTTGAAATATCTCAAACGATTCACTTTTATGTTTCATTAGATAAACATATCCAAATCTACTATAATCATCAGTGAATGTTATGAAGTACCGAAATCCTCCCCTAGCATCGCTACTCATAGGTCCACACACATCGGTATGTATGAGGACTAATAAGTCGCCCGCCCTTTCACCAATTTTGGTAAATGGGTCCTTGGTCATCTTGCCAAGCAAACAAGATTCGCATGTCTCATAAGATTCATAATCATGTGAGTCTAAAAGTCCATCTTTGTGGAGTTTAGAAATGCATTTCTCATTTATATGGCCAAGACAACAATGCCATAAGTAAGTGTGGTTTACATCATTGGGTTTGGATCTCTTGTTAATGTTATAGACATCATTATCACGATTTTCAACATCAAGGATATAAAGGCCATTGAATGAAACAGCAGTACAATAATGCATATCACTCTTGTAAATGGAAAACTTCTTATCACATATAAGAAAATTAAAACCTTCATTATACAAACATGAAATCGAAATAATATTCCTACTTAAAGCTGGAACGTAATAGCAATTGTTCAAAACAAGTATTAGTCCACTAGGTAAAGTAACTTATTAAGTTCCTACGGCTAATGCAACAACTCTTGCTCCATTCCCCACACGTAGGTCCACTTCACCCTCTTCAAGCATCCTTCTGTTCTTTAGACCCTGCACATTTAAACAAATGTGAGTTCCACATTCGGTATCCAATACCCAAGAACTAGAAGTAGATAGGAATATATCTATAACAAAGATACCTGAAGTCGAAGCAACACCTTTGCTCTTCTTCAGTGCTTCCTTGTATTTTGTGCAGTTTCTCCTCCAATGTCCAATCTCATTGCAATGGAAGCATACTGCGTCCTCTTGGGACTTGGGCTTAGCCTCTTTAGGCTTGGCAGCCTCTTTGGGTTTGGCAACATTTGCCTTAGGATTAGCAACCTTTGCCTTTCCCTTACCCTTGAAACCTTCCCCTTATTAACCATCATCACTTGATCGGTTTTCTTCTCGACAATATTGGTTTCCGCAGTATTCAACATTTGAACTAACTCGGAAAGGTTTTTATTCATGCCTCCCATGTTATAGTGCATTATAAAATTACTAAAACTTTTGGGCAATGAATTCAATATTATGTCAGTAGCCAACTCTTGGCTAATTGGAAAACCGAGCCTTTCAAGATGCTCAATGTGGCCCTTCAACTTAAGAGCATGGGGACCAACAACTTGTCCTTCACTCATCTTGCATGAGGTCAGGACCTTAACAGTGTTGTACCTTTCTTGCCTAGCTTGAACTTGGAACATTTCCATCAGTCGATTGTTTAGATCAACTGTCCCCAAGTGCTCAAGATCCTTCTGAAGGTTCTTGCACATGGCGGAGAGCATGAGACATCCAACATCTGTAGAATCACATTTGTGCTTCAAATATTGATCCTTCACTGCCCTAGTAGCATTGGAAGCAGGTTCAGGTGGAATAGGTTCCTCGAGAACGTACAGTTTTTCCTCTTGCCTGAGAACAATTCTCACGCTACGGATCCAATCCATATAGTTTGTACCATTCTCTTCCAACTTCTCCTTCTCAAGGAGAGATCGCAGTGACAGATGATTATCGTTTGATGCCATTTATTCTACAAAAATATATACATAAAATATGAACACATATAAGTAAACATGTCATATGAGAAGTATAATGCATTTACATAAAATGCTCCCACTAAATTATACACCTTCCAATGCAAATAAGCATAATATACATTTAATGGGCTAAGATCCAACTTTAATTTAATTTCGAGTTTGCTATGGCAAACCGCTCAAAACTAAATTAATTAGGTAGAAACATCAATCATATCACATATATGACTCTTAGATCTTTTATGAGATTTGTTCAATACATCATATGTCTAAGCATATTTTAATCTTATCTTATGCCTTGGGTCCAAAACCATTTTGATAACCCAATTAAGTTTATTCAATTTAAACGTATAGGAACCACCATTTCCTCATCTTGCTCGCATTCGAATAGAATCAAAGTACCTTGCTATGGCAAGCCCACCCAAAACTATCTGAATGGTCTCAAGTGTTTTAATCATGAATTGGCATAAAGAACTTAAAAGTTAAATGAAGGTTCTTTAAAGTAGATTATAAGCGTATCAGCAAAGATAGTCATAATCGTGCACCAGGTAAGTTTCCAGGAAAATAGGTGAGCCACAAGGACTACTTAAGTACCAAATCTCTCCTTCGACAGAACTCTCCTAGACATGCACAATCGGAAATCAACTCTGATTTGCAACATAATCAACACTTTAATTAAACAATCAGTTTCCTTTTAAAATTTTGCGTAATATGACTTGTTTCTCATAAACAATCATAAACCAAAATTTTAATGTTTCAATCTAAACACTCAGGAAATTAAAATATAATGTTTCAACTAAACATCTAAAATTCTTAACACGTAAGAACACATAATTCATGCATCGCAACAATTAATAAAATCATATTTTAATTAACTAAGCATGCATAAACAATGAATTAATCTAGCATAGCCCTATAAACTTAATTTCCAGAAATTTATAGCATCCAGATTAATACATAAACATATCAGATTGTAAACACATTCACAGATTAGCAGGATTGTTCAACAAACTAATACTGCCCAGATTGGGCAAGAAGTGTTGCGTGACAGAAGCAGGTTCTGTCGCGTGACACAGGATGACAATTTGCAGTTTTCCAGAATTCAATCAATTCTAAATCACAGAGCAATTAAATCATGTAAACAACTTTTAACAGATTTAATTCAATATCAATAGAACACGATTTAGGCATATTGTTTCAAAAACAATCAATCTATCGCATACATAACATGCAAAAGAACATATAAACGATTTATATTACTTTTCTAGCATGTTAATTCAAACTTAATGATACGAACGGGGCTCTGATACCACTGTTGGGTTTCATGGGTCCATGCGCAGCGGAATTTAAGCATCTAATTAACAAAAAACCCAAGAGCCTAGGATCCGTTCTATACAATTAACTTGAAAACTATGAGATATGAAATAACTAACCTTGAACGCTTTCCGTTCTTGAGCTATCGAACGATTTAATAACATGATTTCGAATCAGAAACTTCGTTCTTCAGATTGCGTGAAATCTAGGCCTTGATTGATGAACGAGCGAAGACCCTCTTTCGGTATCCATACCTTTGAATGAACCAAGAAAAGCTTCTTGAAGATTGCTAGATCTCTTAAACCTATGAAGAATATTGAGAATATATGTTGTGAATTTCTTTTCAGAATTTCGGCTAGCTTTTTAGGGTTAACAGATGTTCATATTTATACTACATTAGTATAGTATATAATTCCTAATCAAATTAGGAAAGGATTCTGTAAAACCCCCTATGGACCTGTTATGTCGCACGACCACACGAGGCACATTGCCTTGTTGTGTCGCACGACCATACAAGGCTGATGAGGAATTTCTCAATCATTCTTCCAATGGTTTAATCAATTCATTCTAGTTGTGTGTGACCCAATAGGATTATATTATGTTGGAAATGAGCTCGATCATATCGACTCTCATAAGAAATAAGCGGACTCTAGCAAGCCATTATGTCTACCCAAATAATATAACGAAAGAGTTCACATTTCCAATGGTACACTTCCATTTCTCCCTTTGTCTCATGATGTTATATTGAACACAACTCATGGTCCTCGTCAACTTGTCTTTGTTCAATGCTTTCTCAATTTCGAGTATAATGATAATCCAATCGTATTGGGGTATGGCCATACACTTTCATCATTATCACTCATCGAGGGGCCCAAGCAAAACATCTCTCTTTCGAGGGAAAAATTCCATCTTGACTTATCATCCTTCCCATCATGAATCCGATCATGCCAAAATTAGCCTTTATAAATATCGTGTTAAGATATATTTTGACTAAAATCAAACATGACTTTCATCATATGTAAGGTCATGATAATCTCAGGTCTAGGGACTAAATGAAGTGTCATTATGAGATTTAATTATGACATTTGACCATGACATAAATCTCATACGGGCCAAGTCCAGTCACTTGTTCTCTAACAAGTACCCATAAATTTAATGTGCATCTCTATGCATATAATCATCATATGATTATCTATTAACATTTATACTAATTATTCTCTTAATAATTAGGGACGCAGATTATTATAAACAAATATGCAAAACATATAATAATCAAATAATAAACTTCTCATATAATAATAAATAATGTCAACATATAAGTCTATCAACTATAGGCCTAGGGCATAACACTAACTCTCCCGACGTCGAAGGAGCACCACAGGAGGGAAAGCGGAATACTTCCATACCCTCAGAAAATACAAAAGAGCACCTGGAGCTGCCATACAAAGAGGAGCTACCTCCGCACTAGCAAGGTCATCCCAGCTCAACAAAGGCTCCTGCCTCATCCCGAACTGCCGGGAAACAAGCGACGGAATGTAGAAGGAGGACCAAGACAAACCTGGAACTTTGAAAACATAGGACCCTTCCTGAAAGGCCCTCCTAGTCTCAATTCCCCAATGTGGAACCCACCAGCAGATCTGATGCGTACCAAGCTGTGCCATCCATCTCTCCCAGGCGGACCGATCCATATCCAATACAAGAAGACATTGAGCAAAGGTCCACGGGCTAAACGACGTTGGAGCCTCGGGCATAGCCTGATGTCTCTCTCGCAGCCACAAAGTAAGCAAAGCAAGGCTTCCCCCTCTCATGAACCTATCCTCAGTCGCTAGGCAATCAATGCCGTGAAGGGTCTCCCCCAGCACCAACGAAACAATATCCTCCCCGGCCTTGCAGTGCCCTACCACATCCAGCAAAGCGCCGTCGCATACCCCAAGGGAGCTGACCATGAAAAGCGTCGCTATCACGCATAAGGGAAACGCATCCCACGAGACGTCACTCTCATCATCACTCATAAACTGCTCCAGCAGCGCAGAAATGTCAATGTGACCTGAATCAAAGGTTACACCCTGTACTTCTTCCAACGAAGTCAGAAGAAAGCATGCAAGCTTCACGCTCACGGCAGCACCGCCAATCAAAGGAAGCGAGATGGCCTCCACCTCCGGTCCTCTCATCAAAGCTCGAAAATCCTCAAAAGTGGGCGACACTTCATTGTAGGTGAAGCTATACATATGCCTCCTAACGTCCCAGAACCTCGCGGCAGCCCACAAAAATTCCCAATCAGGAACCAACTCCTTAAGGGACCAAACCGAGCAGAGTCAAAACCTCACCTCGAAAGCCCGCCTCTGATGCCTCATATGGTGTCGCATCCATATTTTCAGCCGCTCAAGGAAGTATTCTTGCCTCTCCTTCAAAATCCTCGGCAAAACTCGTGGAACATACGAAGAATCCATGGCAAAAATGGAGGTTCCTAGAGAAAATGGGGAAGAAAGTTCGAAATGACTGCAAATGGGAAGTGGGGAAAGTTTAGACATCCTGAAAACACTTATCCTTTCCCCAAAAGCAAGGAAGATCCGTACGGACCTTTTTGCACCCTGAATGTGCGCTCGCCCGAAAAATATTTGATTTATTACGAAATGAATAAAGTAAAGGAGTCGCCACGCCGTTTTTGAGAGGAAACATTGAAAACCTTTTTTTAGAGAGAAAACACGGGTTCGGAGGTCAGGTTACGTGTTGGGAAGAACTGAGAGTTCACCCAACACACCTCGTCCGTAGACGAGTCTTTCAATTAAACATCCAAGCAAAATCCAAAGTGTGTGCAAGTGTTGACAATGAACAAATGTGGTTATCATGCATCTTATTAATATGAATTGAGATTTACAACTTGTGAACCCATTATTGAGGGAGGCCACACCCCTGCTACAACAATCTAAAACAGATTACAACTGAAAAAGGTTCTTGCAAATAGGTCACGATATGTCGCATGACATATGATTCCAGTGACCACATATGTCGTGTGACACACGATCACCTTGGAACAATATGTCGCGTGACATACAGAGGCCATCTGCAGAAACTTACACAATGAACACCAGAATCAACAACAATTAATACAGATCCAATTGATTAACCAAATTATGTACGAAATACAGAAATAACAACAAATTGACCTCGGGAGTGTGGATATTGGTAGATCCACACCCCCTTTGGGGTTTGAACACCAATTCAAGCAAATATTCAACAAGAGCAATTTAATTACACAGATCAAATGACTTAAACAGAGAGATTGCGATTGGGATTCAATAATCCAGACAGCTAGTGTCTGATTATTGAATCCTAACAAAAGTAAATGAGAGAATTATAAAGAATTGAGTAAGGGGGAGAGAGAGGAGGGAGTTTAGATTTCATTACCCTTGATGCTTCCCCGAATCCTGTATCAAGTTAGATACAAGACCCTTCAATTGGTCATTTCTGGTCTTGAAATCCTGAGGGAATTGATGCAAGAGGTTCCAAGTGAGTTGGTTGAAGAAATGGGTTTAGATGGGAGAGAATTGGGTAGGTTGAAGGTAGGAGAGAGAGAGAGGTGTGTTTGGGGGGCTTTGTTACGATGCAATTTGTGCAGAGTAACAGTAGGCTGAAGTTGGGATCTCTTTCTGAGAGGGGGAGGGTCTTATTTATAGGCTGCAGTTAGTGGCCTCAAGGTGTCGCACGACCTTACGTATCCACTTTCTAGGCCTCGAGTTGTCGCGTGACACAAGATGGCCATAACCGCTTTTGGCGCCAAAACCAGTTTCTGGAACATTTCGGAAAAATACCCAAAAAGTCCAACAGGTTTTATTCCCAAGAGGTCCCTTTGCATGAGTAAGGTACCAAAAGGTACTTCCTTCACGGGAAACTTATGAAATGTTTCCGTAAGTCTCGGGATTGGTCAGGAATTTACCAAAACGCCCCTTAATGCAATTTTATTACATTAAAATGCATCTAAAAAGGTTGCGAATTGGATTGGCGTACTTACAGAGCCCCTCGGCAACGTCACTTTTGGAAAAAAGTGGGGTTGTCGATAAAATAAGACCCAATCCCAATGAGCATCAAGGGATAAGGTAACGGGCTAGAAGGGTGAATCGGGGAGTCTAATGGCTGGACCTTTCTGAGAAAGGATTCCTACGTATCGCTTTAATAAGGGAATCAAGCCAAATCGTAGTTCAGAATTTACTAACTATAAGCAAGAAAGGGGTAGAAACGTGTCTTCATACCTTTGCTGTGCTTACCTGTGACTTCTTGCGGGGTCAGTACTACTGCGATTGGCTAGTAGCTGCCTTTCATGCCAGGTTGTAGCTGTCGGAGGGTCTCATGCTGCAACTGGTATTTGCGAGTAGCTGCCGGAGGGTCTCATGCTATCGCTGTTGACGAGTTGTAGTTGCCGGAGGGTCTCATGCTACAACTGGTATTTTGTGGATGTCGGAGGGTCTCATACCACTTCGTTGGTGCAGGGTAGTTGCCGGAGGGTCTCACACTACTGCTGCTGACGAGCTGTAGCTGCCGGAGGGTCTCATGCTACAACGAGTATTTCGTGGATGCCGGAGGGTCTCATACCACTTCTTCTTCTGCTCTGCTGGGGATAGGTGTAGCTGCCAGGGGTCTCACGCTACTTCTTTTGTTCTGTTCCTTGTTGTTCTTTTGTCGGTCTTGTTGCTGGACTGTCCTTGCTGATTGTTCATCTTTTCTTTTGTGCCCTTAGCTTTGCTTGGGAAGCTGGGGACTCTGCTTTTGTCTGGTGAGTTAGCTTCTTTCTCACTTGGTAAGCCGAGGACTTTGCATTTCTGAGGAGTCGGCTTCTTTCTTTTGGTTCGGTAAGCTGGGGACTCTGCATTTCTGGGGAGTCGGCTTCTTTCTTTTGGTTTTGGGGCCATGGAATCTGCATTTCTGGGGAGTCGGCTTCTTTCTCTTTCTTTTGGTGTGCTTTGCTTGGGAGGCTGTTCTTCCTTAGGTGTGCTCTGCTTGGGAGGCTGTTCTTCCTTGGGTGTGCTCTGCTTGGGAGGCTATCACAGATATGGGCTCTTTGTATTCTTCTTCTTTTTATTTTTTTAGTTTAGCTTGAGGGCCAGTCTTTGGAGGTTTTGTGGGACTCGGTTGATCATTGTACCTGCAAGGGAGTCTACAACGTATGCCATAAGGGTTAACATTGCAGATCATTAAATTACAGGGGCATTTTTGGAAATTGGGCCATGGGGAACGTTCTGTCGCGCGGCTATTTAAAGCCAGTGAGCAGTCCCTTATAAAGGCGAATAGGCATCATTTTTGAAACACATTGTTGGAGGGAGGTGGACGGTTTTGCGAGGAGGAAGCATCCCCTTGTTCAATCTCCAGTGCAATCGATCGACTCTAGGGCTTGATTTTGGCTCTTTGATTTTGGCTATTTGATTCTTCAATATGCCTCCTAGACAACGACCCACGAAGAAGGGTCCTACCCAAGCTCAACTAGCCGCTCGGAGAAAGAATGCTCTGAGGAACCAACGGCCCTTCGTCCCTCAAACTGTGAGAGGGGATTTTTATCCGCATCTTAAAGAGCATACTTCGGCGCCGGAGAAGAAAAAGAAGGTAATTTTGTAACCCTGGCCTTTCTGTTGTGATAAAAAATCGGATATTGTGCAAGAATGATCGGATTCTTTTCTCTGTTGAACTCATGAATTTATTGCATGTTTTTGAGCCATATAGAAATTATGAACGCATGCTTGAATGATCGAACCCTATTTCTGCTTGGAAAGTTGAAATGTGTAATCGATTTATTGAAATGCTTTTATTTGAAAAGAACTTTGGGATATTCATACCTGCGCTGTGTTTACCTGCAGGAGCTACGTACTCGGGGTTCTCCAGAGGTTATCGGTCGGTTGTGTGACTTGTTGCCTGGAAGTCGGGAGCTTGACCGTTCGCCGAAAGGTTTAGTGTATGCTGTCGGGTTGGGGCAATTCTTTGAGATGGCGAGGGTTGTTGGAGGTACCCAGAGGAGTGTCGGACTGGTGAAGGCATTTAGAGAGTTCTGGTGGGAGACTACCCATTCCTTCCATTTTTCTTGGGGCGAGGCGACGGTCACGCCTTATGATTTCGCTGTTATTACTGGCCTTCCATTCACTGATCAGCCTTTATATATGGAGGAGCCCGCTTTGGATGATGACCCACAGCCTCCTACTGAGGCCTACTTCATGGAGCTGATCGGCTTTGTACCCCAGGACAAGAAGGGGAATGGATATGAGCTCGGGGATCTTCATGGCCAGATGGTAGAGCAGAGTACCGGTTATCCAGCTGAGGTGGCAGACACTGAGGAGGACAGGTTGAGAGCTCTGAGGTTAGCTAGGGCTTTTGTTTGGGTTGGCTTTTCGGATATGCTGTTCATCAATGCCACATCTTCGGCTTTGCTTTCCTTGTTAGAGCTTTTGAGAGACTGGACTGCTGTTGGGACCCTGTCTTGGGGAGAGGCCGGATTGGCCGAGTTATATCTGGCTTTTGATGATGTCAGCTGGGGGAAGGCTAAGTCCTTCAACTGCTGTCACTTGGCTTTTGAGGTACTTCTTGGTCTGATCTCCTTTTCGAATACTGTTTCTTTCTGATTGCTCTTTTCTTATCAGTCTGTCCTTGTTTTGTCCTTTCTTTTCTCAGGTCTGGGCTTATGAGGTTATTGGTTGCTATGCTTGGCCAGTGGCGGAGGCGTACCCGACTACTACCTTTCCGGCTATGAGGCGTTGGGTGAAGGATGCACGGCAGAAAGTTCGGACAGCAGATACGAAGGGACGGGTGACTGCTTCTTATGAGGATACCATTATCTGCTTGCGGAGGACTCCCGGGAGCTTGACTCTATTTCCTTGGGCTGGACGATATGCTGGGGTCCATCTGGAGCATGCTCTTCACTTGACTGAGTGCCGTAAAATGTTGGTAGGTTTATCTGGGGATGGTTTGTATTTGGGCGAGCGGGTTTGTAGACAGCACGGACCCGGGAGCGTTGCTAGAGTCCCATATGATCCTCCTGCTGAGATGTGGTTTCCCCGGAAGTTAGAGAATGTGGCCGCTTTGATTCAGGGAGAGCCTGCCTTCAATTATACTGAGGATGACGAGAATTATGGAGCTTATTTGGCTACGAGGCTGAGGTCGCCGCAGGTGGCTTTGAGACGTGATGATCAGGCTGCTTGCCCTTCTACCGGACATGTTGTGGATGCTCCTTTACCTCCTTCTTTTGTTGATTTTCAGGATGGGGATCATGTGAGGTGGGCCCCTCTTGATATCAGCTGGGTTTATCCATACTTTCATCTCCCCGAGGGCACTCGATCTGTAAGTAATTGTCTTTCTTTCATTGTCTTGAACTGTTTGCATCCTTTGTTTCTGATTTTCCTTTTACTTGGTTATGCCAGGTCTCTTCTGATGTTTATTGGGGCTTTGCTCGTCATTATACCGGGGCCATGGATATGATTGATCAGCTGATGAGGAGCAATCGGTATTTGAGGGAGAGTCTCTCGGCTCGGAGTTCTGATGATAGTGATTCCACACTCAGCTTGCCCGACAGGAAGAGGGCTCGTACTGACATGTTCGCTGAGGATACGCATTTGCCCAGAACCAAGACTGCTCGTCGTCGTCCGCCCAGCCCTTCCAGCTCTGATAGTGATGTCTCCAGAGATCCTCACGAGCTTGAGACTTTTGTCATTCCTACTGCTCACGACCTTTTCCGGGATGATCCAGTTATGTACCACGCTCATGTTTCTGACTCGGATCCTGAGGAAGGAGATGCAGATGGAGAGGATAGCGAGGAGGCTGATGGCGATGATGATAGCTCTGACGATGAGGATGGTGGTTCTTACAGTTCTGGAGATGATGGCTCGGAGTAATTCCTTGGATTGATTTGTGGCCCTTTTGATTATTGTACCTTGCTTTGACAAGAAGAACAGACAAAACACTCTTTTCTTTTTCTTTATTTACACTGCACCTAGTACATTATTAATTATTAGTTGTTTGCGCGAGTCCATTTTTGGAAGAATGGGAATGAATGGCTTTTGGGTGGTTATTGCATGAGTATGGATGGTTTGCGTGATTTGGTTTGTGTATATATGGGTGGTGAATATGTATGTTATCATGAACAAAATTCCCTCTCCCATGATGCTTGTAGGGTGTCTCTGTTGCTTTGCAGTTTGAAACAAGTCGGGGCGTGCCCTGGTACTGATCAGATTGCAGCTTGCTGATGTCTGGTGTTGGACTTATTATGTCGCACGACTCAGGACAGCCAAGGAACATTCTGTTGCGTGACATGATAAGTCAGGTTGACAAGCTTTCAGAAAGGGACCTTTTTACTGTCTCTAATCCTTACTCTCTTGCCCAGGATGTGGAATTCAATAGCTCCATCATGAAGTAGGATTCTTGTAACAAAATCCATTCTCAACTGCTTGATATCATAGGAACAGCCCCGGGAACCGCACATATCAACTTCTGACCAAGCCCCGCCCGCCACACAGCCTTTTGTAGCCCTAGGGTGAGATTGTTCTTCAGGTTTTAGTCAGTCAGACGGCGGACAAGACTCAAGAGTTTTTACATGCAGGGGCACACTTTTCGAAGGTGAGAATGAATCCTGATTTTCTGTATGACACTCTCGCTTATGGGTTTGACTCTTTTCGGAGAGTATAAGCGTTACAAGGTGTGGAGAGTGTATGGAAGCCCCTGCTTGACAGAAATACAGTGTTTAGCTCTATATCCCTAATAACGTGGAGAGGAAGACTTTCCGAGACACTTGAAAACTTGTTTTATTCGTGATGATCACAAAGCTGCTTAAAGCCCTTTATTGATGTTCGGGCTATTCAACCACCAAAGCCGACATGAGCAAATATTTTCATCAATCTTGAGGAGAAAACCCACTGATATCGAGATCAAATTTGGAAGGATAGACAGTGTATGGGCATGGTCCTTGAAGAGACCGGATTTTCTCGAGATTTTAAATGCGATTTCGACCGAACTAGTTATGGTTGCCTACGTTCCCCTCTTTGGGAGGAGCTCAGGTCGCCGTAGTTCGGATCGAATGAAAGTAATGAAGTTCGGGGATGTTGAGGACTTTTGAGAACTTTGAGCATTGAAAGAATATGTCCTCTTGGAGTGTTGATGGGAGACACGGATGTGAAGCCCCAGTGGGACATCCACGGCGGGTGTTTGCGGAGGAGAAATGAAGTATGCTCACACGAAACGTCGAATGAACGGATGGAATTTGCACAATCTTCGCTTGACGGTCCTTTGAGCTGGGATGTACTTGGCTCTTCTTTAAGCAATAATCTGTTCTGGAATGGAACTGCTATCAGGTAGGAACTGCGACTGGGCTTCGGGATTTCGATCGGTCTTTGGGTAAATTCGGGATATCATGACCTCTTAAAACGAGAGGTCGGCTGGGCTTTTTGCTGACTGAACCTCTAAAGATGAGAGGTTGGCTCTTGGGTAGTGTTTGGGATTTCTAAGGTGAGGGAATCCATGTTTGCATCTTCAATGCCCCTAAGAATGAGAGGTCAATCTTGGCTTTGGCTAAAGGCAAAGGTAAGGGTAATGGTAATGGGAATGTCCTCTAAAATCGAGAGGACGGCTTGGGATTGGTTAGAGGTACTGGTGAGGGACATCCGTGCTGTCTCTTTATTCACTCTGAGACTCCTCTTGAGTAACGACCGAATCTTTTGACTTTCGCTTCTGAGAGGATCGCTGGGGACTAGGCTCTCTTTCTTTTCTTTTTTTTTATTATTTTTTTTTATTTTGTTTCTCTCTCTTTTTTTTTGAAAGGAGAATTTCAGCTAGTCCCCAGGACGGATCATTACCTTCCGCAGCTCTTGAGCTTGGAAACGGTCGATGCTTCTTTTGACTCACGGGAGTCTCAAGGATAGTCCCTCTTCTTTTTGGTGATCGCTGGATGGGTTTCAAAAACATGCCAATCTTGAACTGAAGGGGTATTATTTAGTGAGAGTGAGGTAATGGTTTTCCTAAGGGTGAAAGGTTTCAACCGCAGCCCCTACCGGATAGTCTGGACGAGATTGAGTCTTCATTGCTTCCTTTAGGCTTACTTCGAGGAAGATCCATGCAAATTCATCGAGTCAACAAAATGGTGAGGACGAAAGAAGACATGTGAGCACAGGAGATGCAAGCTGGGGATTTGACAAGCCCCAATTAGAGAATGATATCAGTTTATCTTCCCACTCCGATTAATTCAAATATTAGTCATTTCAAACATTAGTCGGTGAGCAGCATGAGTGATTATGTAGAATAAAACCATTTCAAATCCAGTTTTAAATAATCTGGTGAAAATAAATTTCGAGCCGAACGGCCTCTTTTGCCCTCATCAAATGCCGGGTGGGAAGATCAACTGATATCATTGGGCACCATTGCCGCCCACCTGCTGTCGAGGAAGAGAAAGAGAGGAGAGAGAATTTTCAAAATCCCTCAATTCCCTTGCTTCTATTGATCAAGATGGATCCGGAAGGGAACTCGATACCTAGGCAAGCACGAAGAACCATATCCAAAGCTGCTAGAAGGAGGAGGAGGGAGCTCGTTCGGACGGAGAGGAAGTATGACTTCAATATGCCTCCATCGGAGCTTTATCCCGGTAGGGGAGAACACAAATCAACGAAACCTCAATCGGTTGGGGTAAGCATTCTTGATTTGCTTGATTCCGTCAATTTTGATTGAATTTTGATTGACTTAGGGCTTGACCCGAATTTTAGGAATTTCTCGAATTTTCCTAGGATTTTTTTTGTTGATGATTTTGGAATTTTGATGATTAACCTATGAGGCTAAGGAGATAAATGAACATGCATATGCAATTTATTTGAAAAATAATGAGAATGACCCATTTTTTCGAAAATAAAGTAAGAAAAATAATGTCTAAAATGTGACGGAGTCCTTGCATGTGCTAGAACTAGGTCAATTCTTGATCATAAATGAGAAAAAGGACATTTGGACGATGAAAAGGATTCATGCATGCCATTTTGATTTTTTTTTTGAAAAATTAATGCTTGTGTGCAAAGAATGTTGAAAATTGGAATTTTGGTTCTTTGAAAGCAATGTGCTTGACATGACGTGTTTCAAGTGATGAAAGACACGTTTTCTAAGCAAAAGATGCTAGAAATCTTTTATGAATGCTTTTCTTTGAAAATATGTGCACTTTTGAATGCATGCATGCTTTTGAAATGGGATGAAGGACTGACACATTTTTGTTGCATTTTCCTACAGGAGAACAAGTCGAGGGGACCTTCGGAGGTGGCTGTGAAGCTATGGGAGAGGATGCCAACTTTGAGAAAGATGGGGTGAACCCCAAGCAGCTTGTGATGGCTACCGGCCTTGATTTGTTCATTGACGCCATTGGCAGAGGTATTCATGTGACCTCCAAGAGTAAGGGGCTAGTCCAGGCCCTCTCAGAGTTCTGGTGGGACACCACCCACAGCTTTCACCTCATCTGGGGGAGATTACGGTGACGCCAGCCGACTTCACTGCTATCACTGGCTTGCAGTTCACTGGGAGGCCTGTGACTTAGAGGGACCACATCACGGCAGAGGAGTTCAGAGCTCTAGTTGGGTTTGACCTCCATCCTAAGGGGCTCGAGATGGAGACTAGGTATGTGGAGGTGGCGGTCCAGGAGTGTATGCGGGGGTTTGCCGCCAATGAGGTGACTGCCCACCAGCTCGCGAGAGCTTTCTTGCGGTTGATGCTGTCAGTCACCATCTTTGCGAACTCTGGGACGCTGGCTATGGTTTATTTGCTTGATTCTTTGGAGAATCTGGATGAGGTTGGGGCGGTCTCGTGGGGTGAGGCCGGATTGGCGGAGCTTTACTTCTCCTTGGATATGTACAGCCGGAGTATGGACTGCTTCTCCTTTGCGCTTGAGGTAGTCTCACTTTTCTTTTCTCTCTTTTACTTTCTGTCTTGAGACTTTTATGAGAGAAAATGACCCTTTTGTTTTGAACATGCAGGTATGGTTTTGCGAGGTGATTGGTTTCTTTCCTTGGAACTAGCAGAGTGATCCGGAGATCATCCCGGCCATGATCCGTTGGAAGGGAGATGCTAGAGACAAGTTCATCGGGAAGACCCGGATCACTTTTGACTACAAGATGGTGAGACCGGTCATCAACAGGAATGGACATGAGGGAGTTGACTTCTACCCATGGGGGAGGTACCCGAAGGTTCTGCTAGGGGATGCCGTGGAGGCAACCAGGCAGAGGAGGTGGCTTACGGGCTTGACATGTGATGTCATTTACTTGGGGGACCGTTTTTCTAGGCAGCATGGCCTTGTTCCTCCCTTGGACGCCGTTACTCTCCATGATCCTCCAGCACGGATGCTGTAGCCCAGGGACTGGTCAGAGGATGATATTGCTAGGTACCAGGCTGGCATGGCGGCCGTGGAGTATTTTGACTTGGCTACCCCGTATGCCACCTTCGTGGAGCAACGGTTGAGGACGCCACAGAAGCTAGTGAAGCTGGCTGTCACTCAGGGGTACGGGGAAGCTGAGCCTACTGACCCGCCGATGCCTCCTGCTCATCTCTCATATGTGGTCAACGGGGTACCGAGGAGGTTCATGATTCCCATTCCTGACACGAGGGAGCCCCGGTATACTCTGCCGCCTGACAGCACTGTGAGTACATTTAGGGTCTTTTCCCTTTTTCGGATTTCTTTGCTTTCTGCAATTCTAAGATTTTCTTGAGATTTTCTGAGTTTTCCTCTCTTTTCTCTCAGGTTCCTGTTCGCTCATACGATGGCTTGGTACGGCAGAACAGGGGCTGGAAGGACGTGTGCCGGTCCCTTCTGAGGAAGTTGGCATGCGCTTCCAGGGCTGGGGCTAACGTGCAGGAGCCCGTGCGCAAAAGAAGGCACGTCGGGAGCACGGCATCTACCTCCTCGGCCTCAGAGTACGCTACCTCCTCTACTAGTGCCATGCCTCGGGGACGGGGACCCAATACCGGCATCCTGGAGCAGCTAGCAGAGTACGAGCACGTGGATGTGAACCTATCGGACGTGAGTGACACGGAGGACTTGATGAGGGATCCTAGCTTCTATGATCTGAGCAGCGACGATGAGGAGTCGGAGGCTTAGGATTCATTAGAATTGATCTAGGAGGAAGGAAACAAACAATGAACACTTTTATGCACATTTTATTTGTTTTTCGTTTTATTTGGGCGCCGATGGGGCGGAGACAATGTATTACTATTTTATTTGCTTTTCTATTTCATGCTTTATGAATTTGCATATTACTTGAGCCTCGGGGCAGTTTTTTGCTTGGAATTGGGGCTGAAAATGGGCCAAAATGGTTTGTGATGACATATAACTGTATGGTTGGTGTTTGGACATGTTTTTGTACATGTTTCATTGAGAAAGTGGGGTGAGAACTCCACTTGGGCAGCAACTTTGGTTGCTGCAAATTTTTTTCTGCAGATGGCAAATGAGGCCGTCCGGCCTAGACCTGGGGAAAATGAAGCCGTGCGGCTGGATGTTCTATCTGAACTGGTTTTTTTCAAAATAAAACCAAGGCTTGGCCCTTTCATTTCATTTTCACCCTAGACTTGTCCCAATTGATCCCAGAGCATATTTTTGACCAAAAGACATCAACTTTGATCGTTTGCAATGGAGAAACCCGTTAGATTGCAAAAGGGGAAAAGAGACCGTTTTCTATCCGATCTTCAATCTTGGATGAGGCATAACTTTCAATCCAACAAGAGACTGTTTGATACCACTTTCAAGATCAAGTCTTTATGGCATTTGAAGGATCTCCCACCCGACTGGGACCTTTTGAGGGCCGCTGCGAGGTTTTTGGACGTCCGGAGACATGTTTACTGCTTTTCTTACAACGAGCTCGTCCCAACTTATGAAGACTTCCGAGCATTGATTGGGGGTCCAGAAATTGAGGCCATATCGATTCCTATGATTAAAGACGTGCCGGTAGCCGTAAAGTTGGCATCTTTTCTGCAAATCTCTCTGGGAGAGGCTGAGGGGATGATGATAGCTCCTGATAGGATTGACCTTTCTGATATCCCGAGCAGATTTGGGTTCCCGAATACGGCAACGACCACTGTGGCTATGGATGCCTTTATCTTTGTGTTTTCTCGTCTCTGTTCATAGCTGATTCTGTGGGGATTTGTCATGGTGGCCTCTTGGACATGGTCAGGGATTGTGGGACTGGGAAAGACATTGTCCCATTGATTTTGGGTGAGACCCTGCATGGTATTGATAGGATGGCTAGGGGAGACCATTTCATGAGGTCTGGGAGCCCGTCTATGCTGACTCTGTGGCTACAGGAGAGGCTCGGGGCTTTGCCAGGGCTTTGCCGACTCAGTGCCCTTGGGTGATTTCTCGGAGGGGTGCACCTAGGCAGCAGGACCAGGGTGACTGGGAGCTGATGATGGCTCGGCTTTCTACCTCTGACATTCACTGGTGGGTACCTCACTGGAGGTTACAGACTCAGAGGACATTTCAGGAGTCCTATGTGGTGAGGGTGCCAGGGCTTTCTTGGTCATCCTTCTACATACCCTGCTTGGTATCCAGGCAATTCAGGGCCTTACAGGAGCCGTTGGAAGATTGGGAGGACATTCGTACCATAGAGGTGGTGCCTTTAGACATGAGGGATCCAGCCATCTTCTCATTCTTCTCGAGGGCTTGGATATATACTGCTTTCCCACCCAGGGCCATTCTCAAGAGCAGGAAGAGTACTATCTTGACTACGGCCTACTTGGACTGGTATGAGAGGGAGATGGGAGCGACACAAGTTATTTTGGGAGAGAGACATCAGGCTTTATTGGGGGCTGACTGCGACTTGAGTATGACTCTGAGGGAGACTGAAGCTAAGGCGAGTCGCCATAACCAGTCGGGTGACCTGATTAGGGATACGGAGGCTCGGTATGAGAGGCTTTCTGAAGTCGCTCCCTTGACTGAGGCTCAGAGGGAGGAAGTGCGGACTCTTGCCCGGATTGAGAGGGCACTTATTGACACAGGTTTGATGGAGGCTCCAGTGAGGATACCTGAGATTGGGATGAGGGAGACCGACATCTTAGAAAAGAAGAGGAAGAACACTCGACAGGGTCGAGGTAAAGGGAAGAAGACCAAAGAAGACTCAGTGAATGACAACTGATAGGTCTTTTCTTAGGATTCCCTTATTGCCATTTGCAAACACAGTAGTTTATTAGGCATTTTATTGTATTTTAGATATTTGTAGCAGGTTAGCAGAGTCAAGAGTAAATCGTGCTTGAACTCATCAAGAAGTTATTAACTTGTAATGAACAAGGATATTTATCTTAGATTTTATAAGACACATATTTCATGGAAACTTTTATTGTCTTATTTATTGTTTAGACCGAACCATTGCTGGCTGCCTACGTTCCCCTTTTACAAGAAAGACTAAGGGGCTCAGGTCTTCGTAGTTCATTCTGGTGAACTATCGGGATTAGGTCTTTTGGTCTTTTTTTTTTTTTTATGTGCAGCCTTGTTTTTTGCTTAGACCGCCCTTTTTGGGTTTTTCAGTCTAGCTGGGCATTACTCTTTTTGCACTAAGATTTTTCTTCTTTTTTTTTTTATGTGCAACCCTGTTTTTTGCCTAGATCGCCCTTTTTTGGGTTTTTCAGTCTAGCTGGGTATTACTCTTTTTGCACTAAGATTTTTCTTCTTTTTTATTGTTGTTTTTTTTATATTTTTTTTTCAAACATAGTACCTACGGAGCTTATCGCCGTTGACTGGGTGGACAAAGGGAATGTCGTCCAGGTCTGCAAGCTTCATGGCTCCTCCCGATAGTATCTTCTGCACCACATACGGGCCAATCCAAATGGGTTCCCACTTTCCCAGGGGGTTGTCTCTGGTAGGGGGCTTCACTTTCAACACTAAGTCACCCTCTTTGATGTCCCTAGCCTTGACTTTCTTGTCGAATGCCCTGGCCATTCGCCTCTGGTAGGCTCAGGTGTGTTCCATGGCTTTTAGCCTTTTTTCGTCGAGCAGGGCCAATTCATTGTGCCGACTGTGCAGCCACTCTACTTCATTGACACTGTTTTCCAGGAGAACCCTTAGTGATGGGATTTCCAACTCCACGGGCAACACTACTTCCATCCCGTAGGTTAGGGCAAAGGGAGTTTCGCCCGTAGCTGTTCTGACAGACATTCTGTAGCCCCAGAGTGCTAGGTGCAGCTTCTCAGGCCAATCACGACCACGGGTGGCCATTTTTCGGATGATCCGTTCGAGCGTCTTATTGGCAGCTTCCACGGCTCCGTTAGTCTGAGGTCTGTATGGGGACGACTTGTGGCGAGTGATCCTGAATTCTGACAGCAATCTATCGCAGTCCCCTTCAAAGTGCGACCCGTTATCTGAAATGACCTCGTTGGGCACCCCATATCTGCACATAATGTTTTCTTTGATGAATAGGGCCACTTTTCTAGAAGTGAGGACCTTGTAGGACTTGGCCTCTACCCACTTTGTGAAGTAGTCGACTGCTACTAACACGAATTCGTGCCCATTGCTTCCCGCCGAGGCTATCTTCCCTATCACGTCAATACCCCAAGTTGCAAACGGCCAAGGAGTCGTCATGCAGTATAGGTCATGAGGCGGGAGATGGTTGAGGTTGGCAAACCGTTGGCATTTGTCGCACGCTCGAACATGCTGGACACAGTCTGTCTCCATGGAGATCCAGTAGTAACCCATTCTGAGGATCACTTGCATCAATGCTCTGGCATTCATATGAGGACCGCAGGGACCATTGTGGACTTCGGTCATCAACTCTCTGGCCCTTTCTTGGGTGACACACAGGAGGTGTGGTCCCTGGTTCCGTTTCTTGTATAGGTCGCCCCCTAGAATGACATAATGGGAGGCCAACCGTTTCAGGGCTTGCAAGCTCTTGGCTTTAATGCCTTCTTTTGGTCTACCTTCTTCGTCTCTGAAAGCGAACTCTCCATCTTTGAGGAACTGGTAAATCTGACTGTACCAGGGTTCCTTGACAGGCTCGGGTCCCAAGTCTATTTCACAACAGAAAGTCGGGGCTTCTCTTCTACCCACTCTGAAAGGTTTTATTGCTTTTCCCTCGGGGATCTCTACCAGTGAGGCTAGAGTAGCTAGGGCATCTGCGAATCTGTTCTTTTCCCTTGGCAGGTAATGGAAGGTCACCTCTCTGAACTGCTCAGTCAATTCCTCCATGTAGGCATGATACCTCTGAAGATTAGGGTCTACAGTCTTCCACTTATTGGAGACCTGGTTGATGATCAGGGCTGAGTCTCCATAAACCTCGAGCTCCTTGACATTTCTTTCTAAGGCAGCCTCTAAACCAGCAATGCAAGCTTCATATTCGGCGCCATTATTCGTGGCAGGGAAATTCAACTTGAGGGCTATGGGCGTGTGCTCATCTTTCGGGTCGACCAGTAGCATCCCTACGCCATTTCCTCTTTTGTTGGCAGCTCCATTAAAGAATAGCTGCCATCAGTTTTTAGGCTCAACTACGAAGATCCCTTCATTTGGGAATTGGAGTTCAGGCCCGTGGTCCTCATTGCTAGGGAAGTTTGCCAGATGGTCTGACAATGCTTGACCCTTGATAGCCTTTCTTGCCACATAGTTGATGTCATACTCAGCCAAGAAGAAGGACCACTTTGCTAGACACATCGAGAGGGAAGGCTTGTCGAAGATATACTTGATAGGGTCCATTTTCGAGACCAAGTTCACAGGGTGGGCTTGCAAGTAGTGCTTCAACTTACTGACTACCCAGACCAGTCCTGCACAAGTCTTTTCGCACGCTGAGTAATTGAGCTCACTTCCCTGTAGCTTCCAGCTGCAAAGTAAATGGCATTCTCTACCCGAGAGTCTTTCTTTTCCTGAGCAAGCATGGCCCCAACTGCCGTATCAGTGACAGTGAGATAGAGCAGAAGAGGTTTCTGTCTATGTGGGAGGAATAGCACCGGAGGATGTACTAAGTATGCCTTGATTTGATCAAAGGCATCCTGGCATTCCTCGGTCCATTCTGTGTCTACATTCTTCTTCATGAGCTTGAAGATGGGCTCGCACATAGTAGTCAACTGGTTGACAAAATGACTGATGTACTGCAGTTTGCCCATAAAGCTTTTGACTTCTGTCTGGGTTCGAGGTGGCCTCATATCCATAATGGCCTTAATCTTTCGGGGGTCGACTTCGATACCTCGCTCTGTGACCATATACCCAAGCACTTTTCCCCTTGTCACTCCAAAGGTGCATTTGGCAGGGTTTAGTCTCATGGAATGCTGTCTCAGCCTCTCAAAGAACTTTCGCAGGTCAACAAAGTGCTGTCCATCCTCACCTTTGGAGTAGATTATCATGTCATCGACGTAGACCTCGATCTCCTTGTGGATCATGTCGTAAAAGAGTGCGGTCGCTGCCCTCTGATAAGTAGCCCCGGCATTCTTAAGCCCAAATTGCATCACTGTATAGCAGTACGTTCCCCACGGTGTGGTGAAGGCTGTCTTTTCTTGATCCTCCTCGACCATCTTGATCTGGTTGTAGCCAGCAAATCCATCAATGAATGATTTGACTTCGTAGTTAGTAGTGGCGTCCACCAGAATGTCTATGTTTGGCAAGGGATAATCGTCTTTGGGGCTGGCTTTGTTCAGATCCCGGAAATCTACACAACAGCGCACCTTCCCATTGGCCTTAGTTACAGTCACAATGTTGGATAACCATGTCGGACATTCGATGACTCTGATGAATCCTACCCGCAGTAGCTTCTCAATCTCTTCTTTGACCTGTAGAGACCATTACGGCTTCGATCTTCCTCGAGTTTACGCTGCTGCGGCTTAGCATTTGGTGCTAGAGGGATTTTGTGCTCTACTATCGAACTGTCTAGCCCCGGCATATCCCCGTATGACCATGCAATAATTTTCCATGTACTCTCTGAGAAGATTGACCAGTCTGTCCCGTTCAACCCCCTGGAAGAAGTTTCCAATCTGTGTCTCTTTAGGTTCCTCGACAGTACCCAAGTTAACACTTGTCAAAACCTCCTCGGCAGCTTGGGCCCGGTTTTCCTCTTTGTCGGTAACCTGCTTAAAGATTTCTTTAATGTATTATTCATTTAGTGTGTTTGCATCTTGTTCAAATGATTCATTATTAACTGTTGTTAAGTTTTGAGTTAATTTATCATTTGTTAAGTTGGCAATAAGGGGATACTCAGAAAGATCTGTCATTTCATTCAAAGCAAGAGGAAAGATGACATTGGTTACATATTCATAATCCTCAGGCGTGAGGCCTTCGGATGACTCGGAGGACTGGAATTCAAAGATTCCTGACTCAACTAACTCTTGACCCTACTGACTCTGGACCCTACACTACTTATTGACTAGAAGTGTTTGACACGGGTTGGACTGGGGTTTACTCTTTCCTGCTTTTGCCCTGGGGAGTAGCAATCTTGTCAGTATTCTTCAGAAAAGTGGATACTTCAAACTGATCGAAAACTTGTCGAAAATCATTGGTAGGCCGGTACCTTGGAAAGACTATGAGGGGAGCTAGGGAAGCCAGATGCAATCTCTCGGCGAGCTCGTCTGTGACAACCGGACTCATTGACTGGAGGGTCTGGCTCATCTTATCAATACATTGCTGATAAGTCATTTTCTCTTTACTGATCTTTGATATCACAACCTTATCGGTGTAGCCAACAGGAGGGTTAGCCTGGATAATGCTGATGAAGTCTTCTTCAGGAGAGACTTTGATCCTTCCTTGATTGACCACATATTCTATAGGCTTTCTGTATTCTGCTTCCAAATCTGCTAGCTTTTCGTTAAACTTCACAATGGCAACAAACTCAGAGTTCTCTGCCTCAAGAGGGTCAATGACAATAGGAGCATCAGGCTGAACTGTGTTTTGGATGACCGGTTCCTTGGTAGGCTCCCTGGAATAACTGACGTAATAGTCAAATTTGCCCGAGGGCTCTCCTAAAGTTCCCACGCTTTTGTCTCCAACTTCGTACCTTTCCTTCAATTTTTGTTGCATGGACTTCCTCTTCTTCTTCTTTCTTGAAGGAGCATCCTCGTTAATCCAGTCTTGATAATCATATTCCAAACAGTCATCGCAATCACACACATCATACCAGATGTGGGGCCTGGGTTGAGCTGGGACGGCCCCTCCAACTACTTGGTTATTACCATTGTTGATTACCACATTGGCCATTTTGACACTGGGAAGTTGGGACTTGAAGATTTTGATGGGTTATTTGAGACCTCTGTGCCGACAAACTGATGTCCCGGTGTTCTCACCCGATTCTTTCTCGCTGCGGGAAAGGGATAGGAGAGGTTTAGACTCGGGGTAGGTGTTTAGGCTGAAGGCTCAAGCAATATGCAAATTAAGAATCTTTCAGTTTACTTAAAACAGTGTCTTTTATTAATTTCTATTTGGTTTAAAAAGGGGTTCTGTCCTTCTTTTTCGCAACTACTCTAGATCCTGGATCAGTGGGTTCCGTCATTACGTCTATAAGCCCCTCATATTCCACCTGTATTTCGACCTCCCAGGGTGGACAGCCCCGGGCAAGGGTCCTATAGGGCACGCGGATCCCACCGACCGAGAGAGAAGAACGCTCCTAACGGGTCTAGTGGGTCATAGGAACTTTCAACGCACGCGCGATGCTGATTATAGTCAAGGTAATGCCGAAAAAGTCTCGTCTTTCAGCCTTAACGAAATTTCGGCAGAGTTTCGCTTGCGCGATTGACGTTTTGACTTTTCGGCAATGTCCGAGAAGATAAAAGGAATGGGTCGGGTGATAAAATTCGGATGACACAGTGTCACATTGAGCTTCGTTGCATACGCTGTGCGTGAGTCGAAGTCAAAGTCAATGCCGGGTCAAGATCTTGCCAATTTTTCCTTGTCGGAATTTCGACAGAGCTCCGCTTGCGCGAAAGATTTTTGAATTTTTGGCACGGACTCGGTCTCGACTCTTACGCATCCTGTGCGGGTCAAGGTCAAAGTCAATGCCGGAGTCAAGATCTTGCCCATTTTTCCTTGTCGGAATTTCGGCAGAGCTCCGCTTGTGCGAAAGATCTTGACTTCCGTCATGGGCCAAGGTTTGACCTTTACGGGGATATGCAACTGGGCTGTATGACACGGACTAGACCAAAAACCAATCAAAAGTCACGGTTTTAAAATGTGTGACACGGACTGTGCATTGGTCGACACTGGCTGCCATGGGTAGTTTGGGATGATTTCGTGCGCGCCCGGGAGCATCGTAATGCTGTCCGTGACTACAGCTGAACAACCACCCCGGGTTAAAGGGACGTGCGTGCAAAGTGTACAGGATATATAAGATGCGCGTAGTGTGCGGCCTCCTAAAAATATTCCTTTTTGAGTTAAAACAGAAATTTTCAGAAATGTGTTTTAAAGGAATGATTTTTCGGGACGGGGAAAAATGCAGCAAGTAAGCACGTAAATTTTCTGGGAGCCCCGGTTAGTCTTGGAACTGAATAGCCCCAAGCTGCCAAGGCTGCCAGATTAACCTCAATTTTTGTCCTGGTGGAATTGCCAATGAAGCCGCCCGGCCAGAATCCAGAGAGGATTAAGCCGTACGGCTGCATCAAGCAACTTTCCAGGTTCCAATTTCTTTGATCTGCAGGCTGTTTTCTCGGCCTTTTTGGCACCTTTTCAGCTTCCAGCAAGCTTCCTGTTCAGTTTCAGAATATGCACAATTCCCAAGAACCATGGATGCATGCAATGCAATGCAAGAAACATAGGGCAAGTATGAGAAGCGGATCCGCGGCGGAAGGCTAACCCACTCGGAAAAAGCTTTCCTTTTTTTTTCGAAAAGAGATACCGGTACGTGGGATTGTTAGACCATCGTTTATCCCAAGCCTCGGGTTAGGAAGCGATACAGGAAGGTTAATGGTTTCCACCTATATACCGGGTATCTTTTTTTTTTGTTTTAAAAGTGAAAGCTTTCCCCTTTGGTTTATTCCCCAGCGCAGTCGCCAAACTTTGAATGTGGTGCCCAAGATAAGCGGCTCCCTTTATTGTTTACTTATTTTTTTGGAACCACTTTCTCGTGTAAGGGGGATCACCGCCTCGCATCAGTTTGGAAACGTCCGGTTTAATTTGAAAAACGGAGTCGCCACGCCATTTTGATTTCCTCAAAACTTTGAAAAAAAGGATTTGGGTCCGGAGGTTAAGTTACCCTTTGGGAAAAATGGATCGTCGTTCACCCAAAGAGCCTTGCCGAAGCAAGTCTTCTAAGATCCGCTTTTCATACTTGCCTTAGTGTTTTCGTGTGTGGGATGTGTGGTTTGAAAAGGAGGGAATGTACCAAGTGGTCTTTCGGACGTATAAACCATGAGTTGGTTATCGCTCGGGATTCCTTGGATTTTTATGTATTAGGGACTTTGGTCCCGTTCTCATCTTGGACTTGTGATCATCATGATGAGACCTTGGGTCACATGTGATCAAGATAGGGACACCGTTTTTAGAGTCCAAGGATGAGACTCTTTAGAAAGGAATGACCTTTGCCTATCAATCCTACATCTTGAGACGATTTGGACTCTTTCGGGACATTTATGCTCATCTCAAGTGATGATCGGAGATATGTGGCTAGGGCTCATCCTTTTCTAAAGGAGAATCCGTCTGTGGCATCTTTAGGTGGAAGAAATGATGTAAAGATAGGACCTTTACACCATCTCGCTCCAAGAGATGCTCCAAGTACCAAAGGGGACTAGGGAAGGGGTATAAAGATTGGATCTTTATACTCATCCTATGCCTTTTTGTGCCTTAAGAAGGTCACTAGGCAATCCTAGGAGAGAGATCCAACCATGAGGGACATGGGAGATGCATGTTTAAGTTAAACATGACATTTTTAATGAAAAGATGACATTTTTATGTGCAAAGGATGCAACATTATACAAGGATGCAACTTTTAATGTAAAAGTGGGGTTTTAAGTGCAAAGGATGCAACTTTAATGCAAAGGAAGCTACTTTTAATGCAAAGGATGCTATTTTGATGCAAAGGATGCTATTTTGATGCAAAGGATGCTACTTTATATGTAAAAATGACATTTTAAGTGCAAAGGATGCTACTTTCACATCACCATGTGAGAGATCCACCCTAGAACAAGCCTTTTTTGAGGTCTTATTTGTTCATCCTTGGATTGGATCCTCCATGGATCCTATGTGATGAGGGAAAGGGGGTAATATGATTTACATGCCTAAAGATGGGATCTTTAATGACAATATATCAAGTACCAAGCAAGTATATAGTAATATGTAAAGCAAGGAGCAATATATCACATAAATACAAGTATATTTTCAAGAAAAAGGGGAGGAGAGGTTACCAATGGTGGTGTTCCTCTTTCTCCTTGAAGTTTGCCTAGGGAAGGGACCAACTTTGGAAGGTTTTGAAGAGGAGGGAGGTGGTTTTTGACACTCTCAGCTCTCTGGAATTTCGTGGTGGTATTTTGGCAGAGTAATATTACTAAAAATCCCCCCCTCAAATGAATAGAGGAGGCCTCTATTTATAGGCACTCTGGCAGCAGCTAATGAAGCCGTGCGGCTGTAACCCCAAGGCAAATGAGGCCGTGCGGTCTTATCCCTTTATGACTCAGCTCATTTCTAGAACCATGCAAGGTGGCCTTCTAGAAGGGCTTTTCCACCGAAGGACTACGTGGAATTTTAATTCCTAGCCAGTCCTTCGCCCCTCGGAAGTTTGGAAAAGTTTCCAAATTGCCCCTGAACTTTAGGAAAGTCCGGGGAATTGCCGGGAAACTTAACCGGAAGGCATGAGCCAGATTTGGGTACATGCAGGATGTCATCATCTTAACTCCCCATCTAGTAAGAAAATCATGCATCTTTTTGTTGATGAACTGGGAGCCGTTGTCACATATTATTTCAGAGGGGATGCCAAATATACTAAATATATTTTTCTAAATGAAGGATATGACTTCTTTATCACTGTAAGTACCCAAATCTGGCTCATGCCTTCCGGTTAAGTTTCTCGGCAACTCCCCAGACTTTCCTAAAGTTCAGGGGCAATTTGGGAACTTTTCAAAACCTTTTGAGGGGCGAAGGACTTGTTAGGAATTAAAATTCCACGTAGTCCCTCGCTGGAAAAGACCTTCTAGAAGGCCACCTTGCATGGTTCTAGAAATAGGCTGAGTCACTAATGGATAAGACCGCACGGCTTCATTAGCCAGGGGTTACAGCTGCACAGCTTAATTAGCCATCACCAGACTGCCTATAAATAGAGGCCTCCTCTATTCATTTTGATATACAATTTTTGGCACTGTTACTCTGCCAAAATACAGCCACGAACTTTCAGAGAACAAAAGCCTCCCAAAATCACCTCCCTCATTTTCAAAACCCCTCCAAAGTTGGTCCTTCCTTAGGCAATCTTCAAGGGAGATAGAGGGATACCACCATTGGTAACCTCTCCTCCTCTTCTCTTTAAAATATACTTGTCATTCTTGATATATTGATCTTTGTTATTTATATTGCTATCTACTTGCTTGATATTTGATTTGTTGCCATAAAAATCAAGTCTTTAAGTCATGTAGATCATAATACCCCCATTCCCCTATCACATGGGATTCATGAAAGATCCATCCCAAGGATGAACAATAAGACCTCAAATGGCTTGTTCTAGGGTGGATCTCTCACATGATGATGTGAAAATATCACTCTTTTCATATAAAAATGTCATCTTTTTCATTAAAAATGTCATCTTTATTCATGAATGTCATTCTCCCTTCCCATAGACCTTGCTTCCAAGGATTGTCCACCTAAAAGGTTCATAAAGACATAGGAAAGGCATAAAGGTCTTCCTTTTTCATTCCTATTCTTAGCTTGCATCATGTTCATTACATATGTTAGCATAAAAATGTCATCTTTACTTTAAAATGCATTCCACATGTCCCTCATGGTTGGATCACTCTCCAAGGATTGCCTAGTGACCTTCATAAAGCACAAAAAGGCATAGGATGAGTATAAATATCCAATCTTTATACCCCTCCCCTAGTCCCCTTTGGTACTTAAGCCATCTCTTGGAGCGTAATGGTGTAAAGGTTCTATCTTTACATCATTTCCTCTACATAAAGATGCCATAGCCGGATTTTCCTTTAGAAAAAGATGAACTTGAGCCCCTACATCTCCGATCATCACTTGAGATGAGCATAAATGTCCCGACAAAGCTCAAATCGTCTCAAGATGTAGGATTGATGGACAAAGGTCCTTCCTTTCTAAAGAGTCTCATCCTTGGACTATAAAAAAGGTGTCCCTATCTTGATCACATGTGACCCAAGGTCTCATAATGATGATCATAAGTCCAAGATGAGAACGAGATCAAAGTCCCTAACATATCAAAATCCAAGGAATCCCGAGCGATAACCAACTCATGGTTTATACGTCCGGAACTACTTGGCACATTCTCCTCTTTTCAAAAAACACATCCCACACACGAAAACACAAAGGCAAGCATGAAAATCGGATCTTGGAAGACTTGCTTCGGCAAGGCTCCTTGGGTGAACGTCGATCCGTTCTTCCCAAGGGGTAACTTAACCTCCGGATCCAAATCTTTTTTTTTCAAAGTTTTGAGGAAATCAAAATGGCGTGGCAACTCCGTTTTTCAATTAAACCGGATGTCTTCAAACCGATGTGAGGCGGTGACCCCTTACACGAGAAAGTAATTCCAAACACACAAAAAAATAAAAATGAGAGCTGCGATCTTGGGCACCACACATATCACAGTTTGGCGACTCCGCTGGGGACAAACGAAAAAAAAAAGCTTTCATTTTTTAAAATAAAAAAAATGATACTTGGTATATAGGTGGAAACCATTAAGCTTCTCGTTATCGCCTCCTAACACGAGTCTGGGATAAACTATGGTCTAACAAAGCCACATACCTGTATCTCTTTTCGAAAAAAAAAAAGAAAAGCTTTTTTTTAGTGGGTTAGCCTTCCGCCGCGGATTCGATTCTCATGTTTGCCTTCTTTTTCTTGCATTGCATTGCATGCATCATTGGTTCTTGGGAATTGTGCACATTCTGGAAACTGAACAGGAAAGCTTGCTGGAGCTGAAAAGTTGCAAAAAAGGCCGAGGAAACAACCTGCAAATGAAAGAAAATGGAACCTGGAAAATTGATTGATGCAGCCGTACGGCTTGATTCTCCTTGAATCCTTGCCAGGCGGCTTCATTGGCAATTCCACCAGGACAAAAATTGAGGTTAATCTGGAAGCTTAGGAAGCTAGGGGCTATTCAGTTCCAAGACTGATCGAGCTCCAGAAAATTTACGTGCTTATTTGCTGCATTTCCCCCGTCCCGAAAAATCATTCCTTTAAAACACATTTCTGAAAATTTCTGTTTTAACTCAAAAAGGAATATTTTTAGGAGGCCGCACACTACGCGCACCTTATATATCCTGTACACTTTGCACACACGTCCCTTCAACCCGGGATGGTTGTTCAGTTGCAGTCACGGACAGCCTTACGATGCTCCCGGGCGCGCATAGAATCATCCCAAACTCCCCATGGCAGCCAGTGTCGACCAATGCACAGTCCGTGTCACACATTTTAAAACCATGACTTTTGGTTGGTTTTTGGTCTAGTCCATGTCATATAGCCCAGTTGCATACCTCCCGTAAAGGTCAAACCTTAGCCCATGTCGAGAGTCGAGATCTTTCGCGTAAGCGGGGCTCTGCCGATATTTCGACAAGGAAAAATTGGCAAGATCTTGACCCGGAATTGACTTGGACTTTGACTCGCACAGCGTATGCAAAAAAGTTCAATGTGACACTGTGTCATTCGGCTTTTACCGCCCGACCCATGCCTATTATCTTCTTGGACAATGCCAAAATGTTGAAACGTCAATCGCGCAAGCGAAACTCTGCCGAAATTCCGTTAAGGCTGAAGGACGAGACTTTCCCAGCATTGCCTTGACTATAATCCGCATCGCTCACGCGTTAAAAGTTCCTATGACCCACTAGACCCATTAGGAGCGTTCTTCTCTCTTGATCGGTGGGATCTGCGTGCCCTATAGGACCCTCGCCCAGGGTGTCCACCCTGGGAGGTCGAAATACATGTGGAATACGAGGGGCTTATAGACGTAGTGACGGAGCCCACTGATCTAGGATCTAGAGTAGTTGCGAAAAAGAAGGGCAACCCCTTTTCCAACCAAATAGAAATTAATAAAAGACACTGTTTTAAGTAAACTGAAAGATTCTTAATTTGCTTATTGCTTGAGCCTTCAGCCTAAACACCTACCCCAGAGTCTAAACCTTGTCTATCCCTTTCAAGTGGGTGAGAATACCGGGTCAGCGGCTTGTCAGTGCAAAATTCTCAGATAGCTCGCCAGAGTCCTCAGTTTTGTCAGCCCAGAGAGTCAGAATGGCAGATTTGACAAAAAATAGCGGTGGTTTGGGTAACCAGATGACTAGGGAAGAAGAAATAGCCTTAGCCTTGGAAAGCAGTCGTAAGGTCCATGAGGAACAGCAAGCCATGCTCATTGAGGCGCTCCGTCGTCATGGGGTTCAGATAGTGGTTGAGTCCAACGGTTCCCTGGTTATGGTAGAAGATGAGACTCTAGAAGCAGCCATCTCAGATCCCTCAGCTTATAACCAATGCCCTCCTCCATCCACATATGACCCCTTACCAAGGACTACCCCTTTTCAGTCCCTTCCAACATCCCAGGCCATCAGGGTTCCAACACCCTCACCTCCTCAGATAAGACCCAGCTTTGTTCCCTACCAACAGAGAGCAAATGCCACGGCTATCCCAGTGACTCAGCCTCTGCACTATCCCATGGGATTCACTCCCTCTCCTCAGTTTGGGCCATCCCAGACAATTTCCAGGCCTCAGAATCAATCCAATGATCTCTTTAACCTATGCCTTGCCACATCAGATCTTCCACCCCCAACCTTACCAACAGGACCCCATGAGGTTCCTTATTCCTTTCCTTACCCCTGTAACTATGAACCTAATTCCTATGCCTCCGGCCAGCCTCACGGAAACACGGGACCAGGTCAAGTTTACACTTACTTCCCTTCGAAAGATTCCCAAACCATGGTACCAGCTACCAATGTGACACCCACTATCCTTCCACCCAAATCTGATAAGCCTGCTTCAGAATCAAACAATCCAAAACCGTCACCTGACCCCAACATGACTTGGCTGATGGAACAAGTTATGTCCATGCAAGAAAAGTTCGGGGAACTGAGCACCAAGAAGGCAGCATACCAGATCACTGATCCCAGCAAAACTGTCCCTCTTCCTCCAAAATTTCGAATGCCCGAGATTGAAAAGTTCAACGGCACAGATTATCCTCGGACCAACACTGAAAGCTACCTTCTTGCCATGAGGGCCAAGGATTGTACGTATCAGCAGATGGCCGACCACTTTCAACTGTCATTGAAGGGTTCAGCTCTTAGGTGGTTCCTACATGTGAAGCCAGAGGCCCGAGCCACATGGGACCAGATCAAGGAAGCGTTCATGGAAAAGTATAAGGCTAACTTGAATTGGGAAACCAGCAGGAATGACCTACAAGGCACTCTGCAACGATCTGATGAGCCAGTAAGTGAATTCTACAAGAGGTGGAATTGGAAACTTGGAGAAATGATGACCCCGTTGAATGAAGAGGAACAGATGGAGATCTTCCAGTCTTGATTGAAACCTCAGTTAAGGGTCCAGATTGGCAATTATTATTATCCTGATCTTCGGGCGATGGTAAATGCCGGAACCAAGTTTGAAAATGCCTTCAACATGGCTCCGGTCACAGGGACAGGCAGCTCTTACCGATACAAAGCACCAGTTTCAAATGCCACAGCCGTCACTGTAAAGGGAAAAGAAACGGTTGGCGTGGTTAATTATATTCAGAATGAGAAAGTTGGACAAGGTTCAGGTCAAGCCGCTGTGAAGCCAAGGCCTCGCTTCTATACTACAGAAGATTTTGGAATGCCACTAGAGAAAGTATTCGATGGTTTGGTGGCCGAAGGACTCATTAGACCTTTGGAAAACTGGAAACCAAAGAACCCTAGTGTTAGAATGGATGAAACCAAGCACTGTCGCTTTCACAAATATCATGGGCATAACACCAATGATTGTACTTACCTGAAATTCCTGATCTCTCGCCTGATTGAAGAAGGCAAGCTTGAACCACCTCGGGGTCCCAATGTAGTCAAGAACCCTCTTCCTGCCAACAATCGAGTCAACATGATTGAGTTTGGAGAGACAAATGCAGCTGGTTTTAGGAATCCAAAGATCATAGACATCCTGGAATTCAATGTTCCTTATTCTGAATTGCAAGGAGAATGGAAAAATCTGATTGATGCCTCCGCCATGGAAGGACAATTTGGGCCTATAATAGGAACCGACTTCGTTAATGTTTTCAAGGCCAGACATCTCTTTTGTGATTTAGAACCAGTGACCATAGTCAAGATTACAGAAGGAAGACTCACTTACGAAGATTGTGAGGCAGAAGTAAGCCAAGCTATGATGATGAAAGTCTCTCCGGAACCCTTCATCACTCACGGTGAGCATAATGTGTTCGTGATGGCTCTTACAGTTCATGAAGATCAGTCCCAACCCCTTGTTTGGAAGAATGTGGAAAGAAGAGTGAATGAGCCAGAAGACTTTGATGATGGAGAAAGCTGTCTCTCGGATGTCAAAAGTGCAACTATTCCCATTACCCCACAGGTGCAAATGGATGTGATCAGATTCGGAGAAGAGACCGCACCAGATCAGCCGAACATCCCCCATGGGAATGATGTCAGCAAAGGCAGTGAAGGTTCACAGGATGCACAGCAGGATGTGAACGCCGACAAGACTGCTACTCCCCAGGGCAACAGCAGGAAAGAGTAAACACCAGTCCAACCCGTGTCAAAACACTTCGAGTCAAAAAGTAGTGTAGGGTCCACATTCGTTAGGTTTAAGAGTCATGAGATTCAGGAATCCTCAAATTCCAGTCATCCGAAGGCCTCACGCCTGAGGATTACGAATATGTAGCCAATGTCATCTTTCCTTTCGCTTTGAATGAAATGACAGATCTTTCTGAGTATCCCCTTATTGCCAATTTAACAAATGATAAATTAACTAAAAATTTAACAACAGTTAATAATGAATCATTTGAACAAGATGCAAACACACTAAACGAATAATACATTAAAGATATCTTTAAGCAGGTTACAGACAAAGAGGAAAACCGGGCCCAAGCTGCCGATGAGGTTTTGACAAGTGTTAACTTGGGTACTGTCGAGGAACCTAAAGAGACACAGATTGGGAACTTCTTCCAGGGGGTTGAACGGGACAGACTGGTCAACCAGCTCAGAGAATACATGGACATGTTTGCATGGTCATACAGGGATATACCGGGGCTAGACAGTTCGATTGTGGAGCAGAGAATCCCTCTAGCACCAGGTGCCAAGCCAGTTAAGCAGAAACTGAGAAAGATCAAGCCAGAGTGGTCTCTACAAGTCAAAGAAGAGATTGAGAAGCTACTGCGGGTAGGATTCATCAGAGTCATTGAATATCCGACATGGCTATCCAACATCGGGACTGTTACTAAGGCCAATGGTAAGGTGCGCTGCTGTGTAGATTTTCGGGATCTGAACAAGGCCAGCCCCAAAGACGACTATCCCTTGCCAAACATATACATTCTGGTGGATGCCACTGCTAACTACGAAGTCAAATCCTTTGTTGACGGCTTTGCTGGCTACAACCAGATCAAGATGGCCGAGGAGGACCAGGAAAAGACAGCCTTCACCATGCCGTGTGGAATGTACTGCTATACGGTGATGCCTTTTGGGCTTAAAAATGTCAGGTCTACTTATAAGAGGGCATCGACCGCACTTTTTCACGACATGATACACAAGGATATTGAGGTCTATGTCGATGACATGATAATCCACTCCAAAGGCGAGGATGGACAACACTTTATCGACCTGCGAAAGTTCTTTGAGAGGTTGAGACATCATTCCATGAGACTGAACCTTGCCAAATGCACCTTTGGAGTGACAAGGGGAAAGGAGCTTGAGTATATGGTCACGGAATGAGGTATTGAAGTCGATCCCCAAAAGATCAAGGCCATTATGGATATCAGGCCACCTCGAACCCAGACATAGGTCAAAAGCTTTATGGGTAAGTTATAGTACATCAGCCATTTTGTTAACCAGCTGACTACCATGTGCGAGCCTATTTTCAAGCTCATGAAGAAGAATGCAGACACAGAATGGACTGAGGAATACCAGGATGCCTTTGACCAAATCAAGGCGTACCTAGTATATCCTGCGGTACTATGCCCCCCACATAGACAGAAACCTCTTCTGCTCTATCTCACTGTCACTGATACGACAGTTGGGGCTATGCTTGCTCAGGAGAAAAAAGACTCGCGGGTAGAAAATGCCATTTACTTTGTCAGCCGGAAGCTACAAGGAAGTGAGCTCAATTACTCAGCATGCGAAAAGACTTGTGCAGGACTGGTCTGGGTAGTCGGTAAGATGAAGCATTACATGCAAGCCCACTCTGTGAACTTGGTCTCGAAAATGGACCCCATCAAGTACATCTTCGACAAGCCTTCCCTTTCGATGCGTCTAGCAAAGTGGTCGTTCTTCTTAGCTGAGTATGACATCAACTATGTGACGAGAAAGGCAATTAAGGGTCAAGCGCTATTAGACCACCTGGCGAACTTCCCTAGCAATGAGGACCGCGGGCCTGAACCCCAATTCCCAGATGAAGGGATCTTCGTAGTTGAGCCTGAGAACCGATGGCAGCTTTTCTTTGACGGAGCTGCTAACAAGAGAGGAAACGGCGTAGGAATGCTACTGGTCAATCCGAAAGACGAGCACACGCCGATAGCCATCAAGTTGAACTTCCCTGCCACGAACAATGTCGCCGAGTATGAAGCTTGCATTGCTGGTTTAGAGGCTGCCTTAGAAAGGAATGTCAAGGAGCTCGAGGTCTATGGAGACTCAGCCCTGATCATCAACCAGGTCTCCAACAAGTGGAAGACTGTGGATCCTAACCTTCAGAGATATCATGCCTACATGAAAGAGTTGACTGAGCAGTTCAGAGAAGTAACTTTCCATTGCCTGCCAAGGGATAAGAACAGATTGGCTGATGCCTTAGCTACTCTAGCCTCATTGGTAGAGATCCCCGAGGGAAAGGCCATAAAACCATTCAGAGTGGGTAGAAGAGAAGTCGCGGCTTTCTATTGTGAAATAGACTTGGGACCCGAGCCTGTCAAAGAACCCTGGTACAGTCAGATTTACCAGTTCCTCCAGGATGGGGAATCAGCTTTTAGAAATGAAGAAGGTAGACCAAGAGAAGGCACCAAAGCCAAGAGCTTGCAAGCCCTGAAAAGGTTGGCCTCCCATTATGTCATTCTAGGGGGCGACCTGTGCAAGAAAAGGTACCAAGGACCACTCCTCCTGTGTGTCACTCAAGAAAGGGCCAGAGAATTGATGACCGAAGTCCACAATGGTCCCTGCGGTCCTCATATGAATGCCAGAGCATTGATGCAAGTGATCCTCAGAATGGGTTACTACTGGATTTCTATGGAAACAGACTGTGTCCAGCATGTCCGAGCGTGCGACAAATGCCAATGGTTTGCCAACCTCAGTCATCTTCTGCCTCATGACTTGTACTGCATGACGACTCCTTGGCCGTTTGAAACTTGGGGTATTGACGTGATAGGGAAGATAGCCCCGGCAAGAAGCAATGGGCATGAATTTATGTTAGTGGCAGTCGACTACTTCACCAAGTGGGTAGAGGCCAAATCCTATAAGGTCCTCACTTCCAGAAAGGTGGCCCAGTTTGTCAATATGGGGTGCCCAATGAGGTCATTTCAGATAACGGGTCACACTTTGAAGGGGACTGTGATAGATTGCTGCCAGAATTCAGAGTCACTCGCCACAAATCGTCCCCGTACAGACCTCAGACCAATGGAGCCATAGAAGCTGCCAATAAGACGCTCGAGCGGATTATCCGGAAAATGGCCACCTGTGGTCGTGACTGGCCTGAGAAGCTGCATCTGGCACTCTGGGGCTACAGAACGTCTGTCAGAACAGCCACGGGAGAAACTCCCTTTGCCCTAACTTATGGGATGGAAGCAGTGTTGCCAGTGGAGTTGGAAATCCCGTCACTAAGGGTCCTCCTGGAAAACAGTGTCAACGAAGTAGAGTGTCTGCGCAGCCGGCACGACGAGTTGGCCCTGCTTGATGAGAGAAAACTAAAAGCCATGGAGCACACCCGAGCCTACCAGAGGCGAATGGCCAGGGCATTCGACAAAAAAGTCAAGGCCAGGGACATCAAAGAGGGTGACCTAGTGCTGAAAGTGAAGCCCCCCACCAGAGACAACCCCCTGGGAAAGTGGGAACCCGTTTGGATTGGCCCGTATGTGGTGCAGAAGATACTATCGGGAGGAGCAATGAAGCTTGCGGACCTGGATGGCAATCCATTTGTCCACCCAGTCAACGGTGATAAGCTCCGCAGGTATTATGTCTAATAAAAAAAAGAAAAAAATGCATATAAAAAAAAAAGAAAAGAAAAAAAAAAGAAAAAAAAAAGAAAGAAAAAAATTTTAGTGCAAGAAGAGTATTGCCAGCTAGGCTGAAAATCCAAAAAAGGGCGGTCTAGGCAAAAGACAGGGTTGCACATATAAAAAAAAATGAAGAAAGAAAAATTTTTTAGTGCAAAAAGAGTAATGCCCAGCTAGGCTGAAAACCCAAAAAGGGCGGTCTAGGCAAAAGACAGGGTTGCACATAAAAAAAAAAGACCAAAGACAAAAATCCCGATTGTTCACCAGAATGAACCACAAAGACCTGAGCCCCTTAGTCTTTCTTGTAAAAGGGGAACGTAGGCAGCCAGTAATGGTTCGGTCTAAACAATAAATAAGACAATAAAGTTTCCATGAAATGTGTCTTATAAATTTCTAAGATAATATCTTTGTTAATTACAAGTCAAAAACTTCTTGATGAGTTCAAGCACGGTCTACTCTTGACTCTGCTAACCTGCTACAAAGATCTAAAATACAATAAAAGGCCTAATAAACTATTGTGTTTGCAAAATGGCAATAAGGGAATCCTAGGAAAAGATCTATCAGTTGTCATTCACTGAGTTCTCCTTGTTTTTCTTCCCTCTACCTCGACCTCGTCGAGTGTTCTTCCTTTTCTTCTCAACGATGTCGGTCTCCCTCATCCCAATTTCTGGTATCCTCACTGGAGCCTCCATCAAACCCGTGTCAATGAGTGCCTTCTCAATCCTGGCACGAGCTCGTATCTCCTCCCTCTGAGCCTCAGTCAGGGGAGCGACCTCAAATAGCCTCTCATATCGAGCCTCCATATCCCTGATAAGGTCACCCGACTGGTTATGGCGACTAGCCTTGGCCTCAGTCTCCCTCAGAATCCTGCTCGAGTCACAGTCAGCCCCCAATAAAGCCTGACGTCTCTCTCCCAAAATGACCTGAGTCGCTCCCATCTCCTTCTCGTACCAATTCAAGTAGGCCGTGGTCAAGATGGTACTCTTCCTGCTCTTGAGAATGGCCCTGGAAGGGAAAGAAGCATAGGTCCAAGCCCTCGAGAAAAATGAGAAGTTGGCTGGATCCCTCATGTCCAAAGGCACCACCTCCATGGTACGGATGTCCTCCCAATCGTCTAATGGCTCTTGCAATGTCCCAAATTGCCTGGATACTAAGCAGGGTATGTAAAAGGACGACCAAGACAGCCTCGGAACCCTCACTATGTAGGACTCCTGAAATGTCCTACGAGTCTGCAACCTCCAGTGAGGCACCTACCAGTGAATGTCAGAGGTAGATAGCCGAGCCATCATCAGTTCCCAGCCACCCTGATCCTTCTGCCTAGGTGCACCCCTCCGAGAGATCACCCAAGGGCACTGAGTAGGTGGAGCCCCTAGCAAAGCCCCAAGCCTCTACTGTAACCACAAAGTCAGCACCGCTGGGCTCCCAGACCTCATGAAATGGTCCCCCTAGCCATCCTATCAATACCATGCAGAGTCTCACCCAAAACCTGTGGGATAATATCCTTCCCAGCCCTGCAATCCCTGACCATGTCCAAAAGGCCACCATGACCCTACGGACTCAGCAGTGAATAGAAATGAGAACACGCAGAGGATAAAGGCATCCATAGCCACCATGGTCGCAGCCGTATCCGAAAACCCAAACCTACTCGGAATATCAGAAATGTCAATCCTTTCAGGGGCTACCATCATCCCCTCGGCCTCTTCCAGAGAGATTTGCAAAAAAGATGTCAACTTTACCATCATAGGCACGACTCCGATCAGAGGAATCGAAACAGCCTCAATTTATGGACCCCCAATCAGTGCCCGGAAGTCCTCAAAGGTTGGGACGAGTTCATTGTAAGAAAAGAAGTAAACATGTCTCCGGACGTCCCAAAACCTCGCTGCGGCTCTCAAAAGGTCCCAATCAGACGGGAGATCCTTCAAATGCCATAAAGATTTGATTTTGAAGGTGG
The DNA here is from genome assembly GCA_022495995.1 of Adenophora triphylla var. japonica. Classification (NCBI taxonomy): domain Eukaryota; kingdom Viridiplantae; phylum Streptophyta; class Magnoliopsida; order Asterales; family Campanulaceae; genus Adenophora; species Adenophora triphylla. The sequence continues at coordinate 418,786 of JAFEMH010000595.1, read as the reverse complement.
TATCGAACAGCCCCTTGTTGGATTGGAAGTTGCGTCTCATCCAAGATTGAATATCGGACAGAAAACGGTTCCTTTTCTCCTTTTGCAATCTGATTGGTTTCTCCATTGACAGTGATCAAAGTTGATGACTTTTGTCCAAAAATATGCTCTAGGACTAGTTGGGACAAGTCTAGGGTGAAAATGAAATGAAAAAGGCCATTCCTTGATTTTATTTGAAAAAAACCAGTTCAGACAGAACTTCCAGCCCCACGGCTTCTTTTGCCTCAGGACCTGGCCGGACGGCGTCTTTTGCTTGCTGCAGAAAAAAATTTGCAGCAGCTCTTGCCGCTGCCCAAGTGGAATTCTCACCCCACTTTCTCAATGAAACCTGCAATAAAACATGCCCAAACACCATTCATGCAATCATATATCATCATAAACCATTTTGGCCCAGTTTCTGCCCCATTTTCAAGCAAAAAAGCTACCCCGAGGCTCAAGTAATATGAAAATTCATAAAGCATAGATAAGAAAAGCAAATAAAATACCAATACATTGTCTTTGCCTCCTTGGAGCCCAAATAAAATGAAAAATAAACAAAATATGCATAAAAGTGTTCATTGTTTGTTTCCTTCCTCCTAGATCAATCCTAAAGAATCCTAAGCCTCCGACTCCTCATCGTCGCTGCTCAGCTCATAGAAGCTAGGATCCCTCATCAAGTCCTCAACGTCACTCACGTCAGAAAGGTTGACATTCACGTGCTCGTACTCCGCCAGCTGCTCCAAAATGCTTGTGTTGGGCCCCTGTCCCCGAGGCATAGCGCTGGTAGAGGAGGTCTGATACTCTGAGGCCGAGGAGGTAGAGGTTGTGCTCCCAACGTGCCTCCTTTTGCGCACGGGCTCCTGCACATTTGTCCCAGCCCTGGAAGTGCAGGCCAACTTCCACAGAAGGGACTGGCACACATCCTTCCAACCTCTGTTCTGCCGTACCAAACCATCATAGGAACGAGTAGGAACCTGAGAGAAAAGAGAAGAAAAACTCAGAAAATCTCAAAAAAGCTCAAAATCGCAGAAAGCAAAGAAATCCAAAAAGGGAAGAGACCCTAGAGGTACTTACAGTGTTGTCAGGAGGAAAGTATACCGGGGCTCCCTCGTATCAGGAACATGTATCATAAACCTCCTCGGTACCCCGTTGAACACGTAGGAGAGATGAGCAGGAGGCATAGGCGGATCAGTGGGCTCAGCTTCCCCGTACCCCTGAGTGACAGCCAGCTTCACTAGCTTCTGCGGCATCCTCAACCGCTGCTCCACAAAGGTGGCATACGGGGTAGCCAAGTCAAAATACTCCTCGGCCGCCACGCCGGCCTAATACCTCGCTATCTCATTCTCTGACCAGTCCCTGGGCTGCAGCATAAGCGGTGGAGGGTCGTGAGGAGTGATGGCATCCAAAGGAGTGACAAGTTCATGCTGCCTGGAGAAGCGATCCCCCAAGTAAATGACGTCACAAGTCAGCCCTGTCAGCCACCTCCTCTGCCTCGTTGCCTCCAAGGCATCCCCTAGCAAAACCTCCGGGTACCTCCCCCAAGGATAGAAATCCACCCCCTCGTGACCATCACTGTTGATGACCGGTCTCACCATCTTGTAGTCAAAAGTGATCCGGGTCTTCCCGGTGAACTTATCTCTAGCCTCTCCCCTCCAGCGAATCATGGCCGGGAAGATCTCCGGATCACTCTGTTGGTTCCAAGAAAAGAAGCCGATCACCTCACAGAACCAGACCTGGATGTTCAAAACAAAGGGTCATTTCTCTCATAGGATCTCAAGGCAGAAGAGTAAAAAGAGAGAAAAGAAAGTGAGAGTACCTTCAAAGCAAAAGAAAAACAATCCATAGAAGCAGCCTTGTTCCGGCTGTACATATCCAAAGAGAAATAGAGCTCAGCCAATCCAGCCTCACCCCAAGAGATCGCCCCAAACTCATCTAGATTCTCCAAAGAGTCAAGCAGGCACAGCATTGCCAGCGTCCCAGAATTCGCAAAAATGGTGACTGACAGCATCAACCACAAGAAAGCTCTCGCGAGCTGGTGGGTAGTCACCTCATTGGCGGCAAATCCCTGCATATACTCCAGGACTGCCACCTCTACATACCTTGTCTCCATCCCAAGCCCCTTAGGACGGAGATCAAATCCAACAAAAGCTCTGAACTCCTCTGCAGTGATGTGATCTCTCCAGGTCACAGGCCTCCCAGTAAACTGCAAGCCAGTGATAGCAGTGAAGTCGGCTGGAGTCACCGGATCTCTCCCCAGCTGAGGTGAAAGCTGTGGGTGGTGTCCCACCAGAACTCTGAGAGGGCCTGGACTAGCCCCTTTCTCTTAGAGGTCACGTGGATACCTCTACCAATAGCGTCAATGAACAAATCAAGGCCGGTAGCCATCACCAGCTGCTTAGGGTTCACCCCATCCTTCTCAAAGTTGGGCATCCTATCCCACAACTTCACATCCACCTCAGAAGGTCCCCTCGACTTGTTCTCCTGTAGGAAAATGCAACAAAAAAATGTGTCAGTCCTTCATTTCATCTCAAAAGCATGCATATATTCAAAAAGTGCACAGAAAAGCATTCATAAGAAATTTCTAGCATCCTTTGCCTAGAAAGCGTGTCTTTCATCATTTGAAACACGTCATCCCGAGCATATTGCTCTCTCAAGAACAAAATTCCAATTTTCAAAATTCTTTGCCCATAATCATTAACTTTTTCAAAATGGCATGCATGAATCCTTTTCATCGTCCAAAATCTTGTTTTCCCATCCATGATCAGAAATTGACCTAGTTCTAGCACATGCAAGGACTCCGTCACATTTTAGACATTATTTTTCTTACTTTATTTTCAAAAAATGAGTCATTCTCATTATTTTCCAAATAAATTGCACATGCATGTTCATTTATTCCCTTAGCCTCATAGGTTAATCATCAAAATTCCAAAATCATCAACAAAAATTATAGGAAAATTTGAAAAAAATCCTAAAAAATCGGGTCAAGCCCTAAATCAAAATTCCAATCAAAATTGACGAAATCAAGCAAATCAAGAATGCTTACCCCAATAGATTGAGGTTTCGTAGATTTGTGCTCCCCCCTATCGGGAGAGAGCTCGAAAGAGGCGTGTTGAAGTCATACTTCCGCTCCATCTGAACGAGCTCCCTCCTCCTCCTCCTAGCGGATTTCGACAAGGTTCTTCGTGCTTGCCTAGGCACAATGTTCCCTTTCGGATCCATCTTGAGTGGTAGAAGCAAGAGAATTGAAGAAATTTGAAATTTTCTCTCTCTCCTCTCTCCCTCTTCCTCGACAGAAAACAAACAGCAATGGTTGTTTGCCCGTTTCAAATTCTGTTTAAATAATTTGGTGAAAATGAACTTCTAGCCGGACGGCTTCTTTTTCCCCACCTCATGCCGGGCGGCCTCATTCGCACTGAGCTGAAATTACATTTTTGCCCCTGAAATTTCCACTTAGGCATACAATCCCCGTTATCTCTTAACCAGAGTAACGCTGTTTCCAAAGGATATCCGTTATCTCTAAAGAAAATAAAATTTCCCCTTGAAGTGCCTCCGTTACTTCCGTTATAACGGAATAACGCTAGATGACATCCTCCGAATTGTCAAAGCTCAAACTCTAGCTACCTCTATCTCATAGATAGTGAAGTACGCTTCAGTTTTCCAAACTTTAGCTACCTCTATCTCATAGATAGTGAAGTACGCTTAAGTTTTCCAACTTTAGCTACCTCTATCCCATAGATAGTGAAGTACGCTTAAGTTTTTCGAGCTTTAGCTACCTCTATCTCATAGATAGTGAAGTATGCTTAAGTTTTTCGAGTTTTAGCTACCTCTATCTCATAAATAGTGAAGTACGCTTCAGTTTCTCAAACTCTGGCTACCTCTATCTCATAGATAGTGAAGTACGCTTAAGTTTCTCCAAACTTTAGCTACCTCCATCCCATATATAGTGAAGTACGCTTAAGTTTTCCGAGCTTTAGCTACCTCTATCTCATAGATAGTGAAGTACGCTCAAGTTTCTCCAACTTTAGCTACCTCTATCTAATAGATAGTGAAGTATGCTCAAGTTTTTGCCAAACTTTAGCTACCTCTATCTCCTCGATAGCGACGTAAGCTTTAGTTTCATCAGGTGACAACCTCCATTAATTGTCAAATTAGGTGACAACCTCCATTAATTGTCAATTCAGGTGACAACCTCCATTAATTGTCAAATTAGGTGACAACCTCCATTAATTGTCAATTCAGGTGACAACCTCCATTAATTGTCAATCAGGTGACAACCTCCATTAATTGTTAATCAGGTGACAACCTCCATTAATTGTCAAATCAGGTGACTCCTCCATTAATCGTCAAAACCTTAAGGATCCTAGACATGTTCCTAACTATCTAGTGATACTTGAACTACGACCAAGGCTTGATTCCTCTGGGATACGTAGGTAGCCTTTCATAAAGGTCCAGCCATCCGACCACCTTGGTCACCCTTTTCATTCATCACTCCTCAGTGGTGCATGAGCCTTTCATAAAGGTCCATCCATCCGACCGCAGTGGTTGCCCTTTTCCCTTCATCACTCCTCAGTGGTGAGGCAGCCTTTCATAAAAGGTCCAGCCATCCAACCACAATGGTCACCCTGTTCCTTCATCACTCCTCAGTGGTGAAGTAGCCCCTCATAAAGGTCCAGATACCCGACCACATTGGTCACTTCCTTCATCTAGCATACCCCTAGTAGGATCAATCATTTAACCTCCTAGGTCACTTTCCTTCATCTTCCTAGCAAGGGACCAATTTCTCTTTGCCTTTCCCCAGTGGATCCTTTCCGAACTATGACCTGGCTTGATTCCTCCGGGATACGTAGGTAGCCTACTTTAGGTTCAGCCAATTCATCACATATGACACCCCTTTCCCCAGCGGATCTTTTTTCGAACTACGATCATGGCTTGATTCCTCCTGGATACGTAGGTAGCCTTCCAAAGGTTCAGCCACTCGACCACCTTGGTCACCCGATCCGTCTCAGCAGTTCTCCAGATTGGATCTTTCTTTATCGACAACCCCACTCGCCCCACAAGTGACATTGCCGAGGGGCTTCTGTAAGTACCCAAATTTGTCTCATGCCTTCCGGTTATGTTTCCCGGCAGTTCCCCAGTCTTTTCTAAAGTTCAGGGGCAATTTGGGAACTTTCCTAAACCTTCCGAGGGGCGAAAATTGGTCTGAGATAAGCTCTTGAAAGCTGATCCAAGATTGGCCAATGCATCTGCTTGAGAGTTTTCCTCTCGGGGTATTTGTTCAAAGGAGAAAATTTGAAATTTGCTTACCAAAATTTTCACAATGCCCAAGTAAGCTGTCATCTTGGCATTTTTTGATGCGTAGGAACCATTAAAATGATTGACAAGTAATAATTAATCACTATATACCTGTATTGCTTTAATGTTCATGTCTAGAGCCACGGTTAGGTCTACGATTAAGGCTTCGTATTCTGCTTCATTATTGGTGGCTTTAAAATCACAACTAATTGCCTGGAGTATGATGTCCCCTTGTGGCAACTTTAGGAAAACACCTAGCCCTGTGCCCCTCATATTAGAAGCACCATCTGTGAATAGAGTCCACTTTCGCAGGATGTCCCCATCTTGGAGTTGTTGGACTTCAAGTTCTATTTCTGGTTGCATGCTTGGACTAAAGTCTGCCACAAAGTCTGCAAGTTCTTGTGATTTTATTGCTGTTCTAGGCTCATACTTGATGTCATAAGTGCTTAGTTGAACGGACCATTTGGCCATCCTTCCTGACATTTCTGGTTTTCTCATTACACTTTTTATTGGATAATTAGTATGAATGACAATGATATGAGTTTCAAAATAATGCCTTAACTTAATTGAAGCAGAAATTAAAGCTATTATTAATTTTTCAAGGTGTGAATACCTGGTTTCCGCATCGAGCAGTGTTTTACTTACATAGTATATCGGTTGCTGGACGCCATCTTGATCACGGACCAGGATGGCACTAACTGCGGTTTCGGAGACAACTAAGTAAACACATAATGGCTCACCTTCTTGAGGCTTTGAGAGTAGGGGAGGTGTTGACAGGTACAGCATTAAATCTTGAAAGGCTTGTTCATGCTTTTCAGTCCATTCAAATCTGGAATTTTTCTTTAAGATGTCATAGAACGGCTTGCATCTGTCTGAGAATTTTGTGATGAATCGATTCAATGCTACCACTTTCCCCATCAATCTTTGAACATCTTTGATGGATTTGGGTGATGTTAGATTGATGATGGCTTTTATTTGCTCCGGGCTTGCCTCTATCCCTCTTTGCGTCACCATGTAACCCAAGAATTTATCGGACTTCATGCCAAAATTGCACTTTGCTGGGTTCAGCTTCATGTTGAATTTGTCCAGGATATCGAATGCTCGAGTAAGATCCCGAACATGATCTTCAGCTTTCTTCGACTTTATCACCATATCGTCGATGTATACTTCCATGGTGTCCCCAATCTGCTCTTTGAACATCATGTTGACTAGCCTCTGGTATGTAGCACCTGCATTTCTTAGTCCAAAAGGCATTGCAATATAAAAATAAATACCTGTTGGGGTGATGAAGGCGGTGTCCTCTTGGTCGGATGGCTCCATCTGGATTTGCTGGAATCCTGAAGATGTATCTAAGAAAGTCAAAACTTCATGTCCAGAAGTAGCATCTACCAAAGTATCAATGTGTGGCAGAGGGAAAGGATCTTTACAAGCATTGTTTAAGTCTGTGAAGTCGACACAAACTCTTCACTTGCCGTTCTTCTTGTCTACCACCACCACATTTTCTAACCATCTTGGGTATTCAAACTCTCTGATCATCTTAGCTTTGAGCAATCTGTCTACTTCTTCCTGAATGACTAGGTTCCTCTCCTGCGTGAACTTCCGTCTCTTTTGGTGAATTGGTTTGAAGGATGGATCAATGTTGAGTTTGTGGGTGATGACATCTTTACTGATGCCTGTCATATCTTCATGCTTCCAGGCGAAGCTTTTAATCCTGCTTTTCAAGAGGTTGACAAGATCTTCTTTGATTTCTGCTGGAACATCTTGACCGATCAGCACCTTGAGATCTGGGTTTGAGGGATCTAAGAGTATCTCTTTCACGTCATGCTTCTTCGCCTCCAGAACCTCACGGGCCATTATCTGTAATTGCTATGCCATCTTAGGAGATGTTGACGCCTTCATGGAAGTCATATAGCATTCTTTAGCTGATTGCTGATCACTGTAAACCTTGATAACTCCCCAGGGTGTCAGCATCTTGACACATTGGTGATAGGTGGATGGCACTGCCTTTATTCTATGGATCCAGGGTCTTCCCAGAATTAAATTGTAACATGTTGCACTGTCAATCACGCAGAATCTCTCCATGGAGTAGATACCTTCGGCATAAACTGGAAGGGTGATCTCTCCCACTGTGCTTTTGGTTTCTCCACTGAAGCCCACGAGCATGGAGGTTCTCTTCACAATGCTATCTTCAGGGATTTTCATTTCTTTCAAGGCATCTAGCATAATGAGGTTCACTGAACTGCCTCCATCTACTAGGATACGTCTGACTTTGCAATTGACGATCTGGAGCGCAATGACCAAGGCATCATGATGAGGGTCCATAACATTGTCCCTGTCGCTTTCTTTGAAGGAGATGACATCTTGGGATGTGAGCTATGACATCTTTGAGGATCTTTCGGGCTTCTCATCCTTAGCTTGCTTGGTAAATCTCTTAGCTGCAGAATAAGAAGTACCACAAATATCAAAACCACCACTAATAACATTAACTACCTTTATTACCGATGGAGGAGATGGCGGTCTGGTAGCAACGGGCTCTTTGTTCTCCATCTTGGTCTTGCAGTTCCCAAGGAGCTCTTTGAGATGTCCCTTAGACAACAGGTAACTAATTTCTTTCCTCAAGGCGATGCAATCTTCGGTAAGATGTCCAAAATCCTCTTGATAAGCACACCACTTGGATTTATTCCTCCAGCCGGATGACTTGTCGGTCTTTCGAGGCCACCTTGCTTTATCTCCAAGATTGCTCATTGCACACATGATACCTGAAACATCAACAGAGAAACAATAATCAAAAATTTTAGGAGATTCAAAATCATCATCATCTCCATCATCTTCCACACAATTGACTTTGTTATGGTCATTTCTCTGGTAGGTCTGGATCTGCTCTGTCTTTGGTGAGACGACTCTATCTTCCTGTCAGGATGGTCATATGATGAAGCCTTATCAGGATGCTTGGACTGCTGCACCTTGTCCTCCTCCAATCTGATAAATCTTAAAGCTCAGTTTCGGATATCCTCCATCTTCTTGCACGGGTTCATCACCAAATCTTCATAGTAAGGGGAATCCTTCTTCAAGCCCATTTTGAAAGCTTCTGCAGCTGTTGCCATGTCCAGGTTGGGGATCTCCAGAACTTCTATATTAAACCTATTAACATAGTCCTTTAAGGCTTCGGTGGGCTGCTGGGTGATACGGTAAAGATCACTGGTGAGCTTCTCAAATTGTCGGCAGCAAGAGAATTGATTATTGAACAGGTTGACAAGTTGAGCAAACGAACCAATAGAATCAGGAGGTTGACGGATCAGCCACTTCAATGATGGTCCTACCAACGTCGAACCGAACCCTCGACACAAACAAGCTTCACGAAACTGGAGCGGAATGCGAACGATCTCCATCTTTTCTTGGTAGTGGGTGACATACTCCTCAGGATCATAACTTCCATCATACAACTTCATGGCAGGAACGCTGAATCCTTTCGGGATGTCGACATGCGCAATTGCTGGAGTAAAGCGAGATTGATTGTAACACATTGGGGAGACCTGCTGGATAGGTGGGGTGACACCTGACACATTCATGATCATATCTCTCAACTCCTGAAACTGATTTGCAATGTAGGTACCTGCAAAAGGGTTAGTAGCACGAGCAGTATTATCCAAGGCAGAACTAGTATTTAAATTAACAAAAGGATTAGCATTATCTGCAGAGGACGTCAGAACGGTGCTATTAGTGAAGATGGGTCCTTCTAGAAAAGTCATCCTGTAGGCACTGGTGGCTAAGGGTGTCGACATCGCCACAGAAGTCGTTATGGGAGGAGATGACGACATCCTTACAGATGATACCATCGGAAGGAATTCATTGAAAGTTTGAGAGCTGTCCCCAATATTGAAATCAAGGACTCTAGGACGGTAAGGAGAGACAGCATCTATTCTTTTGGAGAGCAACTCTTGTTCTTTTTGCACCTTTATCAAGCTTTAGGCTATCAAGGAGGTGCTATTCTGTTGGCGATCCAGCTGATTCTTCATCTGAACGAGCATGCTCTTGATCTCAAGATCAGGAGATGGCGACATCTGCTTCCTGCCAAAATTCACAGGCGGAGGAGGAGGCAATGTTTCTTGGCCTCCGGTTGTTGGCCTGCTACTAGTTTGAGGATTCACACTGCTAGGGATAGGAATGGTTTTGCTGACGGCGGAAGTCATCGGTTGGATAGACATGGTAGAAACGTAAGGATTTTAAACTGATTAAAAAACCAATGATCCCTCGGTGGGCGCCAAACTGTTTTGGTAAAAAACAATCAACAATAAGGAAATTCAAAATAAAGTTGACTAAGGTGCAATGGAATATAATCGATGTAACAATGAAACAAGGATGGCTCGATCATGTAACGAGGAAAACCATTGAGATAACTATCTCGCCGGCACAAAACCTCGGGAGGTGATTATGAACACCTACCTTCCCAAACAATAGTATTAATCTTTCTCAGTTACAAAATATGAAGCTATGGCGGATTACAAAGTGTTTGTGAACTGTGTGTGAGCAATGCGTGTCTAGTGTTCCAGCCATGAGCTTTTAAATAGAGGAAATAATTGAAGATAACATAAACCCTAACAAACTCTCCTAGAATCTCGACCTTGTTATCTCTTTCTTTGACTTGGTCTCTTCAACCGCTGAAATGGGTTCATGAAACATGTTTTCCCACGTTCTTTTATTCCTGTAACAGAAATAAATAAATAATGAATTAATTATATAAGTAAATTTTACCTCGTCCACGGGTGTAAAGATGACGACATGCTGACAACTATTCAAGAAGTAGCAATCCTACATTTACCCACAACACCAAGTAGCTAAGAAAATTAATCAAAGTGGACAACTTATCAATAAAAATAGATAACATATGAAGGTTTTATGCAAAATTTTCAAAAATTACCAACACAGATGGAGAGGAGGTCGCCGGTGTTCCATTCGAGATATTCCATCCGCTGTGACCTTCAAATCACCAAATTATTGATTTATCATCTTCAATTTCTTCTCATACAAATTCCGACAGCTGCATCTCATTAAGTCAGGATTTGGTCTTTCATAACTGACGAGAATATGAGTGATGATAATGGTGGCCGCTGACCATCGTTGCTCCGGGAGGGGGAGTGAGGCAGTCACACATTCAGTAGTGATTATTGAATAGCTCCACTTAAAGGGAACTGTTTTCCTTTTTAAAATTTTTTATTTATGTATCAACTTAACCGGAAAATCTCAAAAATCAAAACGATTGTTTTGAAAATTAAATGGTCTTAAATTCAATGCATTTTATTCTATTTTTTGAAAAAACCTTCAATATATTTAATGCTATCTTTTATTTTTTGGTGCAAAATATATTTAATGTTATCCAAGACATGAATAACTTGCTCAAGGGACGGATCCAGGATTTTGAAACCGCGTGAACTTGATATTTAAAAAATATTATAAACAATAATAACAGTGAAAAATAACTTTCACGTTAATTACATACTAGATCCGTGCCTGACTTGCTCACAGATTGTTTACAAAAAATCATTTTAAAAATATCTCACATTTTAAAAGATCACATCTTTACCATCCGGAAATACCTGATTATTAGTGACTAGTCCGAATTGCGATTTGCCGAATACTCTTGTTTGTGCTATTAAATCACGAACGATTATGCTTGAAATCACCATTTTTCTCTCGTCGAGCAAATACCACAAAGTTGGGTATCTAGTTATGATTCCACACATATCATCCATTGCTCTCGATGTTAGCCTAGATGATGCAGGTCAATAAACAACAGAATTTCAGCGAACCAGTGGTTGCACGGCCGCGCGTTGGGATCGGCACGCCCGTGCGGAAGGATGAAGTGGCCGTGCAAAAATGCATGCTCGGCCGTGTAATGCGGCAGAAACAAAAGCGGGGAAACAGAACAAAAGTGGGCTTCAATGTTTTACGGGCTTTAGGGTTTTATGAAATAATTAGTTTAGGATATTTTCGTCTTTTCATTTAAAAGTTGTTTTAGGGTTTCATTAGTATTTATAGTTGCTTTAGGGTTTGGAAAACTTAGGCTTTGATTTTACGAAATAGAGAAAAAGCTTAGGCTTTCCTAATTGATCCTTGTTCTATCGTTCGGTCTAAATCTCTAGCCTTCCGGCATCATTTAGTATCAGAGCTCCTATTCGAATATCAATGGTTGAACGAGGACGCGTTGGTCATGGTGGACGAGGTAGTAGAGGGAGCGGCCGTGCAGCGGAGCTCTAAGAAGATGACCATCATCGCGAACGACACCTTCGTGATATCGAGATGGATGAGCTACGAAGACAGATTCAAATACTCCAGAACCGCATGGATCGCGTGGAGTTTCCATCGAAGATAGGTTCAGATTCGGAAATTCCATCCGAGGGTATGGAGTATAGAGAGGGGATTAATTCCTCCACCCAAAATCATAGACATCATGACAGGTATGCGGCTGACCCTTCTAGGGATGTCGATGTGAGGATCGAAATTCCAGAGTTCGAAGGTAAGGCAAATCCTGATGATTTCATTGATTTTTGGATTGATACTGTTGAGTATAAAGAGGGGTTTTTTTGAATCTTCACGTCAAGAAGATATTTTTGATTGGTCCAAACCACCTATGTTTGATGTGTGTCGTTGTGATATTTTTCAAGTGATGACATCCGATCCTGTTTATGACGTTGAATCATCTGCTAAGTCAGATAAGGAGACCGATCTTGTCGATTGGTCAAAACCTCTGATATTTGATGAGTGTCAGTGTGACTGTTGTCAAGTGATGCCATCTGATTCTGTTCGTGTTGAAATAGTTGATTTTGAATTTTCACAAAATCAAGTGATGTGGAAGATTGAAGATGTCAACACTGATCATCGGTCATTGATTCGTTTGACACTTATACCCCCGTTCTTCTATTTTGATGGAGTTCATCTTGAAGTATCCTTTTGAAGATGGAGTTCTTCTTGACAACGTGTTTAAGACATTCCAATGTCTCCACAACCTTCAGTGTTTCAGAATTTTTGGGTTCTCGTGGTGCTCCTATCAAGGATATTGACTCGTGGTCGAGTCTTATCAAAGAAGGAGAAGATAATGCAGGTCAACAAACAACAGAATTTCGGTGAACCAGTGGTTGCACGGCCGCGCGTTAGGATAAATACGCCCATGCAGAAGGATGGAGTGGCTGTGCAAAAATGCATGCTCGGCCGTGCAATGCGGCAGAAACAGAAATAGAAGCGGAGGAAACAGAACGAAAGCGGGCTTCAATGTTTTACGGGCTTTAGGGTTTTATGAAATAATTAGTTTAGGGTATTTTAGTCTTTTCATTAAAAATTTGTTTTAGGATTTCATTAGTATTTATAGTTGCTTTAGGGTTTGAAAAACTTAGACTTTGATTTTATGAAATAGAGAAAAAGCTTAGGCTTTCATAATTGATCCTTGTTCTATCGCTCGGTCTAAATCTCTAGCCTTCCGGCATCACTAAAGATAGTAATTTGGATGAGATTTATATGATACGTTAATGTCTATATTTTAGTCTACAAAAGGCTAAAATATATAGTTAAATTAGAGCACAGAGTTACAATTTTATATGAATTGTATCGAATCATTTTATCAAATAACTAGTCTTATCCCATATTTAAATATATCATTATTATAAATGAGCGTATATTGGGTGTATTGGAGCGGATTTTAAGCATTGAAATTTGAAATATGGCAATCTTCCATGTTTCTAATTTATTTTGAATATAATAATGTATGATTTTATATATTTTTCCTCTATCAGTATTTATTTATATTTTTTCTTTATAACACCTTAATACGAATCTATTTTTTTTATTATTATTGTTATGGGTAAAATCTCAGAAGACGACATCATGAACTTAACCAGCATGTCAACATTTTGGCTCCTACAATTAAGGTAAAATAATTATTTTATTATTAGTATTAAATATCGTTTTTACAGGATAAACAACAGAAAAAATGTGTTATGTGGACTCCTGTCAACAGAATAAAAGACCGGGTCAAGGATGGAGATAGGAGACCGAGATTTTAGGAGAGTTAGTTACATGGTTAATCTTATTTAAAGCTATGAGGTCGGAACACAAACACACACGACTCACACTTTCTCTCTAGTACTCTGCCATAACTCATCACCATTTGTAACTCATTGATTGTCAATACAACCGTTCGAGAAGGCATGTGCTCATAAACACCTCCCGAGGTTTTATGCCGGCGAGATAGTTGTCTCAAGGGCTTTTCCTCGTTACATCAACGTGTCAATTTTGCTCTACCCATACGCCGATTATATTCCATTGCACCTTCCTCATTCTCTTTTGATCTAAATTACAAATCATTGTTTTTTCACCAAAACAATTTGGCGCCCACCGAGGGGCCTTTGGTTTTTTAATCGGTATTATTCTCGTACGCCCATCATGTCTACTCAACCCATGACCTCTGTCGCCGGAAAAACTATTGTTACTACTAGAAACATGAATGTTTCCACTAAGGGTCTCAATCTAGGCAAGTCGACAACTGGAAACTTTGAGTCGTTGCCGCCACCGCCGCCTATGGGATCTGGCAAGAAGCAGTCGTCTCCAACACTTGATTCCGAAATCAAGAACATGCTCATTCAGATGAACAACCAACTGGACTGACAACAAAATAACACCTCGCTGATAGCTGACACCTTGGTGAAGATGCAAAAGGAACAAAAGTTGCTGACTGAAAGAGTGGATGTTGTCTCCCCTATTCGCCCTAAGGTCCTTAATTTTGATATTGGAGGCAACTCCCAAACCTTCAATGAATTCATTCCAATGGCTTCAGCAACTCATGGAAGGATACCATCATCACCCATCATGACGACTTCTCCACTGATGACAACTTCTACGATGATGTCGACTCCATTTGCATCCAACATCTTCGAGATATCTTCTCAAGTAAACACCTCTGTCTCACCTTTTATGCATAATATCTTTAGGACACCTTCAGAGGGGGTAACCTTTACCAATAGTAACGTCATGACATCCTCCGCAGATAACATTAATCCCTTTGCTAATGTCAATACAAATTATGTTTTCAATAATACTGCTCGTACTATTAACCCTTTTGCAAGTAGCTACATAGCAAGTCAGCTTCAGGAATTAAGGGATATGGTGATAAACGTACCAGGTGTCACTCCCCCCATCCAACAAGTTTCACCGACATGCTATAATCAATCACGCTTTGTACCGGCTATTGCACATGTCGACATCCCCAAAGGATTTAGCGTACCAGCCATAAAGCTGTATGATGGAAGCACCGATCCTGAGGAGTATATTGCCTATTACCAAGAAAAGATGGAAATTGTCCACATACCTCTCCAATTCCGAGAAGCATGCTTATGCAGAGGATTCGGTTCAATATTGGTAGGACCGGCTTTGAAGTGGCTGATTCGTCAACCATCTGGATCCATTGGGTCGTTTGCCCAACTTGTCAACATGTTCAACAACCAGTTCTCTTGTAGCAGACAGTTCGAGAAACTCACCAGTGACCTCTATCATATCACTCAGCAACCCACCGAAGCGTTGAAAGACTATGTCAACAGATTCAACAAAGAAGTCTTAGAAATCCCCAACCTAGATATGGCAACAGCCGCTGAAGCCTTCAAAATGGGTTTGAAAAAGGATTCTCCATACTATGCGGAGTTGGTGATAACCCGTGCAAGAGGATGGAGGATATTCGGAACAGGGCATTAAGATTCATCAGGCTAGAGGAAGATAAAATGCAGCAGACAAAGCTTTCTGACAAGGCTTCGACATATGAAAATCCTGATAGGAAGATAGAGACATCTCATCAGAAGCAGAATAGATCCAGACCTTATTACAGAAACGATCACAACAAAATCTACTCTGTGGAAGATGAAGATGAAGATGAAGATGAAGATGATATTGAATTTCCAAAGATTTCTGATTATTGTTTCTCTGTTGATGTTTCAGGTATCCTCTGTGCAATGAACAACCTAGGAGACAAGGCAAGATGGCCCCGAAACAATGACAAACCGTCAGGATGGAAAGATAAATCTAAGTGGCGTGCTTACCACGAGGATTTCGGACATCTCACCGAAGATTGCATCACTTTAAGGAAGGAACTGAGCTATCTGCTGTCAAAAGGATATCTCAAAGAACTTTTCAGTCACCGGAAAAACAAGACGGAGAATAAAGAGCCTGTTCAAACAAGACCACCATCTCCTCTACCAATTACTAAGGTAGTCAATGTAATTAGTTGTGGATCTAACATTTGTGGTACTTCTTATTCTGCAGCCAAAAGATTTGCCAAGCAAGCAAAGGATGAAAAAACTGAAAGACTCACAAAGATGTCGCAGCTTACAACCCAAGATGTCATCTTCTTTGAAGAAGGCGACAGGGATAATGTTATGGATCCACATCATGATGCCTTGGTAATTGCACTACATATTGCCAACTGCAGAGTAAGGCGTATCCTAATAGATGGGGGCAGTTCAGTTAACATTATTATGTTGGGTGCCTTGAAGGAAATGAAGATTCCAGAATCAAGTATTGTTAGAAGATCTTCAGTTTGTAGGTTTCAGTGGGGAGACCAAGGAAATAGTAGGAGAGATCAAGCTTCTGGTGTATGTTGAAGGTATCAACTCCATGGAAATATTTTGTGTGATAGATAGTGCAACATGTTATAATGTGATCTTGGGCAGATCGTGGATCCAAGGGATGAAAGCAGTATCGTCCACTTATCATCAGTGTGTGAAGATGCTGACACCTTGGGGAGTTATCAAAATCTACAACGACCAACAATCAGCTAAGGAATGCTACATGACATCTATGAAGGCGTCGACATCCCCACGACAAGCATAGCAATTAAAGAGAAGGCATGTGAGGTCTTGGAAGCAAGTGAGCATGATGTGAAAGAAGTATTTTTGGATCCCTCTAATCCAGATCTCAAGGTGCTGATTGGTCAAGATGTACCAGCAGAAATTGAAGAAAACTTGTCAATCTTTTAAAGAATAGAGTTAAAAGCTTTGCATGGAAACATGAAGATATGACAGGTATAAGTAAGGATGTCATCACCTACAAGCTCAACATAGATCCATCTTTCAGGCCAGTACACCAAAGAAGAAGAAATTTTGCACATGAAAGGAATTTGATCATCCAGGAAGAAGTGGACAGGTTGCTCAAAGCGAAGATGATCAGGGAAGTTGAATATCTGAGATGGTTAGCAAACGTAGTAGTATTGAAAAAAAATGGCAAGTGGAGAGTTTACGTCGACTTCAGGGATTTGAACAAAGCTTGTCCTAAAGATCCTTTCCCTTTGCCGCACATTGACACCCTAGTTGATGCCACCTCTGGACATGAGTTCTTGACATTCATGGATGCATCTTCAGGATTTTAGCAGATCCAGATGGAGCCATCAGACCAGGAAGACACCGCCTTTATAACTCCTACATGTATATATTGTTATATTGCAATGCCTTTTGGTCTAAGAAATGCAGGTGCAACATACCAGAGACTAGTTAACATGATGTTCAAAGATCATATTGGGGACACAATGGAAGTGTACATCAACGATATGGTGATAAAATCAAAGAAAGCTGAAGACCATGTACGAGATCTTACTCAAGCCTTCGATATCTTGGACGCCTTCAACATAAAATTGAATCCAACAAAGTGCAACTTTGGCATGAAATCCGGTAAGTGTAGTACCCTAGGCCATAGTTATGTTTAAACTTGAACCGTTATGTATCATCTTTATCATTTATTATAGAGCATGTTTATTTTGTTCACTATATGTTTGCATGTTTATTATATTGAACTGCGTCCCTAGTTGTTGTGAACAACTAGTATATGTTGGTAATGGATAATCATGGAGATGATTATATACATGGAGATGCACATTACACTTATGGATACTTGCTATAGAACAAGTATTGGACATGACCTACTTATGAGAGATTTATGACATGGTCTGTTGTCATGATTAAATCTCATGATAGTCGTGTTATTGAATCCTTTGTACCTGAGATTATCATCATCCTCTACATGGTGAAGATCGTGTTTGATATAGCCTAACACTATCTTTAATCGGATAGCAATAAGGGCTATTTTGGCACAATTGGATTCATGTAGGGAAGAATGATAAGTCAAGATGGGATTTGTCCCTCTTATGAAGAGAGATGTTTGCTTGGGCCCCTCGATGAATGATGTTGATAAAATGTGTGGCCACACTCAAATAATTTAATAGAGATCAAATGCATTTGGTTTATCAACATATTCGGAATCGAGAAAGTATTGAACATGTGAGTTGACATGGACCATGACTCATGTTCAATAGGATATCGTAGACAAAGGGATTGTGATATTTAATCTATCGAGGAATCAAGCTTTGATGTTATATTAATTGGGTGGATATAATGGTTTGCTAGAAACCACTTATATCTTGTGAGGTCGATGTTTCGACTCACTACCAACTTAAATATAATTCCTACTGGGTCACACACAAAGAACGAATTTGATTTAGGCTGAAAATTGGAATTTGGGATCTGAGGTTGTTGCACGGTCGTGTGCTTGTTTTTGGAGCGGCCGTGCAAGAGTTGCTTTGAAGCGGCCGTGCAAAAGTTACATGGGCGTGCTTTAGTAAACTGCACGGCCGTGCATAGCGGCGCTGAGAGTCCATTTTGGCTTCGGAAAATGAGTCTTTTCCCTAATAGTTAGGGTTACTTGCCAAGTATAAATAAGACCTTTTGCCCAGCCAATAGACACACGATTTTTGGGTTTTAGAAACACAAAATCATTGATTTTGATTGATAATCAAAGATCAAAAACACACAAATTAATTCCATATTCAGCCATTGATTATTGAATATTGATTCAATAATCGGAGGATCATCTAGCAATCCTACAAGAAGCGTTCTTGGTTCGTTCGCGTGTGGATTACAAATAGAGGGTGATTATTTTATCACCTAAAGCTTGAAGACTTACATTCGTTGATTCATCCCAAGGCATAGAACAAGGAGAAGATCAAAACCTTCATCAACGATTTTGAGATTCGTTTTTGAGATTCAATTTTCAGATTTGATTTCAAGTAAACATAATCGCATTCAAGGTATGTAAAATCTATCTCATGTATTTTTCTAATCTCTTCATGCTAGACGGATCATAGGGATAGGGTTTTGATTGTTATTTCTAAGTTCTGCTGCGTTTGTAACCCCAAAACCCAACAGTGGTATCAGAGCCCTGTCATGCCATGATTAGGATTGAAATTGGCATGCTTGATTTAATTTGATTATTTGCTATCCATGCTATATGAAATAGATCTAGATTTTTTGTGTTTTGTTTTTATGAAAACAAGTATATATGATATGCCATGGTTATTATTTATGATGGATTAATATGATTAGTTTATCACATAGGTTGATGAATTGTTTAATATCATTAAATTAATTTTTTTAATTTCTCAAAATTGAATCAAGTTGTTTGTATGAAATTTTGTGAAGCCCTATGTTCATAATTATGTAAAAATGAGATTTATGTTACAACCATGCGATGTTTGTTACAATGTGAAAACCTTCTAAATATTTAAGTCTTATGCCATTCCTTGATTAGAACACTTGTGAAATTTTAGGGTATTTGATGTAGTTTTAACTCAGTTGGGTGCATCTTATATCTTAATTTGTGATCAATATGAGATAATGGTTGATGTAGTTTTGACTCAGTTAGGTACACGTTTCATGTCTCATACGTTTGAAAAAGGTTTTGACTTAATTGGTACTTTCAAATGAGATTTGACCCAAGGCATAGATGAGATTTAAAACATGTTTTTGACATATGATGTCTAAGGAAATCTCATAAAAGATCTAAGAGTCATATAGTGATATGATTGATATGTTTCTACCTAAATAGCTTGATTTCGGGCATTGACTCAGTTAAACCAAAATCAAATGAAATATGGATCTTAGCCTACTATGATTATATGATACATGTTTGTATTTGAAGGTGTACAATTTAGTGAGAGTATTTATGAAATACATTATTTACTCTTAGATGATAAATGTGTTGATATTGATATATGCTTACATTGTTTGCATATTTTATTTTAGACTGGCTCATCACAATAACCAACCCCTGTTACTGCGATCAGTCCTTGAGAAGGACAAGCTTGAAGAGAGCGGTACAAACTATTCTGATTGGATCAGAAGCCTTAGAATTGTTCTAAGGCAAGAGAAGAAACTGTACGTTCTCGATGAACCCATTCCACCTCAACCTGCTGTAAATGCTTCTAGGGCAGTTAGGAATGCACATAAGAAACATAATGATGATTCCCGGACTTTCCTAAAGTTCAGGGGCAATTTGGGAACTTTCCCAAACCTTTCAAGGGGTGAAGGACTTATTAGGAATTAAAATTCCACGTAGTCCCTCAGTGGAAAAGAGCTTCTAGAATGCCACCTTTCATGGTTTTAGAAATAGGCTGAGTCACTAATGGATAAGACCGCACGGCTTCATTAGCCAAAGGTTACAGCCGCACGGCTTTATTAGCCAACACAAAACTGCCTATAAATAGAGGCCTCCTCTATTCATTTTAGAAGGGAATTTGGAGCACTGTTACTCTGCCAAAATACAAACACGAATTTCCAGAAATCTGAAACTACTCAAAATCACCTCACTCCTCTCTAAAACCCTCCAAAGTTGCTCCTTCCGTAGGAAACCTTCTAGGGAGATAGAGGAACACCACCATTGGTAATCTCTCCTCCTCTTCTCTTTAAAATATACTTGTCATTCTTGCTATATTGCTCTTTGCTATTTATATTACTATTTACTTGCTTTATATTTGATTTATTGCTATAAAAATTAAGTCTTTATCCATGTAGATCATAATACCCCCATTCCCCTATCACATATGATTCATGGAGGATCCATCCCAAGGATGAACAATAAAACCTCAAATGGCTTGTTCTAGGGTGGATCTCTCACATGATGATGTGAAAATAGCATCTTTTTCATATAAAAATGCCATCTTTTCATTAAAAATGTCATCTTTATTCATATAAATGTCATCCCCCTTCCCATAGACCTTGCTTCCAGGGATTGTCCACCTAATGGTTCTTAAAGGACATAGGAAAGCCATAAAGGTCCTCCCTTTACATTTATAGTCTTAGCTTGCATCATGTTCATTACATATGTTAGCATAAAAATGTCATCTTTACTTTAAAATGCATTCCACATGTCCCTCATGGTTGGATCACTCTCAAAGGATTGCCTAGTGACCTTCATAAGGCACAAAAAGGCATGAGATGAGTATAAAGATCCAATCTTTATACCCCTCCCTTAGTCCCCTTTGGTACATGAAGCATCTCTTGGAGCGTAATGGTGTAAAGGTCCTATCTTTACATCATTTCCTCCACAGAAAGATGCCATAGCCGGATATTTCTTTAGAAAATGATGAACTTGAGCCCCTACATCTCCGATCATCACTTGAGATGAGCATAAATGTCCCTATCAAGCTCAAATCGTCTCAAGATGTATGATTGATGGGCAAAGGTCCTTCCTTTCTAAAGAGTCTCATCCTTGGACTATAAAAAAGGTGTCCCTATCTTGATCACATGTGACTCAAGGTCTCATAATGATGATCATAAGTCCAAGATGAGTACGGGCTCAAAGTCCCGAACATATCAAACTCCAAGGAATCCCGAGTGATAACCAACTCATGGTTTATACGTCCGGAAGACAACTTGACACATTCCCCCCTTTTATCAAAACACATCCCACACACGAAAGCACAAAGGCAAGCATGAAAGTCGGATCTTGGAAGACTTGCTTCGGCAAGGCTCCTTGGGTGAACGCCAAACGTTCTTCCCAAGGGGTAACTTAACCTTCGGACCCAAATCCTTTTTTTCAAAGTTTTGAGAAAATCAAAATGGCGTGGCAACTCCGTTTTTCAATTTAAACCGGATGTCTTCAAACCGATGTGAGGCAGTGACCCCTTACACGAGAAAGAGGTTAAAAACAAGAGAAGAGAGCCGCGATCTTGGGTACCACATTCACAGGAGCGCTTAAAGGAAATGTTCCAAGTGCAAGCAAGAAATGAGCGGTTTGATGTGGTTAAGGCCCTAACTGCATGCAAGATGCAAGAGGGGCAATCGGTAGGATCTCATGTCCTTAAGATGAAGGGTCACATTGAGCGTCTTGAAAGGCTTGGTAATCCGATGAGTTTGGAACTCGCCACGAATTTGATATTAAATTCATTGCCTGAAAATTATGGTCATTTTATTATGCACTATCTGTTAGTGTTATGCCCTAGGCCTATAGTTGATAGACTTATGTGTTGACATTATTTATTATTATATGAGAAGTTTATTATTTGATTATTATATGTTTTGCATATTTGTTTATAATAATCTCTGTCCCTAATTATTAAGAGAATAATTAGTATAAATGTTAATGGATAATCATATGATGATTATATACATAGAGATGCACATTAAATTTATGGGTACTTGTTAGAGAACAAGTGACTGGACTTGACCCGTATGAGATTTATGTCATGGTCAAATGTCATAATTAAATCTCATAAGGTCACTTCATTTAGTCCCTAGACCTGAGATTATCATGACCTTACATATGATGAAAGTCATGTTTGATTTTAGTCAAACAATATCTTAACACGATATTTATAAAGGCTAATTTTGGCATGATCGGATTCATGATGGGAAGGATGATAAGTCAAGATGGAATTTGTTCCTCGAAAGAGAGATGTTTTGCTTGGGCCCCTCGATGAGTGATAATGATGAAAGTGTATGGACATACCCCAATACGATTGGATTATCATTATCCTCGGAATCGAGAAAGCATTGAACAAAGACAAGTTGACGAGGACCATGACTTGTGTTCAATATAACATCGTGAGACAAAGGGAGAAAAGGAAGTGTACCATTGGAAACGTGAACTCTTACGTTATATTATTTGGGTAGACATAATGGCTTGCTAGAGTCTGCTTACGTCTTATGAGAGTCGATATGATCGAGCTCATTGCCAACATAATATAATCCTATTGGGTCACACACAATTAGAATGAATTGATTAAACCATTGGAAGAATGATTGAGAAATTCCTCATCAGCCTTGTATGGTCGTGCAACACAACAAGGCAATGTGCCTCGTGTGGTCGTGCGACATAACAGGTCCTGAGGCAGTTTTACAGAATCCTTTCCTAATTTGATTAGGAATCATATGCTATACTAATGTAGTATAAATATGAACATCTGTTAACCCTAAAAAGCTAGCCGAAATTCTGAAAAGAAATTCACAACATATATTCTCAATATTCTTCATAGGTTTAAGAGATCTAGCAATCTTCAAGAAGCTTTTCTTGGTTCATTCAAAGGTGTGGATACCGAAAGAGGGTCTTCGCTCATTCAACGATCAAGGCGTAGAGTTCAAGCAATCTGAAGAACGAAGTTTGTGATTCGAAATCACGTTATTAAATCGTTCGATAGCTCAAGAACAGAAAGCATTCAAGGTTGGTTATTTCTATCTCATAGTTTTTCAAGTTAATTGTATAGAACGGATCCTAGGCTCTTGGGTTTTGTGTTAATTAGATGCTTAAATTCCGCTACGCATGGACCCATAAAACCCAACAGTGGTATCAGAGCCCCGTTCGTATCATTATGTTTGAATTAACGTGCTAGAAAAGTAATATAAATCGTTTATATGTTCTTTTGCATGTTATGTATGCTATAGATTGATTGTTATTGAAAAAATATGCCTAAATCGTGTTCTATTGATATTGAATTAAATCTGTTAAAAGTTGTTTACAAGATTTAATTGCTCTGTGATTTAGAATTGATTGAATTCTAGAAATCTGCAAATTGTCATCTTGTGTCACGCGACAGAACCTGCTTCTGTCACACGACACTTCTTGCCTAATCTGGACAGTATCAGTTTGTTGAACAATCCTGCTAATCTGTGAATGTGTTTACAATCTGATATGTTTATGTATTAATCTGGATGCTATAAATTTCTAGAAATTAAGTTTATAGGGCTATGCTAGATTAATTCATTGTTTATGCATGCTTAGTTAATTAAAATATGATTTTATTAATTGTTGCAAAGCATGAATAATGTGTTCTTACGTGTTAAGAATTTTAGATGTTTAGTTGAAACATTATATTATAATTTCCTGAGTGTTTAGATTGAAACATTAAGATTTTGGTTTATGATTGTTTATGAGAAACAAGCCATATTACGCAAAATTTTAAAAGGAAACTGATTGTTTAATTAAAGTGTTGATTAAATTGCAAATCAGAGCTGATTTCTGATTGTGCATGTCTAGGAGAGTTCTGTCGAAGGAGAGATTTGGTACTTAAGTAGTCCTTGTGACTCACCTATCTTCCTGGGAACTTACTTGGTGCACGATTATGACTATCTTTGCTGATACGCTTATAATCTACTTTAAAGAACCTTCATTTAACTTTTAAGTTCTTTATACCAATTCATGATTAAAACACTTCAGACCATTCAGATAGATTTGGGTGGGCTTGCCATAGCAAGGTACTTTGATTCTATTCGAATGCGAGCAAGATGAGGAAATGGTGGTTCCTATACGTTTAAAGTGAATGAACTTAATTGGGTTATCAAAATGGTTTTGGACCCAAGGCATAAGATGAGATTAAAATATGCTTAGACATATGATGTCTTGAACAAATCTCATAAAAGATCTAAGAGCATATATGTGATATGATTGATGTTTCTACCTAATTAATTTAGTTTTGAGCGGTTTACCATAGAAAACTTGAAATTAAATTAAAGTTGGATCTTAGCCCATTAAATGTATATTATGCTTATTTGCATTGGAAGGTGTATAATTTAGTGGGAGCATTTTATGTAAATGCATTATACTTCGCATATGACATGTTTACTTATATGTGTTCATATTTTTGTATATCTTTTTGTAGAATAAATGACATCAAACAATAATCATTTTTCACTGTGATCTCTCCTTGAGAAGGAGAAGTTGGAAGAGAATGGTACAAACTATATGGATTGGATCCGTAGCGTGAGAATTGTTCTCAGGCAAGAGGAAAAACTGTACGTTCTCGAGGAACCTATTCCACCTGAACTTGCTGTCAATGCTACTAGGGTAGTGAAGGATCAATATCTGAAGCACAAACGTGATTCTACAGATGTTGGATGCCTCATGCTCTCCGCCATGTGCAAGAACCTTCAGAAGGATCTTGAGCACTTGGGGACAGTTGATCTAAACAAGCTAGGCAAGAAAGGTACAACACAGTTAAGGTCCTGACCTCATGCAAGATGAGTGAAGGAAAAGATGTTGGTCCCCATGCTCTTAAGTTGAAGGGCCACATTGAGCATCTTGAAAGGCTCGGTTTTCCAACTAGCCAAAAGTTGGCTACTGACATAATATTGAATTCATTGCCCAAAAGTTTTAGTAATTTTATAATGCACTATAACATGGGAGGCATGAATAAAAACCTTTCCGAGTTAGTTCAAATGTTGAACACTGCGGAAACCAATATTGTCGAGAAGAAAACCGATCAAGTGCTGATGGTTAACAAGGGGAAGGGTTTCAAGGGTAAGGGAAAGGAAAATGTTGCTAATTCTAAGGCAAATGTTGCCAAACCCAAAGTGGCTGCCAAGCCTAAAGAGGCTAAGCCCAAGTCCCAAGAGGACGCAGTCTGCTTCCATTACAATGAGATTGGACATTGGAGGAGAAACTGCACAAAATACAAGGAAGCACTGAAGAAGAGCAAAGGTGTTGCTTCGACTTCAGGTATCTTTGTTATAGATATATTCCTATCTACTTCTAGTTCTTGGCTATTGGATACCGGATGTGGAACTCACATTTGTCTAAATGTGCAGGGTCTAAAGAACAAAAGGATGCTTGAAGAGGGTGAAGTGGACCTACGCGTGGGGAATGGAGCAAGAGTTGCTGCATTAGCCGTATGAACTTATGAAGTTACTTTACCTAGTGGACTAATACTTGTTTTGAACAATTGATATTACGTTCCAGCTTTAAGTAGGAATATTATTTCAATTTCATGTTTGGATAATTAAATTTTTAATTTTCTTATATGTGATAAGAAGTTTTCCATTTACAAGAGTGATATGCATTATTGTACTGCTGTTTCATTCAATGGCCTTTATATCCTTGATGTTGAAAATCGTGATAATGATGTCTATAACATTAACAAGAGATCCAAAGCCCAATGATGTAAACCACACTTACTTATGGCATTGTCGTCTTGGCCATATAAATGAGAAACGCATTTCTAAACTCCACAAAGATGGACTTTTAGACTCACATGATTATGAATCTTATGAGACATGCGAATCTTGTTTGCTTGGCAAGATGACCAAGGACCCATTTACCAAAACTGGTGAAAGGGCGGGCGACTTATTAGACCTCATACATACCGACGTGTGTGGACCTATGAGTAGCGATGCTAGGCGAGGATTTCGGTACTTCATAACATTCACTGATGATTAGTAGATTTGGATATGTTTATCTAATGAAACATAAAAGTGAATTGTTTGAGATATTTTGAATATTTCAAAATGAGGTGCAAAACCAACTTGGCAAAACTATTAAAGTACTCCGATCCAATCGAGGTTGTGAATATTTGAGCCAAGAATTTGACAGTCATCTTAAGAGTTGTGGAATCGTTTCAGAACTCTCTCCACCCGAAACACCACAATGGAATGGTGTGTCTGAAAGGAGGAATAGAACCTTGTTGGACATGGTTCGTTCTATGATGAGTCAAGTTGAGCTTCCTTTATCCTTTTGGGGACATGCACTAGAAACTGATGCTTTTACTATAAACAGAGTTCCTACCAAATCGGTTCAAAAGACCCCATATGAGATGTGGCATGGAAGAAAACCTAGTTTGTCTTTCATGAAGATTTGGGGTTGCGATGCATATGTCAAGAAGATAACTTTTGACAAGCTAGCACCTAACTCTGATAAATGTGTTTTCGTGGGTTATCCTGAGGAAACCAAAGGATACTATTTCTACAACCAAAACGAGAACAAAGTGTTTGTTGCTCGAAATGGTACTTTCTTAGAAAAGGAGTTTCTTCGCAAAGGAACCAGGGGGTAAAATAGATCTCGAAGAAATTCGAGAAGCCGAAAACAACATTGAACCTATGGTAGAGACTGAACCAAGTTCACAAGTAGTTGTGGAACCAGTTCAAGATGCACAAGTTCTTTGCCGAAGTGGTATGTCACGATCCGAACCCGAGAGATATGGATTTCTCGTTACGGAAAGTGATGAAGTGGAGTTAATCAAAAACGATGAACCTACTTGCTATCAAGAGGCGATGTCCGCTCCTGATTTGGAAAAAGGGAAAGAAGCCATGAAGTTCGAGTTACAATCCATGGCTGATAATCAAGTTTGGAACTTGATTGATCCACCCGAAGGTGTAAAAACCCATAGGGTGCAAATGGGTCTTCAAGAAGAAGAGAGACATGGATGGGAAGGTGCACACCTATAAGGCTAGGCTTGTAGCTAAGGGATATAGGCAGATTCATGGAATCGACTATGATGAAACCTTTTTGCCTGTAGCTATGCATAAGTCTATTAGAATTTTAATTGCATAGCCGCATATTATTACTATGAGATATGGCAATAGATGTCAAGATAGCCTTCCTTAATGGGAAGTTACTTGAGGATGTATACATGATACAACCAGAAGGTTTTGTCAGTCCAGAAAATTCTAAAAGGGTGTGTAAGTTGCAGAAATCCATTTATGGATTGAAGCAAGCTTCTAGGAGTTGGAATCTACGTTTTGATGAAGCAATCAAAGAGTTTGGCTTTATCAAGAACGAAGATGAACCTTGTGTATACAAGAAAATTAGTGGGAGCATAGCACTATTTTTAGTGTTGTATGTCGATGATATCTTACTCATTGGAAATGACATTCCTGCACTACAGACTGTCAAGTCTTGGTTGGGAAAGTGCTTTTCAATGAAAGATATGGGCGAAGCTGCATATATCCTTGGTATCAAGATCTATAGAGATAGATCCAAGAGGATGATTGGTTTAAGTCAAAGTACTTACATTGACAAGGTTCTTAGAAGATTCCAAATGAAAAATTCTAAAAGAGGAAACTTGCCAATGTTGCATGGTATATCTCTTAGCAAGACTCAAAGTTCTAAGACTAATGATGAGTGAAAGAGAATGAATGGTATTCCATATGCTTCGGCAATTGGGTCTATCATGTATGCTATGTTATGTACTAGACCCGATGTCTTGTGTTCTCTAAGCATGACGAGTAGGTACCAATCGGATCCCGGCGAACCACATTGGATAGCAGTCAAGAATATCCTCAAGTACTTATGAAGAACTAAGGATGTATTCTTGGTCTTTGGAGGAATGGAAGAAGATCTTGTAGTGAAAGGCTACACAGATGCTAGCTTCCAAACCGACAAGGATGATTTCAGATCGTAGTCTGGATTTTTGTTTACGCTGAATGGAGGCACTGTGAGTTGGAAAAGTTCCAAGCAAAGTACCGTCGCTGATTCTACAACTGAAGCTGAGTACATAGCGACATATGATACAGCTAAGGAAGCCATTTGGATCAAAAATTTCATTAGTAATTTGGAAGTTGTTCCAAGCATCAAAGATCCTATTGAACTTTACTGTGACAACAATGGTGCCATTGCACAAGCAAAAGAACCAAGGTCACACCAGAGATCCAAACACATACTTCGACGTTTCCACATTATCCGAGAGATATGTGAAAGGGAAGATGTAAAGATATGCAGAGTAGACACTAATGACAACGTGGCGGACCCATTAACTAAGGCTCTCCCGCAAGATAAGCATGATGATCATGTTAGGTCCATGGGTATTCGATACATGGGAGATTGGACCTAGTGCAAGTGGGAGACTGTTAGTGTTATGCCCTAGGCCTATAGTTGATAGACTTATGTATTGACATTATTTATTATTATATGTGAAGTTTATTATTTGATTATTATATGTTTTGCATATTTGTTTATAATATTCTTCATCCCTAATTATTAAGAGAATAATTAGTATAAATGTTAATGGATAATCATATGATGATTATATGCATAGAGATACACATTAAATTTATGGGTACTTGTTAGAGAACAAGTGACTAGACTTGACCCGTATGAGATTTATGTCATGGTCAAATGTCATAATTAAATCTCATAAGGTCACTTCATTTAGTCCCTAGACCTGAGATTATCATGACCTTACATATGATGAAAGTCATGTTTGATTTTAGTCAAACGATATCTTAGCACGATATTTATAAAGGCTAATTTTGGCATGATCGGATTCATGATGGGAAGGATGATAAGTCAAGATGGAATTTGTCCCTCGAAAGAGAGATGTTTTGCTTGGGCCCCTCGATGAGTGATAATGATGAAAGTGTATGGCCATACCCCAATACGATTGGATTATCATTATACTCGGAATCGAGAAAGCATTGAACAAAGACAAGTTGACGAGGACCATGACTTGTGTTCAATATAACATCGTGAGACAAATGGAGAAATGGAAGTGTACCATTGGAAACGTGAACTCTTACGTTATATTATTTGGGTAGACATAATGGCTTGCTAGAGTATGCTTATGTCTTATGAGAGTCGATATGATCGAGCTCATTGCCAACATAATATAATCCTATTGGGTCACACACAACTAGAATGAATTGATTAAACCATTGGAAGAATGATTGAGAAATTCCTCATCAGCCTTGTATGGTCGTGCGACACAACAAGGCAATATGCCTCGTGTGGTCTTGCGACATAACAGGTCCTGAGGCGGTTTTACAGAATCCTTTCCTAATTTGATTAGGAATCATATACTATACTAATGTAGTATAAATATGAACGTCTGTTAACCCTAAAAAGCTAGCCGAAATTCTAAAAAGAAATTCACAACATATATTCTCAATATTCTTCATAGGTTTAAGAGATCTAGCAATCTTCAAGAAGCTTTTCTTGGTTCATTCAAAGGTGTGGATATCGAAAGAGTGTCTTCGCTCATTCAACGATCAAGGCCTAGAGTTCAAGCAATCTGAAGAATGAAGTTTGTGATTCGAAATCACGTTATTAAATCGTTCGATAGCTCAAGAACGAAAAGCGTTCAAGGTTGATTATTTCTATCTCATAGTTTTTCAAGTTAATTGTGTAGAATGGATCCTAGGCTCTTGGGTTTTGTGTTAATTAGATGCTTAAATTACGCTGTGCATGGACCCATAAAACCCAACACTATCACATGACTGGCATGGATAAGAATCTCTCGGAATTGCATGCGATGCTTAAGACCGCAGAGAAGAATATCAAGAAGCCTCGAACCGATACTGTGTTAATGGTTAACAAAGGCAAAGGGTTCAAGAAAGATGGCAAAGGTAAGGCAAGTGTTTGCTAAACCTAAGGCAAAAGTTGATTTCCTCAGAGGCTCCCAAAGTGTCTCAAAAGGATGCGGTTTGCTACCATTGCCAAGAGGTTGGTCATTGGAAGCGCAACTGCAAGGGTTACAAGGAAGGCCTAAAGGCGAAGAAGGGCAATGCGATTGCTTCTGATACAGGTATCTATATGATAGATATTTTCCTTTCTGTTTCTAGTTCATGGGTATTAGATACCGGATGTGGATCTCACACTTGTTTAAATGTGCAGGGACTAAGGAATAGAAAGCTACTCAAACAAGGTGAAGTTGACCTACGTGTGGGAAATGGAGCAAGAGTTGATGCATTAGCCATAGAGACATATGATGTAACTTTACCTAGTGGCTTAGTACTTGTTTTGAACAATTGTTACTATATTCCGGATTTGAGTAGGAATATTATTTCTGTTTCTTGTTTGGATAATGAAGGGTATAATTTTCTTATTAAGAATAAGAAGTTTTATATTTATTTAAATGATATGCTTTATGGTATTGCAAATTCATTTAATGGCCTTTATGTTCTTGATGTTGATGAGAAACAAAATAGTCTTGAAAATGTTTATCATGTGGACAAGAAGTCTAAATCGAATGACGTGAACAAATCGTTCATGTGGCATTGCCGGCTTAGTCATATAAACGAGAAACGCGTTTCTAAACTCCACAAAGATGGAATGTTAGACTCACATGATTATGAATCATATGAGATATGCGAATGTTGTTTATTGAGCAAAATGACCAAAACACCCTACACTAAGAGTTGTGAAAGGGCTAGTGACTTATTGGGCTTAATACATACTGATTTATGCGGACCAATGAGCAGCATTGCTAGGGGAGGATTTTAGTATTTCATTACATTCACCGATGACTTATCTAGATATGGCTATGTCTATCTGATGAAGTCCAAAAGTGAATCGTTTGAGATGTTTAGAATATTTCAAAATGAAGTACAAAATCAACTTGGCAAAACAATTAAAGCACTTTGATCCGATCGTGGTGGTGAGTATATGAGCCAAGAGTTTGACAATCATCTCAAAAACAGTGGAATTGTTTCAGAGTTGACACCACCCAGAACGCTACAATGGAATGGTGTTTCCGATAGGAGGAATAGAACCCTATTAGATATGGTTCGTTCGATGATGAGTCAAGTAGACCTTCCTATATCCTTTTGGGGACATGCATTAGAGACTGCTGCGTTCACACTTAATAGAGTCCCTACTAAATCGGCTCCTAAGACCCCACATGAGATGTGGCATGGAAGAAAACCTAGTTTGTCTTTCATGAAGATTTGGGGTTGCGAAGCTTATGTGAAGAGACTTGTCTCTGATAAGTTAGCACCTAAATTTGACAAGGTTATTTTCGTTGGTTAGCCTAAGGAAACCAAAGGGTATTACTTTTACAACCGCGTTTAGAACAAAGTGTTTGTTGCTCAATATGGTACTTTTCTTGAGAAACAGTTTCTCAATAAAGCATCTAGTGGAAGTAAAATTGATCTCGAAGAAGTTCAAGAACCCGAAAATAACATGGAATCGATAGTACAGACTGAACCAAGTCCACAAGAAGTTGTGGAACCGGTTAAAGATCCACAAGTCCATCGTAGATCGGATAGGTTACGATCCTTACCCAAGAGATATGGACTTCTCGTGTCGGAAAGTAATGAGGTGGACGTCATTGAGAATGACGAACCTACTTCCTATCAAGAGGCAATGTCCGATCCCGATTCAGATAAATGGTTAGAAGCCATGAAATCCGAATTGCAATCCATGTCGGAAAATCAAGTTTGGAACTTGATTGAGCCACCTGAAGGTGTAAACACCATAGGGTGCAAGTGGGTCTTCAAGAAGAAGACTGACATGGATGGGAAGGTGCAAACTTACAAGGCTAGACTTGTAGCAAAGGAATATAAGCAAACTCATGGTGTAGACTATGATGAAACCTTCTCGCCTGTTGCCATGCTTAAGTCTGTTAGAATTTTGATTGCAATAGCTACGCATTATGACTATGAGATATGGCAAATGGATGTCAAAACTGCTTTCCTTAATGGAAAACTGCTTGAGGATGTGTATATGACACAACCCGAAAGTTTTGTCAATCCAAGAAATTCTAACAAGGTGTGCAAGTTGCAGAGATCCATTTATGGATTGAACCAAGCTTCTAGGAGTTGGAATCTTCATTTTGATGAGAAAATCAAAGATTTTGGTTTTGTCAAGAATGAAGATGAACTTTGTGTATACATGAAATTCAGTGGGAGCGTAGTATTATTTCTCTTATTGTATGTCGACGATATCTTACTCATTAGAATTGACATTCCTGCGCTTCATACTGTCAAGTCTTGGTTAGAGAAATGTTTCTCAATGAAATATATGGGCGAAGCCGCTTACATCCTTGGTATCAAGATCTATAGAGATAGATCTAAGAGGATAATTGATTTGAGTCAAAGTACCTACATTGACAAGGTTCTTAGAAGATTCAAAATGGAAAATTCTAAGAGAGGCAACTTGCCAATGGGTCATGGTGTTACTCTTAGAAAGACGCAGTGTCCTAAGACAGCTGATGAGCGAAACAGGATGAATGAAGTTCCATACGCTTCGGCTATTGGATCTATCATGTACGCTATGATTTGTACTAGACCCGACGTCTCGTATGCTTTCAGCATGACTAGTCGTTACCAATCTGATTCGGGTGAGAACCATTGGATGGCAGTCAAGACAATCCTTAAGTACTTAAGAAGGACTAAGGATGCATTATTGGTATTTGGAGGGATGGAAGAAGATCTTGTTGTAAGAGGTTACACAGATGCTAGCTTCCAAACCGACAAAGATGATTTCCGATCGCAGTCGGGATTTGTGTTTATGCTTAATAGAGGTGTGATATGTTAAAAGAGTTCCAAGTAGAGTACTATTGCCAATTCTACTACTGAGGCTGAATACATAGCGGCATCCGATGCAGCTAAGGAGGCAATTTGGATCAAGAAGTTCATTAGTGAGTTGGAAGTTGTTCCAAGTATCACTAATCCGGTGGAACTTTATTGTGACAATAATGGTGCCATTGCACAAGAAAATGAACCAAGGTCACATCAGCGATCCAAACATATACTTAGATGTTTCCATCTCATTTGAGAGTTCATTAATCAGGGAGATGTTAAGATATGCAAAGTATCAACCGATGATAACATTGGGGATCAGCTTACAAAGCCCCTCGCACAAACAAAGCATGATGGTCATGTGAGGTCCATGGGTATTCGATACATAGATGGATCCTAGTGCAAGTGGGAGATTATTGGTGTAGTGCCCTAGGCCATAGTTATGTTTAAACTTGAACCGTTATGTATCATCTTTATCAATTATTATAGAGCTTGTTTATTTTGTTCACTATATGTTTGCATGTTTATTATATTGAACTGTGTCCCTAGTTGTTGTAAACAACTAGTATAAGTTGGTAATGGATAATCATGGAGATGATTATATGCATGGTGATGCACATTAAACTTATGCATACTTGCTAGAGAACAAGTATTGGACATGACCTACTTATGAGATTTATGACATGGTCTGTTGTCATGATTAAATCTCATGATAGTCGTGTTATTGAATCATTTGTACCTGAGATTATCATCGTCCTCCACATGGTGAAGATCGTGTTTGATATAGTCTAACACTATCTTTAATTGGATAGCAATAAGGGCTATGTTGGCACGATTGGATTCATGTAGGGAAGAATGATAAGTCAAGATGGGATTTGTCCCTCTTATGAAGAGAGATGTTTGCTTGGGCCTCTCGATGAATGATGTTGATGAAATATGTGCCCACACTCAAATAATTTGATAGAGATCAAATGCATTTGGATTATCAACATATTCGGAATCGAGAAAGCATTGAACATGTGAGTTGACATGGACCATGACTCATGTTCAATAGGACATCGTGGACAAAGGGATTGTGACATTTGATCTATCGAGGAATCAAGCTTTGATGTTATATTAATTGGGTGAATATAATGGTTTGCTAGAAACCACTTATGTCTTGTGAGGTCAATGTTTCGACTCACTACCAACATAAATATAATTCCTAGTGGGTCACACACAAAGAACGAATTTGATTTAGGCTGAAAATTGGAATTTGGGATCTGAGGCTGTTGCACGGCCATGCGCTTGTTTTTGGAGCAGCCGTGCAAGAGTTGCTGGCAGGAGCGGCCGTGCGTTGGTTTTTGGAGCGGCCATGCAAAAGTTGCACGGGCGTGCTTTAGTGAATTGTACGGTCGTGCATAGCGGCGCTGAGAGTCCGTTTTGGCTTCGGAAAAGGAGTCTTTTTCCGTAATAGCTTTTTCCGTAATAGTTAGGGTTACTTGCCAAGTATAAATAAGACCATTTGCCCAGCCAATAGACACATGATTTTTGGGTTTTAGAAACACAAAATCATTGATTTTTATTGAGAATCAAATATCAAAAACACCCAAATTAATTCCATATTCAGCCATTGATTATTGAATATTGATTCAATAATCGGAGGATCATCTAGCAATCCTACAAGAAGCGTTCTTGGTTCATTCGCGTTTGGATTACCAATAGAGGGTGATTATTTTATCACCTAAAGCTTGAAGACTTACATTCGTTGATTCATCACAAGGCATAGAACAAGGAGAAGATCAAAACCTTCATCAATGATTTTGAGATTCGCTTTTGAGATTCAATTTTCAGATTCGATTTCAAGTAAACATAATCGCATTCAAGGTATGTAAATTCTATCTCATATATTTTTATAATCTCTTCATGCTAGACGGATCATAGGGCTAGGGTTTTGATTGTTATTTCTAAGTTCTTCCACTGCGTTTGTAACCCCAAAACCCAACAGTTCTTAGGGTACATGGTGAGACAAAGGGGGATAGAGTCAAGCCCGGAACAGATCAGAGCCATCATCAACCTAACTTCACCTCATTCTATTAAAGATGTACAGAGATTGACAGGCAAAGTAGCAGCCCTGAATAGGTTCATTTCCAAATCCTCAGACAGATGTAAGCCGTTCTATGACATCCTGAAGAAAAATAGCAGATTTGAATGGACGGAATAACACGAGCAAGCCTTTCAAGAATTGAAGCACTACCTGTCGACGCCTCCCCTACTCACAAAGCCACAAGAAGGTGAATCATTATATGCTTACTTAGCCGTGTCAGAAGTTGCAGTTAGTGACGTCTTGGTCCGAGAACAAGATGGCGTCCAGCAGCCGATTTATCCTGAAAAATTAATTCTAGCTTTAATTACTGCTTCAATTAAATTAATGCACTATTTTGAAACTCATATTATCTATATTCGTACTAACTATCCAATCAAGAATGTTATGAGAAAGCTAGAAATGTCAGAAAGGATGGCTAAGTGGTCCATTCAGCTTAGCACTTATGATATCAGGTATGAACCAAGAACAACAATAAAATCACAAGCACTTGCAAATTTTGTGGCAGACTTCAGTCCAAGTATACAGCCAGAAGTAGAAATAGAAGTCCAACAGCTTCAAGATGGCAACATCTTACCCAAGTGGACACTATATACAGATGGTGCTTCAAACATGAGGGGGATAGGTTTAGGAATTGTCCTAAAGTCGCCACAAGGTGACATCATACCCCAGGTATAAGTACCCAAATCCGGATCGTCAAAATCCATTAAAAATTAACCGAAATCCGTTAATTGGCCCGCTCCAGGTTAACCGAAACCCGTTAAGCTCCCCATTCTCAAGCCAACAAGACGTCTTGGGACTGCCCCGTGCATCCCAATGTCAAAGCATACTCAACACACGTTATCACACGTAAAAGCACAGCTTTTCCTGAAAAACGCGCTTTCCGGCACTTTCCGGGGGCGTTTTAGGCAGTTTTCGGACAGTTATTTAAAAAATGGATAAAATCGGGAATAATGGCACGAAAACCCATGCCTTGGTGGTTCACAGGGGCTCGTGGCACGCATGCCATAGCCCTCCAGTCAACATCAATCAGATTTCAGAGTGAAAACACCAAAATACCCCTGAGATGTTGTCACAGTCCGTCCGAACTGTTTTACAGGCAAAACAGAGTTGCCAGCAAGTCCTCCCAATTTCCAAAATACCACAAAACCCCCTGAAATTCAGTATAAGTCCGTCCGAACTCTTTTGCATTTTCACCCTATAAATACAGAGGGCTGTCAAAACATTTGAAGGAGGAAAATTATTATCAATTTTCACAAATAGCCACGGCCCAAACATATTTCACCCTCTCCCGAGCCCCATTTTATCTCAATTTGCGTGAAAACCTCGTATTTCAACCGAACACGAACCTGTTGGTGTAATGCCCTAGGCTTTAGTTATGTTTAACAGAGAACCGTTATGTATCATCTTTATCGTTTAAGTTTATTATTTGATTATTATATAGTTTGCATATTTATTGTAATAATCTCCATCCCTGATTATTAAGAAAATAATTAGTATAATTTTCAATGGATAATCATATGATGATTATATGCATAGGGATGCACATTGAAATTATGGGTACTTGTTAGAGAACAAGTGACTGGACTTGACCCGTATGAGATTTATGTCATGATCAAATGTCATAATTAAATCTCATATTGTCACTTCATTTAGTTCCTAGACCTGAGATTATCATGACCTTACATATGATGAAAGTCATGTTTGATTTTAGTCAAATGATATCTTAACATGATATTTATAAAGGCTATCTTTGGCATGATCGGATTCATGATGGGAAGGATGATAAATCAAGATGGAATTTGTCCCTCGAAAGAGAGATGTTTTGCTTGGGCCCCTCGATGAGTGATAATGATGAAAGCGTGTGGCCACACCCCAATATGATTGGACTATCATTATACTCAAGATCGAGAAAGCATTGAACAAATACAAGTTGACATGGACCATAACTTGTGTTCAATATAACATCGTGAGACAAAGGGAGAAATGGAAGTGTACCATTAGAAACGTGAACTCCTACGTTATATTATTTGGGTAGACATAATGGCTTGCTAGAGTCCGCTTATGTCTTATGAGGATCGATATGATCGAGCTCATTGCCAACATAATATAATCCTATTGGGTCACACACATCTAGAATGAATTAGTTAAACCAAAGGAAGAAATGATTGAGAGTTCCTGATATGGCTTGTTCTGTAGCGCGACACAACTGGCCATCTGGCATGTTCTGTCGTGCGACACAACTAGCCACAGAGGCGGTTTACACTTGTTTCCTAATTTGATTAGGGCACAAACTCTAATACTAAAGTAGTATAAATATGAGTCGGTAAACAGCCGGAAAAGAGCCAAATTTCAAGTGAGAAAATCACCAAAAAGGTTTCTCAATATTTCTTTCATAGGTTTAAGAATCTAGCAATTCTCAAGAACTGTTCTTGGTTCATTCTAACGTGTGGATACTACTAGAGGGTCTTCGCTCGTACGACGATCAAGGCCTAGAGTTCAAATTGTCCAAAGCAATCTGAAGGTTCAAAGGTTTTGAAGATCGAAGATTGTGATTCAAAATCACACCGATAAATTGTTCGATAGCTCAAGACCGGAAAACAATTAAGGTTGGTAAATTCTATCTCATAGGAATTCAATTTAATCGTATAGAACGGATCTTAGGGCTTGGGTTTTGTGTTATTTAGATGCTTATTCCGCTGCGCATGGACCCATAAAACCCAACAATGGTATCAGAGCCCCGTTCGTATGGTTAAGTTTGAATTAACATGCTAGAATCAAGATATAAATCGTTTATATGCTTATTGCATGTTTTGTATGCGATAGAATGTTTATTGTTTATGTGAAACAATGTGAAAATCGTCTTCTGATTATGCTGAATTAAATATGTAAAAGTTGTTTACTTGATTTGATTGCTTTATGATTGGAATTGATTGAAATTCAGAAAATCTGCCAAACTGGCAACTCAAGTCGTGCGACAGAGTTGGCCACGAGGAGAAAATCCGGTAGTTGGGCTTGGTATGTCACGCGACAGATCTAGCCAACTGGCTGATGACGCCGCGCGACATAACTAGCCAATTTGGGCAGGAATCAGTTTTATATTCTTTCTGCTAATCTGTGATTATGTTTATAATCTGAGATGTTCCTGTCTTAATCTGGATGCTATAAATTTCTGGAAATTAAATTTATAGGGCTATGCTAGATTAATTCATTATTTATGCATGCTTAATTAATTTAAATGTGATTTTATTAATTGTTGTGATGCATGAATTATATGTTCTTAAGTGTTAAGAAGTTTTGTTAAATGTTTAGTTGAAACATTGAATTGATATTTCCTGGATGTTTAGTTGAAACATCAAAATTTTGGTTTTCTGATTGTTTATGAGAAACTAGTCAGTTTACTCAAAATTTGAAGGAATCTGATTGTTTATGAGAAACAAGTCAGTACACAAAGTATTGATTATGATTGCATTCAAATTGGTATTATAATTGTGCATGACTAAGAGAGTTCTGTCAAAGGAAGATTTGGTACTTAAGCAGTCCTCGTGGCTCACCTATTTTCTTGGGAACTTACCTAGTGTACATTATGATTATCTTTGTTGATATGCTTATAATCTGCTTTAAAGAACCTTCATTTAACTTTTAAGTTCTTTATGCCAATCCATGATTAAAACACTTGAGACCACTCGGATAGTTTTGGGTGGGCTTGCCATAGCAAGGTGCTTTGATTCTATTCCGTTTGCGAGCAAGATGAGGAAATGGTGGTTCCTATACGTTTAAAGTGGATGAACTTAATTGGGTTATCAAAATGGTTTTGGACCCAAGGCATAAGATGAGATTAAAATATGCTTAGACATATGATGTCTTAAATAAATCTCATAAAAGATCTAAGAGTCATATACGATATGATTGATGTTTTCTACCTAATTAATTTAATCTTGAGCGGTGCGCCATAGCGTACTTGAGATTAAATTAAAGTTGGATCTTAGCCCATTAAATTCATATTATGCTTATTTGCATTGAAAGGTGTATGATTTAGTGGGACTATTTGTAAAATACATTATTTGCTCTTAGATGATAAATGTGTTGGTATTGATATGTGCTCATATAATTTGTATATTTTGTTGTAGAAGTAGCATTACATAATGATAATTGTGATTCATCCTTATGAAGGACAAAGTTCGAAAGGAACGATACATATAATTCTGATTGGATCAGAAGCCTAAAGAATGGTTCTTGGGTAAATGTGTACGTTCTTGACGAATCCGTTCCCACTGAACCCACTGTAAATGTTGCACCGGTTAGGAGGCCGGAACAGTGGAGATATGATAAAATGGCGAGGGGTAGGGGAAGACCCAAACAAACTTGGATTAGAGTAATTGAAAATGATATGAATTTACTTGGAGTGGATGAAAGTATGGTGTTGAAGAGGCCGGAGTGGAGGGCAAAAATCCAAGTGGGGGGTTGATTTTTTATTTTTTATTTTTTTATTTTTTATTTATTTATTTTATTTATTTTATTTTGTTTTATTTTATTTTTTTATTTTTTTATTTTTTATTTTTTTTTATTTTTTTTTCACGATAACATATGAGGATTCATGTTAGCCGACCCCAAATTATTTTGGGACTAAGGCTTTGTTGTTGTTGTTGTTGTTGTTGTATTGCTTGCCTTATACTTGCCACCATGTTTAAAGGCTCTTATGAAGAACCTTGAACACATGGAAACTTCTTTTGTTCTAGCACACCGCATGAAGGAAATGTTCCAAATGCGAACTAGGCAAAAGATGTATGTTGTGGTGAAGTCTCTTAATGCATGAGATGCAAAAGGGAGCAATCCGCAAGTGTGTTAATGGTTAACACAAGAAAGGGGTTCAAAAGGAAGGAAAAGTAGGTAAAGCAAAGGTTGCTAAACCTAGGACAAAAGTTGTCAAAGCCGAAGAGGCTAAACCCAAAGTGTCTCAAAAGGATGCAGTTTGCTGTCATTACAATAAGATTGTCATTGGAAGCAAAGTTGCAAGGCTTACTAGGAAGACCTAAAAGGTGAAGAAGGGCAATATGATTGCTACTACTTCAAGTATCTATATGATAGATATTTTCCTTTCGACTTCTTGTTCTTGGGTATATGATACCGGATTGGATCCCACATTTGTTTAAATGTGCAAGGAACAAAGAATAGAAAGCTACTCAAAGAAGGTAAATTAAACCTATGCGTGGGAATGGAGCAAGGGTTGCTACATTAACCATAGGGACTTATGAAGTCATTTTACCTAATGGACTAGTACTTGTTTTGAACAAGTATGACTACATTCCGGATTTGAGTGGAAGTATTATTTCCGTTTCTTAAATGGATGATGAAGTATATAATTTTCTTATTGAAAATAAGAAGTTTTATATTTATTTAATGATATGCCTTATTGTAATGCATATTTCATTGAATGGTCTTCATATCCTTGATGTTAAGAAACAAAATAATATTGAAGATATCTAAAATATAAATGGGAATTCTGAACCGAACAATATGAACAACGCGTTTATATGGCATTTCCGGCTTGGTCAAATAAATAAGAAACATATATCTAAACTCCATTAACACGGACTTTTAGACTCATATGACCATGAATCATTTGAGGAATGTGGATCTTATTTATTGGGATTATCGACCAAATCACCCTACACTAAAGTAGTGGGAGGGCTAGTGACTTATTGGTCATTATACATGAGATGTATGTGGACTATTAAGTAGGATTGCTAGGGGAAGACTTCGGTATTTCATCACATTTCACTAAAGACTTATCTAGATATGACTATGTCTATCTGATGAAGTCCAAAGGTGACTCGTTTGAGATGTTTTGAACATTTCAAGATGAAGTACAAAACAACTTGGCAAAACTATTAAGTACTTCGATTAGATCGAGGTGGTGAATATTTGAGCCAAGAGTTTGACAATCATCTCAAAACTATGAAATCGTTTTAGAGTTGACTCCACCTAAAACACCACCTTGTATGGTGTGTCTGAAAGGTGGAATTGAACCTTGTAGGACATGGTTCATTCGATGATGTGTCAATTAAACTTTCCTATTTCCTATTTCCTTTTGAGGATATGCATTAGAAATGATGCGGTTACACTGAATCGAGTCCCTACTAAATCGATTCCTTAGTCCCCACATGAGATGTGGCATGGAAGAAAACTTAGTTTGTCTTTCATGAAGATTTGGGGTTGCGAGTCTTATGTAAAGAGACTTGTCTCTTATAAGTTAGCACCAAATTTGACAAAGTTATTTTCAAAAATTAATCTTACAACCGCAAAAGAGAACAAAACGTTTGTTGCTCTACACGATTTGTTTCTTGAGAAATAGTTTCTCAATAAAGAATCCAGTGGGAGTAAAATTAATCTTGAAGAAAGTTCAAGAACCTGAGAATGACATGGAACCAAGAGTAGAGACGGAACCAAGTTCACAAAGGAGTTGTGGAACCGGTTCAAAATGCACAAGTCCATCGTAGATCGGATAGGTTACAATCCGAACCCAAGAAATATTGATTTCTCATATCGGAAAGTAATAAGGTGGAAGTCATTGAGAATGACGATCCTACTTCCTATCTTGAGGCAATGTCCACTCCTAATTTGGATAAATGGTTAGGAACCATGGAATCCGAAGTACAATCCACGTTTGACAATCAAGTTTGGAACTTGATTGGGCTACCTGAAGGTGTAAAAACCAAAGGGTGTGGTCTTCAAAGACCGACATGGATGTGAAGGTGTATACTTTCATGACTAAGGATTGTAACAAAGGGATTTAGGTAAATTCATAGTATTGACTATGTTGAAACCTTTTTTGCCAGTTACAATGTCGAAGTTTGTTAGAAGTTTCAATTGCCATTATCACATATTGTGACTATGTGATATGACAAATGGATGTCAAACGACTTTCTTTAAATGGAAAGATTATTAAGGATGTGTATAGTACACAACCCGAATAGTTTGTCGATCCAAGAAACTCTAATAAAGTATGCATGTTGCAAAGACCCATGAGATGGGTTGAAGCAAGCTTCAAGGAATTGGATTCTTCTTTTTGATGAATTGGTCAAAGAGTTTGATTTCATCAAGTACGAAGATGAACCTTGTGTATACATGAAATTCAGTGGGAGCATAGTATTATTTCTATTGTTTTATTACAATGATATCTTACTCATTGGAAAAACAAGTTCTGACACTTAAGACTGTCAAAGTCTTGGTCAAGGAAAGGTTTCTCAATGAAAGATATGGGTGAAGCCGCTTACATCCTTGGCATCAAGATCTATAGAGATGGATCTAAAAGGATAAATTGGTTTGACTCAAAGTATCCCCATTGACAAGATTCTTAGAAGAGTCTAAGAAGAGTAGCTTGTCAATGGGTCATGGTAATTCTCTTAGCAATATTCATTGTCTTATGACAAACTGATGAGCAAAAGGAAAATGAATGAAGTTCCATATGCTTCGGCATTTGGATCTGTCATATATGCCATGATTTGTACTAGACCCGGCATCTCATATGCTCTAAGCATGATGAGTCGATACCAATCTGATCCTGATGTAAACCATTGGATGGCAGTCAAGATGATCCTCAAGTACTTAAGAAAAACTAAGGATACGTTCTTGGTATTTGAAAGATTGGAAGTTAATCTTGTTGTAAGGGTTACATAGATGCTAGCTTCCAAACTGACAAAGTTATTTTAAAATCGTAATTAGGATTTGTGTTTATGCTTATTAGAGGTGCAGTTTTGATTAGAAAAGTTCCAAGCAGAAATTGTAGCCGATTCTACTACTAAGGCCGAATTTTAGCAACATATGATGTGGCTAAAAGAGGCAGTTTGGATCAAAAGGTCATTAGTGTTTTAGAAATATTCCAAGTATCACTAATCGGTGAAACTTTTGTTATGACAATAGTGGTGCCTGTTGTGCAAACAATGGAACCAAGGTCACAACAGCGATCCAAACACTCACTTAGACATTCTTCGAGGAATTCATAAAGAATGAGAAGACGTTAAGATATAAAAAGTATCAATCGATGATGACATAAGGGACTCACTTACAAAGACCCTCGCACTAGCAGAAGCATGATGGTCATGTTAGATCCATTAGTATTCGATACATAAATGGAGCCTAGTGCAAGTGGGAGACTGTTGGTGTAATGCCCTAGGCTTTAGTTATGTTTAACTGAGAACCGTTATGTATCATCTTTATCGTTTAAGTTTATTATTTGATTATTATATAGTTTGCATATTTATTGTAATAATATACGTCCCTGATTATTAAGAGAATAATTAGTATAATTGTCAATGGATAATCATATGATGATTATATGCATAGAGATGCACATTGAAATTATGGGTACTTGTTAGAGAACAAGTGACTGGACTTGACCCGTATGAGATTTATGTCACGGTCAAATGTCATAATTAAATCTCATATGGTCACTTCATTTAGTCCCTAGACCTGAGATTATCATGACCTTACATATGATGAAAGTCAGGTTTGATTTTAGTCAAACGATATCTTAAGACGATATTTATAAAGGCTATCTTTGGCATGATCGGATTCATGATGGGAAGGATGATAAGTCAAGATGGAATTTGTCCCTCGAAAGAGAGAAGTTTTGCTTGAGCCCCTCGATGAGTGATAATGATGAAAGCGTGTGGCCACACCCCAATATGGTTGGACTATCATTATACTCAAGATCGAGAAAGCATTGAACAAATACAAGTTGACGTGGATCATGACTTGTGTTCAATATAACATCGTGAGACAAAGGGAGAAATGGAAGTGTACCATTGGAAACGTAAACTCCTACGTTATATTATTTGGGTAGACATAATGGCTTGCTAGAGTCCGCTTATGTCTTATGAGGATCGATATGATCGAGCTCATTGTCAACATAATATAATCCTATTGGGTCACACACATCTAGAATGAATTGGTTAAACCAAAGGAAGAAAAGATTGAGAGTTCCTGATATGGCTTGTTCTGTAGCGCGACACAACTGGCCATCTGGCATGTTCTGCCGTGCGACACAACTAGCCACAGAGGCGGTTTACACTTGTTTCCTAATTTGATTAGGGCACAAACTCTAATACTAAAGTAGTATAAATATGAGTCGGTAAATAGCCGGAAAAGAGCCGAATTTCAAGAGAGAAAATCACCAAAAAGGTTTCTCAATATTTCTTCCATAGGTTTAAGAATCTAGCAATTCTCAAGAACTGTTCTTGGTTCATTCTAACATGTGGATACTACTAGAGGGTCTTCGTTCGTATGACGATCAAGGCCTAGAGTTCAAATTGTCCAAAGCAATCTGAAGGTTCAATGGTTTTTAAGATCGAAGATTGTGATTCAAAATCACACCGATAAATTGTTCGATAGCTCAAGATCGGAAAGCAATTAAGGTTGGTAAATTCTATCTCATATAAATTCAATTTAATCGTATAGAACGGATCTTAGGGCTTGGGTTTTGTGTTATTTAGATGCTTATTCCGCTGCGCATGGACCCATAAAACCCAACAGAACCAAACAACCTCGAAACACCTTTCCAAACACTAAACCGTATCCCATATACGTCTCTTGAGCCAAAAGAGTTAACCCCTAGCCATAGGTAACACTCTCTCTCCTTAAACACTCGTTCCTTCTCGGTTTATGCGCCAGTCGCTACAACCGTTACGAACAAAAGTCATTGAAATGTAGATGTCACCGTCGACGGGGTTCGATACGTTTTAGTCCAAGGTCCTCTTCTCTTCCCGTAAGAGAAGCACTCTCGGGTTAAAACGGCGTTTCGGCCCCGTTTCTTTACTTTTAATGTCATTTAACAGTTTCGGATCGTTTGATCCGTTGAATGTCATTTACTTTAAGCTACTTTATAGTCCGAACCGTTTGGTTTGTGATAG
The DNA here is from genome assembly GCA_022495995.1 of Adenophora triphylla var. japonica. Classification (NCBI taxonomy): domain Eukaryota; kingdom Viridiplantae; phylum Streptophyta; class Magnoliopsida; order Asterales; family Campanulaceae; genus Adenophora; species Adenophora triphylla. The sequence continues at coordinate 374,180 of JAFEMH010000595.1, read as the reverse complement.
TCATTTAACGGTCTGGATCGTTTGATCCGTTGAATGCTATTTACTTAACTCAACTTTACAAGTCCGAGCCGTTTGGTTCGTTGATCGCACCTTTAAAATCTGAATCGTTTGATTCCGTCGATACCGCACTTTAAATACTGTCATTTACAAGTCCGAGCCATTTGGCTCGTGATAGTATTTACTTATCTAAGTCCGAGTCGCAAAATGGTTCGTTGATCGCATATCATTTAATGCTTTTTTCCCGTAAAATTGCTAACAATGAAATGTCCGGTTCAAAACCGGAGTTCGACATTCGAACTCTCTTTCAAAACTCCCAAAGTGACGTTTGGCATCCAAATAATCATCTTTAAAATTCAAAACCCGACGTTTGATATTCAAACGCTCCTTTCTTAAAAGTCAACATTTGACACTTAAGTTAAAAGTTCAAACTCGTCACTCGCACCACTTTTCCTAAAAAAACTCCAAAATCGATGTTTGTCATTCAAACGCTCCCTTTTTCCAAAAGAATCATAAAATCAACGTTTGACATTCAAACCAAGATTAAGCTTGTCATTCAAGCCCCCATTTTCAAAATGCAAACTCACACACACACACACTTTTTAGAAAGGTGGAAAGACTCGTCATACGAGGCATTTCGGGTGATCTCAAAATACTCTTCCCGAAACGTAACGTGACCTCCGAACCTAACAATCTCTGGTACTAAAAAAGCTTTTTGTCATGTTTTTGCTACCAATAAAAATGACACCCTTTTCAAAGCCTTTTCCAAGTTCTTGCTACCAATAAAAACGACCTTGTTTTCAAAGCCATTTTCAAAGTTTGGGCTTATAATAAAAAATGGCGTGGTGACTCTCTTTTCCAAGTGAAGTCCATTCGAAAGAACCGCTTCGCTTCGCGCGCAGCCCCGCGCCGCGAATCCGGGTAATTTCAGTTGGCGACTCCGCTGGGGACGTAACATGTTTTTCAAAACTGCCGTTGTTTTAAAAACATTTTTGTGGGTCAAACTTTCGTTTACCCTTCCTCGTTTTCGTGTGCGTGTGTGTTTTCTTTATGATTCGTGTTACTTCTCTTTTCTTTTCAAAATAGAAATTTCAAACAGCTCCGGTTTTCAAAACATTGGACTGTTTCAAAAAAAAAGATGTTGCATTTTCATCTCATTCAAAATCATAACATGTTCGTGCATTTCCGTTCATACTTGATTCTTTGTGCTATATTTATAACTGCGCATAAATTCTTTAAAACACATTCTGAAAATCTCTATTTTACTCAGGAAAAGAATTTATTGACCGCACACTACTTGCACTGCTGCCTTAGTACACTGCACACTACACGCACTTGCTGCCTCGGTACACTGCACACTACGACCCATAACCCGGGATGACCGTTCAGTTGCAGCTTGGTTGGTCTGCCAGACACCTTTCGAGCGCGCACGGGGTCATCCCAAATAGCCCATCCTAGCCCGTGTAAGCCATGCACTCTTTGTGTCACACTTCGTCCAAGACCCCGGTTGGTTTTTGGCTTAGTACGTGTCATAAAGCCCAAGTGTATGTTTTTTACGCCGGTTTCCCTCACAAGTCAAACTTAAAAGTTGAGATCGAAGGTCGTTCCTGACCCGAAGTCTTAAGCTTTTCAGCCTTGACTTTGACGTGGAGCCATGCCGAAAAACATACCCGAAGGTTCAATGTGACACCGTGTCACCAAACCCTCAACGTATGCACCGTACCAGCCACAACTTGGCCAACGCCAAAAGCTAAGGCCCCTCGCGCAAACGAGTCAAGAGAGGTCATGCCGAAATTTTGGCACGATTTCTGCCTTAACTTAAGGATTTTGACTTCGACCCTGACCCGCATGTCACATACGTTGAAAGTTTACATGACCAGCTAGCCTTAAGTTCACTTTTCCCTTTGTCGGTGGAACTCGCTTGCCTTATAGGACCCTCGCTCGTGATTGTTCGTCCCGGGAAGACGATTTACAGGTGAAAAATGAGGGGCTTATAAACGTAGTGCCGAGATCCACTGATCCAAGCCCTAGGTTAGTTGTGAAAAAGAAGAGCAATCTTTTCCAACCATTTAGGACTCTGAGAAAAACGTGTTTTCAGTAAACTTAAACATTTAATAGAATAACAATTGCATGGTCCCATCTCGGGAATCTTTCAAGTCGTGACCTTAGCGGTCCAATCCTTAATCGCGACCTTTCTCGGTCCGATTCTCAAGACGTGACCTTCGCGGTCCAACTCTCAATCGCGACCTTTCTCGGTCCGATATCTCATATCTAGACCCCTAGCGGTCCAACTCTCAATCGCGACCTTTCTCGATCCGATATCTCATATCTCGACCCCTCGCGGTCCAACTCTCAATCGCGACCTTTCTCGATCCGATATCTCATATCTCGACCCCTAGCAGTCCAACTCTCAATCGCGACCTTTCTCGATCCGATATCTTATATCTCGACCCCTCGCGGTCCAACTCTCTATTGCGACCTTTCTCGGTCCGATATCTCATGTCTCGACTCCTCGCGGTCCAACCCTTAATCTCGACCTTTCTCGGTCCGATTCTCCAATCGTGACCTTAGCGGTCTAATCCTTAATTGAGACCTTCTCGGTCCGATTCTCAAGACGTGACCTTAGCGGTCCAATCCTCAAATCGCGACCTTTCTCGGTCCGATTCTCCAATCGTGACCTTAGCGGTCATATCTCAAATCTCGACCTTCGCGGTCCAACCCTCAATCGAGACCCTCACGGTCCGATTTCAAATCTCAAATCTTGACCTTCGCGGTCCAACCCTCAATCGAGACCCTCACGGTCCGATTTCAAATCTCAAATATCGACCTTCGCGGTCCAACCCTCAATCGAGACCCTCACGGTCCGATTTCAAATCTCAAATCTCGACCTTCGCGGTCCAACCCTCAATCGAGACCCTCACGGTCCGATTTCAAATCTCAAATCTCGACCTTCGCGGTCCGATCTCTGATCTCCAATCGAGACCCTCACGGTCCAATCTCAGGTAGTCAATCGAGACCTTCACGGTCCGATCTCAAGTAGTCAATCGAGACCTTCGTGGTCCTATCTCAAAACTCCAATCGAGACCCTCACGATCCGATCTCAAGTAGTCAATCGAGACCTTCGCGGTCCTATCTCTATACTCCAATCGAGACCTTCACGGTCTGATCTCAAAAAGTGAATCCCGACCCTCTCGATCAGATTCTCCAATCGTGACCTTCGCGGTCCAATCCTCAATCGAAACCCTCACGGTCCGATTTCAAAACTTTAAATCTCGACCTTTCACGGTCCAATTTTCGATCTCAACCATTCAAGGTCCAATCTTTTCCAATCAGTTAGGATCATTAGAAAGCGTGTTTTAAAGTAGTAAATGCACGTCGCACAAGCCTTAAAGTCTTGAGCCAAATACCCCTTCCAAAAAATAAGCCACACCTCTCGTTCCCTGCAGCAATGAAACAGTGGTTCAGAATTCCGGGTCAGCGCCTCACCAGAATTACAGCTACGGCGGCATCAGACAGTTCTTTGGTTCCCTCAGTTCCTTCAGCCAGAATCTCCGACATGTCAAACTCGCTAAGAAATCGTGACGGGAACGGAACCCCGCCACCGGTAACATATATGACACTGGAAGAAGCCATCCGGGCCTGTGAGGTTCAAAAGAAACAGAAAAAGGATCAGCAGAATTTCATGGTACAACTTTTGAATGAGCGAGGTATATCAGCTATCCCCCAGCCAGATGGTACTTTCGTCCTAATCCAGGATGACGATCCTTCACGATCAGCTCCCCAAACCTTCAACCAGGGTCCTCTGCCTTTGAAATCCGAAAATCCTTCAATCCAAGGAAACAGCCGACCGGGGCTCCATACTGCCACCTCTCAAAGCACCCCTGTCATATACGGCCAAGCCAATAATACCCCTTTCACTCAATACAACCAGCGCAGCGCTGGATCCTCTCAAACAGATCCCAATATCCCTCAAAATCCTCCCAGGTTCACTTCCTTCCAGCAATATGCTCAGTCATCAAGTTTCGTCCCCGTGACTTTTCCGACCCATTTCTTCGGACAACTTGTATCTGCTCCAGCTGCTCCATGGCCTCAAATCCCTCCACTTCCACCAGTATCATGGGCACACAACTGATAGCTGCCTCGATATGCGGTATGAGATTCAGAATCTGATAGAAGATGGAAAGCTTAAGCATCCTGGCAGTTCAGCAACAAAAGAGCAGCTAGAGTAGGGGCTACCTATCCTCGATACCTGTCAACTGTCTTTTGGTCAACCTTCGTAGGTTCTAGTACTTTTATCATTCAATCAAGTCCACCTCGGACATTGTAGTTAATCTTAAATTTTCTATAAATAAGAGTCTTTTTTTCTTCTTGCTAGACTTGAGACATTATTTGCACACCTACATTACAACTAATGAAATGGTTATATCCTAAATGATCACTTGCATTGCTCAACAAATAATCTCTGGAAATAACTAATGTTCTGATTAATTGGTGTGAGAAAGTCAATTGGTGCCCTCCCTATACACTTTCCTCACCTCACAAAGGCCTCCCTCAAGCCATACACTTCCCAAAACATGTCCCCACCATCATCTTGACCAAGTCAACGACGGCGGCAACATCAAGGAACAACAAAAGGTCACTCACCATCGAAAGATAGACCCTGTGTCGATAACAACCTCGGAGCTCGCCTTCTCCCTCATGCGCATCGAGAAAGTTCAAGCAGGAGCTTGCCTTCGTCCTCAAGAACTTCAAAAAGAAAAAAAAAGAGAGAGAGAGAGAGAAAAGTTCAAACAAAAACTTCAAAAAAAAAAAGAGAAAATTTCAAACAAGAACTTCAAAAAAAAAAAAGAAAAAGAGAGAAAAGTTCAAACAAGAACTTTAACAAAAAAAAGAAAAAAAAAGAGAGAGAAAAGTTCAAACAAGAACTTCAAAAAAAAAAGTGAGGCCAAGGACCAGCACCGCCAATCAAAAGCTTGACAGATGGGAAAACAAAGTTAAAGCTCGAATAATGGAGGTTGTCGATAACAATGGAGCGGTCAAAGCAAAGGCAAAAACATATCATAAGCCCTTATGCTACATTCGAATTTTTCTCCCTCGGTGAAAGACGCTGATCAAGAAGCAATGGAATCACGGAAGAAGCCGTCAACAACGACTTGTCAAGGAATCACCTCGAGGCCCGCACCTCATCATCCAAACATGCCATCCGAGCCTTTTCACAAAAAAGACCACAAATGTTCATACCCTATTTCCAAAGCCAAAACACAGTTCAGCCAGAACTACGACGACCTGAGCTCCTTACACTGAGGGGAACGTAGGCAACCAAAAATGGTTCGGTCATAAACACATATAAATCCCATAAACCCGGTCTCATCAATGACCTCCCCGATACACAGACCTTTCTTTCACACACAGCCAACATTGATCTGCGACATCAGTTGACTTTCTTCTCATGGTTAATTAAGACATTTGTTCATATCGGGATTAATGGTTGAACAACCTGAACATTAACAAAGGGTTTAAAGCAATCTTGTGATCATTATGGATAAAACATGTTTTCAGATGTCCCGACAAGTCTTCTTTTTCTACGATAATAGGAAAAATAGAGCTAAAAATTGTCTTTCTGTCAGCAAGAGCTTCCATACACTTCTCCAAACCTCTCTACGCTCATACTCTCCCAAAAGAGTCAAACCCAAAGCGAGTTCTGGTACCTACATTAAAATAAGCATCCACATAAAATTGGGATTCGTTCCCACTTCTCTAAAATACGTCCTTGCGCGTATACATTACAAGCCACCTCTTATACACTTTGGTTGACCAATCGAAAAAAATCAAGGACGGTTGCCTCGTCAAGCCACATGAGGTTCAACTCAGATTGGGGCTGCATCGGATTCACTCTAGCTTCCTTCAAACTTTGCCACACGAAGAAAGCTTTTTCATCCCAAGGGTTTTTGAGTTCCAATTTCTGGGCGTGTCAGAAGCATCTTCCGGCATTGTAGTTTTAATCAGAATTGGGGCTTCTCAGATACAGCTTCGACAGATCAAAATCTGAATCCTCATGACACCTCTGGACAACAGTAGCATGCAAGGGCAGTTTTCTCCAGCAAGTCTTCCCTTCCTTCAAACAGCACAGCTTCAGAACCTACAGGGGTGGGAAAGCAAAAATATCCTGCTGACACCACAGTTCAGGCATCAAGATACAAGAAAATCTCCAATCTCGGCAACCTTACTTCCAGCAAGAAGCATAATCCCCAGAAGGATCAGCCAAAGTTCAACTTTTCAAACTTCAGAGCATGGGCCGGCAAAGGAAAGTCAAAGCCAACCGAGCACTCGCACTCAATCAATCTACTGACCAAGGGAGGCCACTGCCACAAGCAACCTCAAAGCAATCTGGAGGCACCACCAAAACCTATGCCTCTTAAATGTTGGAGGACCTGATCCTCACACAGCTCAAGCAGACCCAGACGAACATTCCCCTGTGGTCCCTGCTCACATCTTCATACCTTCACAAGCTCAAGCTAGAGGAAAGTTTGGCCCGCACCATGGTCCCCATGGACGCAACTCCAGAAGAAGTAATCCAGATGATCAGCAACATCTACTATGGAAACATCATCACCCTCACAGATTTGGACCTACCAAGATTTGGAGTTGACCACAATGAGCCGCTTTGCATCACTGTTCAGACTTCGAAATGAATGTCTTGCCCGCCAAGATGATGGACCTGCTTGATATCAAGCCCACAGATTTGAAACCTTCAGCCCACACTGTCAAGGCCTACGATTCTACTTCCCGCACAGTTCTCGGGGCTGCTACTCTAAATATCTGGTTCGGCAAGCGGATGATCCCCACCGAATTCCAAGTGTTGGACATTCCTATCACTTTCACAGCCATCCTGGGGTGACCCTGGCTGCATCAAATGAATGGCATGGCATCCACCCTTCACCAATGTATCAAGTTTATGCAAGGCAACGAGCTGACAACAGTCAACGGCGACAGCGTCACCACAGAGGGGACCAGCACCAATGGTATTCCAGTGCTAGAAATCAAGCATGACTTTGGAGTGGGGCTCGGAAAAAGGTTACAAGGCCAACACCAAGTCATCGAAGTCAAGGACCACACTACAGTCCAGAGGCTCGGTTATATGCCAACACCAGCTGACATCATGAAAAACAAGAGGCTCGCCAACACCAAAGAGCATCCCGCAAATGGGAACCTCCTACGGCACACCCAACCTCCAACCCTTACAGCTTTGACCTTGCTCGCTACTTCGTCAAAGGAACCGACATAGGAACTGATGAAGATGAGAAAGGAACTGAAGGAAACGATAATGGAACTGATGAAGATGAGAAAGAAGTCAGTACATAGACTACAGAAAAGATGGGAAAGCAGGCACAGAACCTCCAGCTTTTCAGAGGACTCAGGTTTAATCCGATAAGAGGAGCATTCCTCGACATCACTGCACTACCTGGACCAGTTGCCACCACTGTTCAACATAAATACCCATTCAAAAAGGATATTTGACCACGTTAGGCCTATCCCATCATCTCCCTACGAGATCCTTCCCTGAGATTTTGCATCTCGTTATCTCCTCATGAGATCCTATCCCGTCAACTCCCTGCGAGATCCTTCCCCGAGATTTTGCATCTCGTTATCTTCCCGTGAGATTCCTTCCTGAGATTCCGCATCTCGCTATCTCCCCGTGAGATTCCTTTCTGAGATTCTGCATCTCGCTGTCTCCCCGTGAGATTCCTTTCTGAGATTCTGCATCTCACTATCTCCCCGTGAGACTCCTTTCTGAGATTCTGCGTCTTACTGCCTCCCCGTGAGACTCCTTTCTGAGATTCTGCATCTCGATATCTCCCCATAAGATTCCTTCCCATGATTTCGCATCTCGCTATCTCCCCATGAGACTCCTTTCCGAGATTCTGCATCTCGCAATCTCCCCATGAGATTCCTTCCCGAGATTTCACATCTTGCCATCTCCCCGTGAGATTCCTTTCCAAGATTCTGCATCTCGTTATCTCCCCGTGAGATTCCTTTCCGAGATTCCGCATCTCGCCATCTCCGTGTGAGATTCCTTTTCGAGATTCTGCATCTCGCTATCTCCCCGTGAGACTCGTTTTCGAGATTCTGAATCTCGCTATCTCCCCGGGAGACTCCTTTCTGAGATTCTGCATCTCGCAATCTCCCCGTGAGACTCCTTTCTGAGATTCTGCATCTCACTATCTCCCTGTGAGATTCCTTTCCGAGATTCTGCATCTTGCTATCTCCCCGTGAGATTCCTTCCGAGATTTTGCATCAAGATATCTCCCCATGAGACTCCTTTCCGAGATTCTGCATCTCACTATCTCCACGTGAGATTCCTTCCAAGATTCTGCATCTCACTATCTCGCCATGAGATTCCTTCCGAGATTCTGCATCTCGCTATCTCCCCGTGAGACTCCTTTTCGAGATTCTGTATCTCGCTATCTCCCCGTGAGATTCCTTCTGAGATTCTGCATCTCGTAATCTCCCTATGAGATTCCTTTCTGAGATTCAGCATCTCGCTATCTCCTCGAGAGATCTTTCCGTCATCTCTGCGCGAGATCCTCTCCCGAGACTTCACATCTCGTCATCTCCCTGCGAGATCCTTCCCCCGAGATTTTGCATCTCGCAATCTCCCCGTGAGACTCCTTTCTGAGATTCTGCATCTCGCTATCTCCCCATGAGATTCCTTCTCGAGATTTCACATCTCATCATCTCCCTGCGAGATCCTTCCCCCGAGATTCTGCGTCTCGCTATCTCCCCGTGAGATTCCTTTCCGAGATTTTGCATCTCGCTATCTCCCTGTGAGACTCCTTTCAGAGATTCTACATCTCGCAATCTCCCCATGAGACTCCTTCCGAGATTCTACATCTCGCTATATTTCCGTGAGATTCCTTCCCGAGATTCTGCATCTCGCTATCTCCTCGTGAGATTCCTTCCCGAGATTCCGCATCTCGCTATCTCCTCGTGAGACTCCTTTTCGAGATTCTGCATCTCGCTATCTCCCCGTGAGACACCTTTCCGAGATTCTGCTTCTCGCAATCTCCCCGTGAGACTCCTTTCCAAGATTCTGCATCTCGCTATCTCCCCGTGAGATTCCTTCCCGAGATTCTGCATCTCGCTATCTCCCCGTGAGACTCCTTTCCGAGATTCTGCATCTCGCTATCTCCCTGTGAGATTCCTCCTTGAGATTCTGCATCTTGCCATCTCCCCGTGAGATTCCTTTCCGAGATTCCGTATCTCACCATCTCCCCGTGAGACTCCTTTCCGAGATTCTGCATCTCGCTATCTCCCCGTGAGATTCCTTCTGAGATTCTGCATCTCACTATCTCCCCGTGAGACTCCTTTCCGAGATTCTGCATTTCGCTATCTCCCCGTGAGATTCCTTCCGAGATTTTGCATCTCGCTATCTCCCCGTGAGATTCCTTCCCGAGATTTCACATCTCATCGTCTCCCTGCGAGATCCTTCCCTCGAGATTCTGCGTCTCACTATCTCCCCGTGAGATTCCTTTTGGAGATTCTGCATCTCGCTATCTCCCCGTGAGACTCCTTTCTGAGTTTCTGCATCTCGCATTCTCCCCGTGAGACTCCTTCCGAGATTCTGCATCTCGCTATCTTCCCTTGAGATTCCTTCCCGAGATTCTGCATCTCGCTATCTCCCCGTGAGATTCCTTCTCGAGATTCCGCATCTCGCTATCTCTCCGTGAGACTCCTTTACGAGATTCTGCATCTCGCTATCTCCCCGTGAGACTCCTTTCCGAGATTCTGCGTTTCGCAATCTCCCCGTGAGACTCCTTTCCAAGATTCTGCATCTTGCTATCTCCCCATAAGATTCCTTCCCAAGATTCTGCATCTCGCTATCTCCCCGTGAGATTCCTTTTCGAGATTCTGCATCTCGCTATCTCCCCGTGAGACTCCTTTACGAGATTCTACATCTCGCTATCTCCCCATGAGATTCCTTTCCGAGATTCTGCATCTTGCCATCTCCCCGTGAGATTCCTTTCCGAGATTCTGCATCTTTCCATCTCCTCGTGAGATTCCTTTCCGAGATTCTGCATATCGCTATCTCCCCGTAAGATTCCTTTCCGAGATTCTGCATCTCGCTATCTCCCCATGAGACTCCTTTTCGAGATTCTGCGTCTCACAATCTCCCCGTGAGACTCCTTTCCGAGATTCTGCATCTCGCTATCTCCCCGTGAGATTCCTTCCGAGATTCTGCATCTTGCTATCTCACCGTGAGACTCCTTTCCGAGATTCTGCATCTCGCTATCTCCCCATGAGACTCCTTTCCGAGATTCTGCATCTCGCTATCTCCCCATGAGATTCCATCCCGAGATTTCACGTCTCGTCATCTCCCTGCGAGATCCTTCCCCCGAGATTCCGCGTCTCGCTATCTCCCCGTGAGATTCCTTTTCGAGATTCTGCATCTCGCTATCTCCCCGTGAGACTCCTTTCTGAAATTCTGCATCTCGCAATCTCCCCGTGAGACTCCTTTCGAGATTCTGCGTCTCGCTATCTTCCCGTGAGATTCCTTCCCGAGATTCTGCATCTTGCCATCTCCCCGTGAGATTCCTTACCGAGATTCCGCATCTCACTATCTCCCCTTGAGACTCCTTTACGAAATTCTACATCTCGCTATCTCCCCGTGAGACTCCTTTCCGAGATTCTGCGTCTCGCAATCTCCCCGTGAGACTCCTTTCCAAGATTCTGCATCTTGCTATCTCTCCGTGAGATTCCTTCCCGAGATTCTACATCTCGCTATCTCCCCGTGAGATTCCTTTCCGAGATTCTGCATTTCGCTATCTCCCCGTGAGACTCCTTTTCGAGATTCTGCATCTCGCTATCTCCCCGTGAGACTCCTTTTTGAGATTCTGCATCTCGCTATTTCCCCGTGAGAATCCTTCCCAAGATTTCGCATCTTGCCATCTCCCCGTGAGATTCCTTCCCGAGATTCTGCACCTCACTATCTCCCCGTGAGACTCCTTTCCGAGATTCTGCATCTCGCAATCTCCCCGTGAGACTCCTTTCCGAGATTCTGCGTCTCACAATCTCCCCATGAGACTCCTTTCCGAGATTCGGCATCTAGCTATCTCCCCGTGAGATTCCTTCTCGAGATTCCGCATCTTGCCATCTTCCTGTATGATTCCTTCCCGAGATTTTGCACCTCGCTATCTCCCCGTGAGACTCCTTTTCGAGATTCTGCATCTCGCTATCTCCCTATGAGATTCCTTCTGAGATTCTGCATCTCGCTATCTCCCCGTGAGACTCCTTTTCGAGATTCTGCATCTCGCTATCTCCCTGTGAGATTCCTTCCGAGATTCTGCATCTCGCTATCTCCCCGTGAGACTCCATTCCGAGATTCTGTATCTTGCTATCTCCCCATGAGATTCCTTCCCGAGATTTCACATCTCGTCATCTCCCTGCGAGAACCTTCCCCCGAGATTATGCGTCTCGCTATCTCCCCGTGAGATTCCTTTCCGAGATTCTGCATCTTGCTATCTCCCCGTGAGACTCCTTTCTGAGATTCTCCATCTCGCAATCTCCCCGTGAGACTCCTTCCGAGATTCTGCATCTCGCTATCTTCCTGTGAGATTCCCTCTCGAGATTCTGCTTCTCGTTATCTCCCTTGAGATTCCTTCCCGAGATTCCGCATCTCGCTATCTTCCCGTGAGACTCCTTTACGAGATTCTGCATCTCGCTATCTCCCCGTGAGACTCCTTTCCGAGAGTCTGCGTCTCGCAATCTCCCCATGAGTCTCCTTTCCATGATTCTGCATCTTGCTATCTCCCCATGAGATTCCTTCCCGAGATTCTGCATCTCGCTATCTCCCCGTGAGATTCCTTTCCGAGATTCAGCATCTTGCTTTCTCCCTGTGAGACTCCTTTCTGAGATTCTGCATCTCGCTATCTCCCCGTGAGATTCCTTCCCGAGATTCTGTATCTTGCCATCTCCCCGTGAGATTCCTTTCCGAGATTCCGTATCTCACCATCTCCCCGTGAGATTCCTTTCCGAGATTCTGCATATCGCTATCTCCCCGTGAGATTCCTTTCCGAGATTTTGCATCTCGTTATCTCCCCATGAGACTCCTTTCCGAGATTCTGCATCTCGCAATATCCCCGTGAGAGTCCTTTTCGAGATTCAGCATCTCGCTATTTCCTCGTGAGATTCCTTCCCAAGATTCCGCATCTTGCCATCTCCCCGTGAGATTCCTTCCCGAGATTTCGCACCTCACTATCTCCCCGTGAGACTCCTTTCCGAGATTCTGCATCTCGCTATGTCCCCATGAGATTCCTTCTGAGATTCTGCATCTCACTATCTACCTGTGAGACTCCTTTCCGAGATTCTGCATCTCGCTATTTCCCCCGTGAGATTCCTTCCGAGATTCTGCATCTCGCTATCTCCCCGTGAGATTCCTTCCGAGATTCGGTATCTCGCTATCTCCCGTGAGATTCCTTTCGAGATTCTGCATCTTGCTATCTCCCCGTGAGACTCCTTTTCGAGATCTGCATCTCGCTATCTCCCCGTGAGATTCCTTCCGAGATTCTGCAACTCGCTATCTCCCCGTGAGATTCCTTTCCGAGATTCGGCATCTCGCTATCTCCTCGAGAGATCTTTCCGTCATCTCTGCGTGAGGTCCTCTCCCGAGACTTCACATCTCGTCATCACCCTGCGAGATCCTTCCCCCGAGATTTTGCATCTCGTTATCTCTTCGTGAGATCCTTTCCGATTGTCTCCTCGTGAGATCCTTTCTCGCTACCTCCTCATGAGATATTTCCGTTATCTCCTCGTGAGATCCTTTCTCGCTATCTCCTCGTGAGATATTTCCGTTATCTCCTCGTGAGATCCTTTCTCGTTACCTCCTCGTGAGATCTTTCCGATTATCTCCCTCGTGAGATTCACCCATCTCCCTCGTGAGATTCAACCATCTCCCTCATGAGATTCAAACCATCTCCCTCGTGAGATTCAACCATCTCCATCGCGAGATTCAACCATCTCCCTCGTGAGATCCAACCATCTCCCTCATGAGATTCACCCATCTTTTTATAAGATTAACCATCTTTTTGTGAGATTACCCATCTCTTAGAGAGATTACCCATCTTTTCGTAAGATTAACCATCTTCTCTTGAGATTCACCCATCTCCCTCGTGAGATTCACCTGTCTCCCTCGTGAGATTCACCCATCTCCCTCATGAGATTCACCCATCTCCCTCATGAGATTCAAACCATCTCCCTCGTGAGATTCAAACCATCTCCCTTGTGAGATTCAAACCATCTCCCCCATAAGATTCACCCATCTCCCTCGTGATATTTATCCATCTTTTCGTAAGATTACCCATCTTTTCGTAATATTAACCATCTTTTCATGAGATTACCCATCTCTTAGAGAGATTACCCATCTTTTCGTAAGATTACCCATCTTTTCGTAAGATTACCCATCTTTTCATAATATTAGCCACCTTTTAATTAAGGTAGACAGTCAAATACCTCAAAACACCCTATCCCCAGCGAACAAAAGACAAACGGCAATCACTGTAAGCCCGTACAATGAATCTTCTCTTCGCCCGTCAATCGTAAGCCCGACCATCTCATTTCAGCTGCCATCAAGGTAAGCCCGCACAACAATCCCTCTTCGGCCGCCATAGTAAGCCCGAGCATCTTTTCACTCCAGCAAGTGAACGTTCACTTCCCCGGCCGTCAATCGTAAGCCCGACCATTCATTTCCACGGCAATAACTGTAAGCCCGTACAATTAATCTTCTCCTCGGTCGTCAATCGTAAGTTCGACCATCTCAGCGGCCATCAAGGTAAGCCCGCATAACAATCCCTCTTCGGCCATCCTCTTAAGTCCGAATACCTTTTCACTCCAGCAAGTGAACATTCACTTCCCCGGCAGTCATTGTAAGCCCGACCATCTCAATCCAGCGGCCATCAAGGTAAGCCCGCACAACAATCCCTCTTCGGCCATCACCGTAAGCCCGAACACTCCTCCCCAGCAGGATCCTAAGACCATCCATCTAAGAAGAAACGTCAATCAATCCCCCTAGTTTTGTTAGAACTCTGGGCGCTTTTCCCCAGCAATGTGTCAGTCTCTCCCAAGACCACATCCCGTTCCTAACCCCATCGTTAGAACGTCAATCCTTCTTTTTTGTTAAAACATCCATTTGACGCAGCCATTCCCGTCATTTCCACCATATTCCCAGCAGATAAAACATGGCTGTCATCATAAGTCCAGCATCAAAGGCACGAATGCCTCACAAAATCAATCTCAAGGCACGAACGCCTTCGTCTCAGGACAAACACGTCCTCGTAATCTCGATCTGAGGCGCCACACGCCCTTGTATGTTTCAGTAATCTCGATCTGAGGCGCCACACGCCCTCGTATGTTTCAGTAATCTCAGTCTGAGGTGCCATACGCCCTCGAATGTTTCAGTAAACTCGGTCTGAGGCGCCACACGCCCTCATATGTTTCAGTAATCTCGGTCTGAGGCGCCACACGCCCTCGAATGTTTCAGTAATCTCGGTCTGAGGTGCCACACGCCCTCGTATGTTTTAGTAACCTCGGTCAAAGGCGCCACACGCCCTCGTATGTTTCAGTAATCTCGGTCTGAGGCACCACACGCCCTCGTATGTTTCAGTAATCTCGGTCTGAGGTGCCACACGCCCTCGAATGTTTCAGTAATCTCGATCTGAGGTGCCACACGCCCTCGTATGTTTCAATAATCTCGGTCTGAGGTGTCACACGCCCTCGTATGTTTCAGTAATCTCGGTCTGAGGTGCCACATGCCCTCGAATGTTTCAGTAATCTCGGTCTGAGGCGCCACACGCCCTCGAAAGTTTCAGTCATCTTAGGTTCAAATGCCTCACAATAGTCTCCATTCAGGTTCAGATACCTTGTAATGGTCTCACTCAGGTTTAGACGCCTCACAACAGTCTCGCTTAGGTCAAGGTCCCCACGCGCGGCTCCTTGCACCTACGAACTATGCTCGGCTGGATTCCTGCTCGGGATACGTAGGAATCCTTTCGCTAAGGGTCCAGCCAGCTGACCTCTCAGGTCTCTTCAAGTAAGGCATCCCCCAATTTGGATCCTTATCTTTTTCAACAACCCCACTTCCTTCGAAAGTGACGTCGCTGAGGGGCTAACTGTAAGTACCCAAATCCGGATCGTCAAAATCCGTTAAAAGTTAACCGAATCCGTTAACTGGCCCGCTCCAGGTTAACCAGAACCCGTTAAGCTCCCCGTTCTCAAGCCAACAAGACGTCCCGAGACTGCCCCATGAATTCCACGTCAAAGTGTACTTAACACACATTATCACACGTAAAAGTACAGCTTTTCCTAAAAAACGCACTTTTTGACACTTTCCGGGGGCGTTTCAAACATTTTCCGGGCAGTTATTTAAAAAACGGACAAAACCGGGAATAATGGCACGAAAACCCATGCCTTGGTGAGTCACAGGGGCACGTAGCACGCATGCCACAGCCCTCTGGTCAACATCAATCAAATTTCAGAGTGAAAAGACCAAATACCCCTGAGATGTTGTCACAGTCCGTCCGGACTGTTTTACAGGCAAAACAGAGTTGCCAGTAAGTCCTCCCAATTTCCAAAATACCACAAAACCCCCTAAAATTCAGTATAAGTCCGTTTGAACTCTTTTGAATTTTCACCCTATAAATACAGAGGGCTGTCAAAACATTTGAAAGAGGAAAATTATTATCCATTTTCACAAATAACCACGGCCCAAACACATTTCACCCTCTCCCGAGCACCGTTTTGTCTCGATTTGCGTGAAAACCTCGTATTTCAACCAAACACGAACCAAACAACCTCAAAACACCTTTCCAAACACTAAACCATATCCCATATACATCTCTCGAGCCAAAAGTGTCAACCCCTAGCCATAGGTAACACTCTCTCTCCCTAAACACTCGTTTCGTCTCGGTTTATGCGCCAGTCGCTACAACCATTTCGGACAAAAGTCATTGAAATGTAGACGTCACCGTCGATGGGGTTCGATACGTTTTAGTCCAAGATCCTCTTCTCTTCCCGTAAGAGAGGTAATCTCGGGTTAAAGCGGCGTTCCGACCCCATTTCTTTACTTTTAAAGTCATTTAACAATTCCGGATCGTTTGATTCGTTGAATGTCCTTTACTTTATACAACTTTATAGTCCGAACCGTTTGGTTCGTGATAGTCATTTAATGGTCCGGATCGTTTGATCTGTTGAATGCTATTTACTTAACTCAACTTTACAAGTCCGAGCCGTTTGGTTCGTTGATCGCACCTTTAAATACTGTCATTTACAAGTCTGAGCCGTTTGGCTCGTGATAGTATTTACTTATCAAAATCCGAGTCATAAAACGATTCGTTGATCGCATATCATTTAATGTTTTTTTCCCGTAAAATCGCTAACAATGAAATGCCCGGTTCAAAATCGGAGTTCGACATTCGAACTCTCTTTCAAAACGCGCAAAGTGACGTTTGGCATCCAAACGATCATCTTTAAAATTCAAAACCTGACGTTTGACATTCAAACGCTCCTTTCTTAAAAGTCAACATTTGACACTTAAGTTAAAAGTTCAAACTCGTCACTCGCACCTCGTGTCCTAAAAAAACTCCAAACCCGACGTTTGTCATTCAAACACTCGCTTTTCCCAAAAGAATCATAAAATCAACGTTTGACATTCAAACCTAGATTAAGCTTGTCATTCAAGCCCCCATTTTCAAAATGCAAACACACACACACACACACACACACATTTTCGAGAAAGGTAGAAAGACTCGTCATACGAGGCATTTCGGGTGATCTCAAAATACTCTTCCCGAAACATAACGTGACCTCCGAACCTAACAATCTCTGGTACTAAAAAATATTTTTGTCATGTTTTTGCTACCAATAAAAATGACACCCTTTTCAAAGCCTTTTCCATGTTTTTTCTACCAATAAAAATGACCTTGTTTTCAAAGCCATTTTCAAAGTTTGGGCTCATAATACAAAACGGCGTGGCGACTCTCTTTTCCAAGTGAAGTCCATTCGAAAAAACCGCTTCGCTTCACGCGCAGCCCCGCGCCGCGAATTCGAGTAATTTCACCAGGCCATCAGTTATGATTTTAAAGCTACAAACAATGAAGCAGAATACGAGGCCTTGATCGTGGGCCTAACCGTGGCTCTAGATCTTAACATCAAGGCAATCCAGGTATATAGTGATTCACTGTTGTTAGTTAACCATTTCAATGGTTCCTATGCAGCAAAGAATGCTAAGATGATGTCATATCTGGGAATCGTGAAAATTTTGGCAAGAAAATTCCAGGTCTTTTTCGTAGAACAAGTACGCCGAGAGAGAACTCTCAAGCAGATGCCTTACCTAATCTTGGATCAGCCTTCAAGAGCCTATCTCAAACTAACATACCAATCATTCATGTCAACATCCCGACTGTGGAAAGATTAGAACTTTTCAGCATAGACAACTGTGATGTCACCCGATTATTCTTTTGCTGAAAATCATTTCGGAGTCGCCACGCTGTAAGTACCCTAATCTGGATCACCCTATTCCGAACACACGGGAAATACCTCAGACTCACACAATCACAGTCTCGAAGGCCCGTGACACTCAAAACCATCAAAAACCCCCTACCAAACCAAGGGAGGGACCTTTCTGAGACAAAGAAGCACAAAAGGACCTTTTAGGAATTTTTCAGAAATTGGAAAAGCATAAGTGGTCTGTATGGACCTCTTTGCTTCAATGATTACTGAATCCCCTTAAAGTCCAAGTTATTCCCTTAAATCCCGGAGGTAATAATTACTTGCCTACATGGTTGGTCCGTACGGACCTTATTGTATGTAAGGTTGGTCCGTACGGACCTCTTTGCTACCAGACATCATCATGGCTAAATCTTCTTAAAGTCCACATATTCCCTCAAATCGAGGAAAACCAAAAACTTGGATTACCTGCAAGGTCCGTACGGACCTTATTGCACATTTCTGAGTACTATAAATAGAGGGCTCCCCCTCTCGAAATTGACACACCTCCCTCTTCTCTCCTCTCCCCAAGCCTTCTGGCTCCCCTCTAAGTCCTCTCGAGGCACTCCCGGCCCCTTTCGGATCATTCCGAGGCCTTCCGAGCCCCCTTGTGGTGCTCTGAAGCCTCTCTGAGCGCTCCCGCGCTGCCTCGAGGCACTCTCGAGGTACTCTGAGGCCCCTCGTGGTACTCCGAGGCCTTGCCTGGTCTTTCCCAAGGCGTCCCGGCTCTTTCCGAGTCAAACCGGCAACTTGAACGCACGCCGAAACTCTGCCCGAGTGATCCCTGCGATCCCAACGCACGCCGAAACTCTGCCCGAGTGATCCCTGCGATCCCAACGCACGCCGAACCTCTGCCCGAATGCAATCTACAATCCCGACGCACGCCGAAACTCTGTCCGCGGACAACCGGCTCCTCCCGAAGCAATCCCGGTCCGTACCGGAACACTATTCCATCCTCAAACACTATTTCCCAGCGGAAGACAGACACGAACCAACATTGGTAAGGCTTCCTTCCTACACTATTTCAATACATTTCAATAAGCAGTGTAGAATGTTGACATCCGATACAGCATGCATTTTTAAAAGCACATACACACACACACACAACAGTTAAAGAATATTAGGGGTATCCGACAGACTCGTTTTTACGAGGCGACTCGAGTGAGCTCTAAGATTCTAATATTCTCTTCCCGAGGAGTCATCTGACCTCCGAACTCAAAATCTCATCACACAAAAACAGTTCATTTTTAAACTGATGCCCTTTTTCAATGTTTTGGGCTAAATAAAAATGGCGTGGCGACTCTACAAAGCGAAAACACGGCGAGATACCTCCCAACTAACGCAAAAGCGGAATAAGCCAGATGCCGGGGCGCGAACGCGCTGCCTCTCGGATCCGGGCGAACTTCCCGAAGCGACGCAAAAATGCGAGATGCCGGGGCTCCGCGCGCGAGCCGGATCCGGGTAATTTCAGTTGGCGACTCCGCTGGGGAATCTTTTTGTTTTAAAAAAAACTTTCAAACAAAGCAAAAGATTTTTAAAACGATGATGAGAGTCAAACTTTCATTTTACCCCTTTCTTTAATTGTTGTGTGTGCGTGCATGTGCTTTACTTTTTATTTACAAAAAAAATAAAAATACAAAAAAATGCATCAATATACATCTGTGCATACATTTAAAATTCTTTGAAAAACTTTTGTTTTACTCAGAAAAAGAATTTTAGAGACCGCACACTAGGCGCACTGCTGTCTCGGTTACACTGCATACTACTCACACTGCTGCCTCGGTTACACCGCACGCTACGCGCATTGCTGTCTCGGATACACTACACACTACAACCCTTAACCCGAAGTGGTCTCAGTTGCAGTTCGTTTGGCCTTCCTACGCCTCTCGGACGCGCACGGGATCATTCCAAACATCCCATTCTAGCCAAGCGTCAACCCTGCACGTTTGAGTCTTGAGTCATACTCTGTCCAGACTCGGTTGGTTTTTACCCAGTCCGTGTCATACAGCCTGGATACATATCCCGTGCCGGCCATTTTCTGAGTTGAGGCTCGGAACTCAAGATCCCTTGCGCAAGCAAAGCGATGAAAGGTCATGCTAAAATCTTGACCTGATCTTGATTTCCGAAGCTACACCCAGACGATGTTCCGTCCCGGATATACATCCATGCTCACATGACACCATGTCATCAAGCCTTTAATACGTTAGCCATGACGATATAACCCAGCCAACGCCTAACGTCACAGATCCCTTGCGCAAGCAAGGTAAAGAGAGGTCATGCCGAACTCTTGATCTGATCTTGACTTAGGTGCCGGCTCGGCTCACTATTCACATGGCTAACGCATTAAAACAAACATGAAAGGCTTGGTCCTTAGGTTCGATTTTTCTTTTAGGCCGGTGGAAACCGCTTGCCCTATAGGACCCTCGCCCGGGGCTGTCCACCCTGGGATGTCGAAATACAGGTGCAAAACGAGGGGCTTATAGTCGCACAGATGGTCTCCACTGACATAGGATCTAGCATAGTTGCGTAAAAGAAGAGCAATCTTTTCCAACCTACCTAGGACTCTGAGAAAACACGTTTTAAGTAAATTAAAACAACAAAAAAATAATAAATATAAAAGAAGCGAAAACCGCATGCCACGTGAGCTTTCCCCCTCTTATCCCGAAAGGCCTTCCCGCGTCTAAACCTTGCCCGTCACCCCCTCCAGCTAACCGAGAGTGATCAAGAATACCCGGGAACTACTCTCCCAGTGTCAAAGCCGCAAGGTCCAACATCCTTCCCACCGCAGTCACTAGGGCAGTTCGTCAGCTCCCCATGGCCAAGTCAGTGGATAACAACGAGGAAAATGAGACCTTACCCCCAAGAAATTTCCCAACATTGGAAGAAGTTTGGCAGGCCCTTATGGCTATTGAGAAACGCCAAGGTGAACAACAAGCCTGGATCGAAGGTGCCATGCACCACTTCGGGACATTAGCCACCCAACTACCTAGGGCTTCCAAATTCACGCTCGCTCCTGCATCTTCTAACGCCTCTCATTGTCTCCCAGAAGTCAACCTGTTGCCCTCATACGAGCCATGCAGCTACGACATAAAGCCACAAGACCCCTTGGGGAAGGAAATGTCTAGTCAACATCTTGAGGTCCCGATACCACCGCCGAACAACGAACACATCTGGTGGGACGTCTGCGATTGCAGTGCTTGTTTGGAAATGGAATTCCAAGATGAAATGAACGAGGGCCACCCTCGAAGAAAGAAGAAACCCTCTTCTCAACAAAAACTAAAGAAGAGGTACGAATCCAGTGACCCCACAGTCGGAACCCTCGGAGAACCCTCATGAAAGTTTGACTACTACGTCATCTACTCCAGCAAATCTCCTCAGCCTAGCTCTGCACAAGGCCACGGCAACGTCTGCGCCATGATCAGCTGGGACGAGCTCCGCACCGCCACCGACGGTCCGAAGGTCCAGATACCTCAACCCCTATCTTGGGAAGATCTCAAAGCCACTGATGATGCTTCCACAAAAGCTATGACCGTGAATGAATTGAAATGCGCAGCCTGGCCCTACGCCAATCAAGGTCCTCCCATTACAGAGATAGGAGAGACAAGCAAAGCAGTAAAGCCAGAGGTGAACATTCTGACACGTTCCGGTCAAATCCCGATGAATCCTCCATGGGCAGACAAAAGGCCAGCCATACCTGAGCCATGAACTGAAAAGGGGCCCTACACCAAAGAAGCTGAAACCTTTGACCCGAAGGCTAAAGATCCCGTCTTAACTCAGCTCAAGTGTACTCAGGCTAACATCTCACTCTGGTCCCTACTCACTTCATCTTACCCACACAAACTCAAGTTGGAAGAAAGTCTGGCCCAGACCATGGTTCCCATCACCGTGACACCTGATGAAGCGGTTCAGATGATTGGCAACGTTAATTACAGCAACATCATCACTTTCACAGAGCTCGACCTCCCAAAATTTGGGGCTGACCACAATGAGCCTCTCTACATAACAGTTCAACTGGACGAGCGCCGTCTCCCTCGGGTCTTGGTAGATGGAGGATCATCCATGAATGTCCTGCCATCCAAAATGATGGATTTGCTAGGGATCAAAGCAGCTGATCTGAAGCCCTCAACTCAGGCAATCAAGGCATACGACTCTACGTCTCGCCCAGTCTTGGGAATAGCCACCTTGAACCTATGGTTCGGAAAACAAATAGTCCCGACTGACTTCCAAGTCATCGACATCCCGATCACATTCACTGCCATTTTGGGACGCCCTTGGCTACACCAGATCAATGGGGTGGCATCCACCCTCCATCAATGCGTAAAGTTCGTCCAAGGAACAGATCTAACCATCATCTACGGTGATAGCATAGTCACCGAAGGGACCGACACAAACGGCGTCCCGGTTTTAGAGATCAAACACGACGATGATGGCATGATGCTAACAGGGTTCACCATCGAAAGCCCAAAGGCCCAGGTGTGCCACATAGACCTGCCTTTGATTTGGGACAAGATCCCTCCCCCGATGAAAATGATGAAGCACATAAACTACATCCCGGGGCTCGGTTTGGGAAAACGCCATCAGGGTAGCCAATAAATCATCAATATCAAATAGCAGAATACCCTCCAGGGCCTGGAATACATTCCTACTCCCGAACACATTGCGGAAGACAAACGAGCTGCACGGAAACGCTCCGCCGATAACAAAAGAGGCTTGCACGCAACCTCCGATCTTCGCCCTTACAGCTTCGACATGACCAAGTACTTCATAAAAAAGGATGACAACTTGAAGGAAGACCCAGGAAAGGGAACAGAGTTGATCAACGCCAAACAAAGCTGGCCGATAACCATGGACAAGCTCCAACAGAACATTGCAAGATTCAGAGGCCTCAAGGCAAATCCCGTCCGAAGAGCATTTCTCGACGCACCACCTCTGCCGGGACCCACGACCACCACTATTCACAATGAATTTTGGTTTGGGAAAGCCCCCTCCTTGACAGAAGAACTCGAAAAACTCTCTGTCAATGCCCCTGCCTTCAACAAGTGGGATGAGTCCGCATTCGAGCTAGCAATGCCCAAGACAAAAGCAAAAGACTCCGCAGACGATGCTTGGAACGAGCCACTGCTCCACTTGCTCTTCAATGAAGAAATCGAGATGCCAGACCTAATCGATTTTGTTTCTGATAACTCTGTGATAGCCAAGATCGGGAACGGTGACACAGAGCCTTTCAAACCCCGCCTCCTATCAAGCTCATTGCCACTCAATAACTGGGCCACCTTCTCCAGACCCATCGCCAGCAAAAGGAACATGATCGAACAACTTGGTCTGACCCCTCGAGTCCTAGAGTCCAGTGTCAAAACCCATCCTGAGTCCCTTATCTTTGAATTTGAGTCTCTCGAGTCATCTGATGGCCTCACGCCTGTAAGTACCCAAATCTGACTCATGCCTTCCGGTTAAATTTCCCGACAATTTCGGTAAGTTTCCCGGTAATTCCCCGGACCTTCCTAGTGTTTCGGAAATATTCCGGAACTGTTCCAAATTAATTAAGGGCTGAAGGGGAAGCTTCCTAATTAAGAAACACGTTTTTCTTAATTAGGAAATGTTCTAGAATTTGCCACCTTGCATGATTCTAGAAACATGCTGAGTCACAAGGGATAATGCCGCACGGCTGCATTAGCCAAGGACCTCTAGCCGCACGGCCTCATTAGCTATTTTCAGAAAGCCTATAAATAGAGCCCTCCTCTACCCATTTTACATACACAATATCATCAACCATTACACAATACACTATACTCAAGCAAATGCTGCGAAGTTAGGAAGCCAAAAGGGTGCCAAGAAGCCTCCTCCCTCCTCCTTGAAGATCTAGAAGTTGGTCCTTCCACCTAGCTCCACCCAAAGAAGAAGAGGCCACCATTGGTAACCTCTCATTCCCTAAACTTGCATCCTAATTGCTCTATATGATTTAATTGCTCATTGCATTTCATATATTGTTATTATCTTTGCTTGGGACTTGGCATTCATAGTTAAAGATCATATCTTTATACCCCCTTTCCCCCTTTTGCATGCATTAGGCATCCCTTGCCATTAAAGATGTAATCTTTTGAATCAAAGGTGCATCTTTTGCACCTAAAAACCCTATTTTTACATAAAAATGTCACCTTCATGCATCCTTTGCATATAAAAATCCAATCTTTATGATAAAAATGCATCCTTTGCACATGAAATCCTTTTTCAAGCATCCTTTGCATTAAAGATCATATCTTTATCCTAAATTAGCATCCCTTGCTTCTTAAAAATGCAATCTTCATGCATCCCTTGCATATTTGAATCCCAATTTCTTCATAAAAATGCATCATTTGCATAAAAATCATGTCTTTATGCATCCTTTGCAAATAAAGATCACTTCTTTAAATCAAATGCATCATTTGCAACCCAAAAATGTCATCTTTTCACTAAAAATGTCATTTTTTACATGCATTCCCCCATATCCCCATTAGCAACCTTGGAACGGACCGGTGTAAAAGATCCTATCTTTACATCGTTCCTTCCATTAAAGGTTCCATAATCTCTTTAGAAAGGAACAACCTTGAACCCTATATCTCCGATTATCACTTAAGACGAGTATGAAGCATCTATATGAGCTCGACCGTCTTAAAGTGTAGGATTGATGGGCTAAGGACATTCCTTCCTAAAGAACCTCATTTTGTGACTATAAAAGGGAGTCATTCTCTCGATCATGCAAAGTCCCGAGGTTAATAATGCAATGATCACAAGTCCAAGATGAGGACGGGATCATAATCCCGAATACATAAAATTCCAAGGAATCCCGAGCGACAACCAATAAATGGTTTGTACGTCCGGAAGACAACTTGGGACATTCCCCCCCTTATTTTCAAACACATGCACACAAGAAAGCACGCAAGCAAGCACGATTAATGAAATCTTGGGAGACTTGCTCCGGCAAGGCACCTTGGGTGAACGACGATCCGTTCTTCTCAAGGGGTAACTTAACCTCCGAACCCATAAAACCTTTTTTCAAAGTTTTGAGGTAATCAAAATGGCGTGGCGACTCCGTTTTTCAAATTAAACCGGATGTCTTCAAACTCGCGTGAATTTCCAATACACAAAATTTGGGGCACACATTCATAGTTTGGCGACTCCGCTGGGGAAATCCCAAAGGAGAAAAGCTTTTATTTTCAAAACAAAAATCGATACTAGGTATATAGGTGGAAACCACTTAACCTTCCTGTATCGCTCCCTAACCCGGGGCTTGGGATAACCGGTGGTTTAACAATCCCACGTACCAGTATCCCTTTTCGAAAAAAAAAAATTTTGAAAAAATAAAAGAAAGCTTTTCCCTTTGAGCGAGTTAGACTCCCGTCGCTGATTTCATTAATCTTGCTTGCTTTCTTTGTCTTGCATTGCATCATTTGCATCTTGGATTTCGTGCATACTTTGAACAGGAAATAACCTGAAAATACAAAGGAGTGGAACCTGGAAAATTGATCCATGCAGTCGTACGGCTTAATCCTCCCTGGATTCTGACCAGGCGACCTCGGGGCAATTCCACCAGAAAATCGAGTTAACTGCGGCAAAGTCCCTAGCACCTGGGGCTACTCAGCTCCATGACCGACCTGGGGCTCCTTAAAATTTACGTGCTTACGTGCCACATTTTCCCCGTCCCGAAAATCATTCCTTTAAAACACATTTCATGAAAATCTCTGTTTTAACTCAAAAAGGAACATTTTTAGGAGACCGCACACTACGCGCACCTGATATATCCTGTACACTTTGCACGCACGTCCTTCAAACCCGGGGTGGTTCCAGTTGCAGTCACGGACAGCCTTACGATGCTCCCGGGCGCGTACGGAATCATTCCAACCTCCCCATGGCAAAGTGTCGACCAATGCACATCCGTGTCACACGTTTCAAAAAACCGTGACTTTTGGTTGGTTTTTGGTCTAGTCTCGTGTCATATAGCCCAGCTTGCATACCTTGTAAAGGTCAAGCCTTAGTTCATAACGGAAGCCAAGATTTTTGCTCAAGCTTTAACTCGCCAAAATTTCGACAAGGAAAAATTGGTAGGATCTTGACTCCGACATTGACTTTGACCTTGACCCGCACGGAATGCGTAAGAGTCGAGACCGAGTCTTTGCCAACAAATCAAAAGATCTTTCGCTCAAGCGAAGCTCTGTCAAAATTCCGACAAGGAAAAATTGGCAAGATCTTGACCCGGCATTGACTTCGATTCTGACTCACGCACTGCGTATGCAACGAAGTTCAATGTGACACTGTGTCATCCGGCTTTTACCGCCCGACCCATGCCTATTATCTTCTCGGACATTACCGAAAGTCAAAACGTCATTCGCTCAAGCGAAACTCGCCAAAATTCTGTTAAGGCTGAAAGACGAGACTTTCCCGGTATTGCCTTGACCATAATCCACATCGCTCGTGCGTTAAAAGGTCCTATGACCCGCTAGACCCGTTAGGAGCGTTCTTTATTCTCGGTCGGTGGGATCCGCGTCCCCTATAGGACCCTCGCCCGGGGCTGTCCACCCTGGGAGGTCGAAATACAGGTGGAATACGAGGGGCTTATAGACGTAGTGACGGAACCCACTGATCCAGGATCTAGAGTAGTTGCGAAAAAGAAGGGCAAATTCCCTTTTCCAACCAAATAGAAATTAATAAAAGACACCGTTTTAAGTAAACCGGAAGATTCTAATTTGCATATTGCCCGAGCCTTCACTTAAACACCTACCCCGAGTCTAAACCTTTCCTATTCCTTTCCCGCAGCCGAGAAAGAAGTGGGTGAGAACACCGGATCGGTGACTTGTTAGCAGAATTCTCGCAGCGCCGTAATCCTCGCTTTGTCAGCTTTCAAGTGTCAAAATGTCCAACATGGTAATCAACAATGGTAATAACCAAATGGTCGGAAAAGCCATCCCAGTTCAGTCCAAGCCCCACATCTGGTATGATGTATGCGACTGTGAGGACTGTCTGGAGTATGAGTATCAAGAATGGATTAATGAAGACGCTCCTTCAAGAAAGAAGAAGAAGAGAAAGTCCACGCAGCAGAAATTAAAGGAAAGGTATGAAGCCGGGGACAAGAGCGTGGGAACTTTAGGGGAGCCTTCAGGCAAATTTAACTACTACGTCAGTTATGCAAAAGAACCTGCCAAGGAACCCATCATTCAAAGCACAGTCCAGCCTGACACCCATGTGATCAATGACCCTCTTGAAGCAGAAAGTTCTGGATTTGTTGCCATCGTGAAATTCAATGAGAAGTTAGCAGATTTAGAAGCAGAATACAGAAAGCCTATCGAATATGTGGCCAATCAAGGAAGGATCAAAGTCTCCCCTGAAGAAGACTTCATCAGCATCATTCAAGCTAATCCTCCCGTTGGCTATACTGACAAGGTTGTGATGACGAAGATTGGTAAGGAGAAGATGACTTATCAGCAATGTATTGACAAAATGAACCAGACACTTCAGTCAATGAGTCCAGTTGTCACAGAAGAGCTCGCTGAAAGATTGCATCAAGCTACTCTAGCTCCCCTCACTATCTTTCCGCGGTACCGGCCAATCAATGATTTCCGGCAAGTTTTCAATCAGTTCGAAGTTTCCAACTTTCTGAAGAATGCTGACAAGACTGCTACTCCCCAGGGCAACAGCAGGAAGAAGTAAACCCCGGTCCAACCCGTGTCAAACACCCTTCGAGTCAATAAGTAGTGTAGGGTCCAGAGTCAGTATGGTCAAGAGTCAGTTGAGTCAGGAATCTTTGAATTCCAGTCCTCTGAGTCATCCGAAGGCCTCACGCCTGAGGATTATGAAAATGTAATCGATGTCATCTTTCCCCTTATTTTGAATGAAATGACAGATCTTTCTGAGTATCCTCTTATTGCCAACTTAACATATGATAAATTAACTCAAAACTTAACAACAGTTAATAATGAATCATTTGAACAAGATGCAAACACACTAAATGAATAATACATTAAAGAAATCTTTAAGGTGTTTCGTAAAAGAGGAAAACCGGGCCCAAGCCGCCGAGGAGGTTTTGACAAGTGTGAACTTGGGTACCGTCGAGGAACCTAAAGAGACACGGATTGGAAACTTCTTCCAGTGGGGTTGAACGGGACAGACCGATCGATCCGCTCGAGAATACGTCGACGTGTTTGCATGGTCATACGGGATATGCCGGGGCTAGACAGCTCGATAGTAGAGCATAGAATCCCTCTAGCACCGGATGCTAAGCCGCAGCGTAAACCGAGGAAGATCAAGCCAGAATGGTCTCTACAGGTCAAAGAAGAGATTGAGAAGCTACTGCGGGTAGGATTCATCAGAGTCATCGAATATCCGACATGGTTGTCCAATATTGTGACCGTAACCAAAGCCAATGGGAAGGTGCGCTGCTGTGTGGATTTCCGAGATCTGAACAAGGCCAGCCCCAAGGACGATTACCCTTTGCCAAACATAGACATCCTGGTGGACTCCACCGCCAACTACGAAGTAAAATCCTTCGTTGATGGCTTTGCAGGCTACAACCAGATCAAGATGGCCGAAGAAGACCAAGAAAAGACAGCCTTCACCACACCGTGGGGAACTTACTGCTATACAGTGATGCCGTTTGGGCTTAAGAACGCCGGGGCTACTTACCAAAGGGCAGCGACCGCGCTTTTTCATGACATGATCCACAAGGAGATTGAGGTCTATGTAGACGACATGATAATCCACTCCAAAGGCGAGGATGGGCAGCACTTTGCTGACCTGCGAAAGTTCTTTGAGAGGCTGAGACAACATTCCATGAGACTAAACCCTGCTAAATGAACCTTCGGAGTGACAAGGGGAAAAGTGCTTGGGTATATGGTCACGGAGCGAGGTATCGAAGTTGACCCCCGAAAGATCAAAGCCATTATGGACATGAGGCCACCTCAAACCCGCATACGTAAGTCAAAAGCTTTATGGGAAAACCGCAAGACATCGCCCGTTTCATCAATCGCCTGACCACTATGTGCGAGCCCATCTTCAAGCTCATGAAGAATAATGTAGACACGTAATGGACCGAAGAATGCCAGATGCTTTCGATCGATCAAGGCGTACTTAGTACATCCTCCGGTACTATGTCCCCCACATAGACAGAAACCTCTTCGCTCTATCTCACCTGTCACCGATACGGCAGTTGGGGCTATGCTTGCTCAGGAGAAGAAAGACTCTCGGTGGAAAACGCCATTTACTTTGTCACCGGAAGCCTGCAGTGGAAGTGAGCTCAATTACTCAAGATGTGAAAAGACTCGTGCAGATCGGTCCTGGGTAGTCGGTGAAGTCGAAGCATTATATGCAAGCCCACCCCGTGAATTTGGTCTCAAAAATGGACCCCATCAAATACATCTTTGATAAGCCTTCCCTCTCGATGCGTCTAGCAAAGTGGTCCTTCTTCTTAGCGTAGTACGACATCAACTATGTGACCGTAAAAGCCATCAAAGGCCAAGCATTGTCAGACCATCTGGCAAATTTTCCCAGTAATGAGGACCGTGGGCCTGAACCCCAATTCCCAGATGAAGGAATCTTCGTGGTTGAGCCCGAGAACCGGTGGCAGTTATTCTTTGACGAAGCTGCTAACAAAAGAGGAAACGGCGTCGGGATGCTACTGGTCGATCCGAAAGATGAGCACACGCCAATAGCCCTCAAGTTGAACTTCCCTGCCATGAACAATATCGCCGAGTACGAAGCTTGCATTGCTGGTTTGGAGGCTGCCTTAGAAAGGAATGTCAAGGAGCTCGAAGTTTATGGAGACTCAGCCCTGATCATCAACCAGGTCTCCAACAAATGGAAGACTGTAGACCCTAATCTGCAGCGGTATCATGCCCATATGGAGGAGTTGACTGGACAGTTCAGAGAAGTGACTTTCCACTACTTGCCAAGGGAAAAGAACAGATTCGCAGATGCCCTAGCTACTCTAGCCTCATTGGTAGAGATCCCCGAGGGAAAAGCCATAAAACCCTTCCGAGTGGGTAGAAGAGAAGCCCCAGCCTTCTGTTGTGAATTAGACCTGGGACCCGAGCCTATAAAGGAACCCTGGTACAATCAAATTTACCAGTTCTTCAAAGATGGAGAGTCAGCTTTCAGAGACGAAGAAGGTAGACCAAAAGAAGGTGTTAAAGCCAAGAGCTTACAAGCCCTGAAAAGGTTGGCCTCCCATTATGTAATTCTAGGAGGCAACCTGTACAAGAAGCGGTACCATGGACCACTCCTCTTGTGCGTCACTCAAGAAAGGGCCAAAGAGTTGATGACCGAAGTCTACAATGGTCCCTGCGGTCCTCATATGAATGTCAGAGCCCTGACGCAAGTCATCCTCAGAATGGGTTACTACTGGATTTCCATGGAAACAGACTGTGTTCGGCACGTCCGAGCATGCGACAAGTACCAGCGGTTTGCCAACCTCAACCATCTCCCGCCTCATGACCTGTACTGCATGACGACTCCTTGGTCGTTTGCAACTTGGGGTATTGACGTGATAGGGAAGATAGCCCCGGCAGGAAGCAATGGACACGAATTTGTGCTAGTAGCCATCGACTAGTTCACCAAGTGGGTAGAGGCCAAGTCCTACAAGGTCCTCACTTCCAGAAAAGTGGCCCAATTCATCAAAGAAAACATAATGTGCAGATATGGGGTGCCCAACGAGATCATTTCCGATAATGGGTCACACTTTGAAGGAGACTGCGATAGGTTACCGTCGAGTTCGTAATCACTCGCCATAAGTCGTCCCCATACGCACCTCGACTAACGGAGCCGTGGAAGCCGCTAACAAGACGCTCGAACGGATCATCCGGAAAATGGCCACCCGTGGTCGTGATTGGCCCAAAAAGCCGCACTTGGCACTCGGGGCTACGTAACATGCCGTAACAGCCACAGGAGAAACTCCTTTTGCCCTAACCTACGGGATGGAAGCGGTGTTACCGGTGGAGTTGGAAATCCCGTCATTAAGGGTCCTCCCGGAAAACAGTGTCAATGAAGTAGAATGGTTGCGTAGCCGGCATGATGAGTTGGCCCGCTTGATGAGAGAAGGCTAAAAGCCATGGAACACACCCGAGCCTACCAGAGGCGAATGGCCGAGCGTTTGACAAAAAGGTCAAGGCCGTAGACATCAAAGAGGGTGACTTAGTGTTGAAAGTGAAGCCCCCTACCGTATACAACCCCGGGGAAAATGGGAACCCGTTTGGATCGGCCCGTATGTGGTGCGTAAGATACTATCGAGAGGAGCCATGAAGCTTGCAGACACTGGACGGCAATCCCTTTGTCCACCCAAATAACGGTGATAAGCTTCGAAGGTACTATGTCTAAAAGAAAATAAAAAAAAAAAAAGTGCAAAAAGAGTAATACCCGGCTAGGGCCGAAACCCCAAAAAGGGCGGTCTAGGCAAAAGACAGGGTTGCACATAAAAAAAAAAAAAAAAGGAAAAAATCTTAGTGCAAAAAGAGTAATGCCCGGCTAAATTTGAAAACCCTAAAAAGGGCGGTCTAGGCAAAAAACAGGGCTGCACATAAAAAAATAGTTCACCAGAATGAACTACGAAGACCTGAGCCCCTTAGTCTTTCTTGTAAAAGGGGAACGTAGGCAGCCATTTATGGTTCGGTCTAAACAATAAAAAAGGGCAATCAAGCTTCCTTGAAGTGCGTCCTAAACAATAAATAAAAATAAAGGGCATTCCAGTTTTCACGAAACGGGTCCTGAGCAAATCAATAAGACATTTGAGTTTTCATAAAACGTGTCTTGATTAATTTCTAAGATAATATTTCTTGTTCATTACAAGTTAAAAAACTTCTTGATGAGTTCAAGCACGGTCTACTCTTGACTCTGCTAACCTGCTACAAAGATCTAAAATACAATAAAATGCCTAATAAATTAATGTGTTTGCAAAATGGCAATAAGGGAATCCTAAGAAAAGATCTGTCAGTCGTCATTCGCTGAGTCTTCTTTGGTCTTCTTCCCTTTACCTCGACCCCGTCGAGTTTTCTTCCTCTTCTTCTCTATAATGTCGGTATCCCTCATCCCGATCTCCGGTGTCCTCACTGGAGCCTCCATCAGACCTGTGTCAATAAGTGCCCTCTCTACCCGGGCACGAATCCGTACTTCCTCCCTCTGAGCCTCGCCAAAGGGAGCGACTTTCAGAGTCTCTTATATCGAGCCTCCATGTCTCTGATCAGATCACCTGACTGGTTATGGTGACTCGCCTTAGCTTCAGTCTCCCTCAGAGTCCTACTTGAGTCGTGGTCAGCCCCCAATAAAGCCTGACGTCTCTCTCCCAAAGTGACCTGAGTCGCTCCCATCTCCCTCTCGTACCAATCCAAGTAGACAGTGGTCAAGATGGTACTCTTCCTACTCCTGAGGATAGCCCTGGGTGGGAAAGCAGCATATGTCCAAGCCCTCGAGAAAAATGAGAAGCTGGTTGGATCTCTCATATCCAATGGCACCACCTCCATGGTACAGATGTCCTCCCAATCGCCCAATGGCTCCTGTAAGGCCCCAAACTGCCTGGATACCAAGCAAGGTATGTAAAAGGATGACCAGCAAAACCCTGGAACCCTCACTATATAGGACTCCTGAAATGTCCTCCTGGTCTGCAATCTCCAATGAGGCACCCACCAGCAAATGTCTGAAGTGGACAACCTAGCCATCGTCAGCTCCCAGCCTACCCCGGTCCCGTCGCCTAGGTGCACCTCTCCGAGAAATCACCCAAGGGCACCGAGTCGGCAAAGCCCCCGGCAAAGCCCCAAGCCTCTCCTGCAGCCTATAAAGTCGCACACTGGCTCCTGCACCTCATGAAATGGTCTCCCCTAGCCATCCTGTCAATGCCATGCAATGTTTCCCCCAAAACCAATGGGACAATGTCCTTCCCAGCCCTACAGTCTCTGACCATGTCCAAGAGACCACCATGGCAGATCCCCACGGACTCAGCGGTGAACAGAGCAGAAAATATGCAAAGGATAAAGGCATCCATAGCCACCGTGGTCGTAGCCATAGCCGGAGACCCAAACCTGCCCGGGATATCAGAAAGGTCAACCCTGTCCGGGAGCAACCATCATCTCCTCGGCCTCTCCTGTGGAAATCTCGCAAAAAGATGCAAGCTTTGCCGCCACCGGCACGTCTTCGATCAGCGTAATAGATATAGCCTCAATTTCG
The DNA here is from genome assembly GCA_022495995.1 of Adenophora triphylla var. japonica. Lineage (NCBI taxonomy): Eukaryota > Viridiplantae > Streptophyta > Magnoliopsida > Asterales > Campanulaceae > Adenophora > Adenophora triphylla. The sequence goes on along the minus strand of JAFEMH010000595.1, from coordinate 341,471 downwards.
GGACCCCCAATCAAGGCTCGGAATTCTTCGTGCTTTGGGACAATCTCATTGTAAGAAAAGCAGTAAACGTGTCTCCGGATGTCCCAAAACCTTGCTGCTGCTCTCAAAAGGTCCTAATCGGGTGGGAGATCCTTCAAATGCCATAAAGACTTGATCTTGAAGGAAGAATCAAGCAAACCCTTGTGAGATTGGAAGTTATATCTCACCCAAGACTGAAGATCGGACAGAAAGCGATCTCTTTTCCCCCTTTGCAATCTGACGGGCTTCTCCATTGCAAAATGACCAAAGATGGTGTCTTTAAGTCCAAAATGTGCTCTGGGAACAGTTGGGACAAGTCTAAGTTGAAAATGAAGTGAAATGGCCAAGCCTTGCTTTTATTCAGAAAATGACCAAACCAGACAGAACTGTAAGCCGCACGGCTTCATTTGCCCAAGGGACCTGTCCGCACGGCTTCATTTACCTGATGTAAATGCCAGAATCTGCAGCCATCAAGTTGCTGTCCAAAGGGAGTTTTCACCCCACTTTTTTAACCAAAACCTGTACAAAAACATGTCCAAAGGTCATCCAAGCAGTTATATACCATTATATATCATTTTGGCCCAGTTTCAGCCCCGATTCCAAGCAAAAAAAAATCGCCCCAAGGCTCAGATAATATGAAAATTAATAAAGCATAAAATAGAAAAGAAAATAAATCATTACTACAATGTCTTCGCCCCATCGGCGCCTGAATAAAGCAAAAAAATAAACAAAATGTGCATAAAACTTGTTCAAATTGTTTGTTTTTGTTCCTAAATCCACTCTAGAGACCTCCTAGGCCTCTGATCCTTCTTCTTCTTCATCGTTGCTCAAGTCATAGACATTCGTCTCCCTCATCAAATCCTCTGCATCGCTCACGTCTGACAGATGGACATTATCATGCTCGTACTCAGCCAGCTGCTCTAAGATGTCAGCATTGGGTCCTCGTCCCCGAGGCATGGCGCTAGAAGAGTACTCTGAAGCCGATGAGGTGGATGTTGTGCCCCCGACGTGCCTCCTTTTGCGCACTGGCTCCTGCACGCTTGTCGCCGCTTTGGTAGCACAGGCCAGCTTCTTCACATGGGATCGACACACGTCCTTCCATCCCCTAGTCTGCCTGACCAACCTGTCGTAAGTGCGAGCTGGAACCTGAGAAAAAAGAGGAGAAAATCTCAGAAAAATCTCAGAAATTGCAAAAAGCAGAGAAATCTAAAAGCTGAAAAAAGGGAAAGACCCTAAAAGTATACTTACAGTGCTGTCAGGCGGCAGGGTATACTGGGGCTCCCTGGTGTCGGGGACAGGTATCCTCATCCTCCTCGGAACTCCGTGGACCACATATGAGAGGTGCGCAGGAGGGATCGGCGGGTCAGAAGGCTTGACCTCCCCATATCCCTGAGTGACCGCCAGCTTCACCAGCTTCTGTGGCGTCCTCAGGCGCTGCTCCACAAACACAGCGTAGGGGGTATCCATGTCAAAGTACTCCTCAGCCGCTATACCTCCCTGGTACCTAGCAATCTCATCTGCCGGCCAATCCCTGGGCTGTAGCATCCGTGCTGGAGGATCGTGGGGAGTAATGGCGTCCAAGGGAGGGACATGGCGATGCTGCCTAGAAAAATGATCCCCCAAATAGATGACATCACATGTCAGCCCTGTCAGCCACCTCCTCTGCCTCGTCGCCTCAATGGCCTCTCCTAGCAAAATCTCCGGATACCTGCCCCAGGGGTAGAAGTCCACTCCATCATGTCCATCTTTGTTGATTATCGTCTTCGCCATCTTGTAATCAAAAGTGATTCGGGTCTTCCCCGTGAACTTATCCCTCGCATCTCCCCTCCAGCGGACCATAGCGGGAAAGATGGTGTTATCGCTCTGTTGGTTCCAAGGAAAGAACCCGATCACCTCACAGAACTAGACCTGCATGTTCAAAACATCAAAAGGGTCATTTATCTCTCATAAAAGTCTCAAGACAGGAAGAGAAAAGAGAAAGAGAAGAGGGACTACCTCAAGAGCAAAGGAGAAACAATCCATGGAGGCAGCCTTATTCTGGCTGTACATGTCCAGAGAGAAATAGAGCTCCGCCAATCTGGCCTCTCCCCAAGAGACCGTCCCTATCCCATCAACATCAACTAGGGAGTCGAGGAGGTAAGTCATAGCTATAGTCCCAGAATTAGCAAAGATAGTGACTGACAGCATCAACCACACAAAGGCTCTAGCAAGCTGGTGGGCAGTCACATCATTAGCAGCGAACTCTCGTATGCAGTTCTGGACTGCCACCTCGACGTTTCGCATCTCCATCCCTAGCCCCTTAGGAATCAACTCAAACCCGACCAAAGCTCGGAACTCCTCAGCTGTGATATGGTCCCTCCAAGTCACAGGACTCCCAGTGAACTGTAGGCCAGTGATAGCTGTGAAATCAGCGGGAGTCACTGTCAACTCTCCCCAGCTTAGATGGAAGCTATGAGTAGTGTCCCACCAGAACTCTGAAAGGGCCTGGACCAAGCCCTTGCTCTTGGAGGTGATATGAATCCCCCTGCCGATAGCCTCAATGAAAAGATCTAGGCCGGTAGCTCTCACCAACTCCTTGGGGTTCACCCCGTCTTTCTCAAAATCTGGCATCCTCTGCCAAAGCCTGACTGCGATCTCAGAAGGTCCCCTGGATTTGTTCTCCTGTAGGAAGAACGCAAAAGAAATGTGTCAGTCCTTCATCATTTTCAAAACCATGCATATATTCAAAAAGTGCACATGTTTTCAAAAGAAAATCATTCATAAAATCTTTCTAGCATCCTTTGCATCAAAAAAGCATTTTTCATCACTTGAAACACGTCATGTCAAGTCCTATTGCTTTCCTAAAGCACAAAATCACAATTTTCACAATTCTTAGCACATAAGCATTATTCTTTCAAAAAAATGGCATGCATGAATCCCTTTTCATTGCCCAAAATCTTGTTTTCTCATTGATAATCAAAATTTTGACCTAGTTCTAGCACATGCAAGAACTCCGTCTCACTTTAAACAATTATCATCCTTACTTTATTTTCAAGGAAAAAGTGGGTCATTCTCATTATTTTTGTCAAATAAATTGCACATGCATGTTCTTAGCCTCATAGGTTAATCATCAATATCTCAAAATCATCCAAAATCCTAGGAAAATTCGATGAAAATTCCTAAAATTTGGGTCAAGCCCTAAGTTAATCAATATTCAATCAAAATCGACGGAATTGAGCAAAATAAGAACGTTTATCCCAACCGATTGCGGGTTCATCGATTTGTGCTCTCTTCTCCCCGGATAGAGCTCCGATGGAGGCGTAAGAAAGTCATACTTTCTCTCCGTACGGACAATCTCCTTCCTCCTCCTTTGAGCGGCCGCGGAGATATTCCTTCTAGCTTGTCTCAGCATAGGATTACCCTCCGGATCCATTCTTGATCAAAGGAAGCAAGGGAATTGAAGGATTTTCGAATTTCTCTCCCGCCTCTCTGTTGCTCTCTGCATTCTTGGGCGGCAACACAATGCCCAATAGCCCGTTCAAATCAGATTTTAAATAATCTGGAAAAATTAATCTTCTAGCTGTACGGCTTCTTTTTCCTCCCTCTCATGCCGGGCGGCCTCATTCGCTCTGAGCAGAAATTACAATTTTGCCCCTGGACTTTCCACTTGGGCCTACAATTCCCGTTATCCTTTAACTAAGATAACATCCTTTTTAGAAGATATCCCTTATCGCTTAAGCAATTAAGCTTTCTTCCCAGTCGCCTCCGTTAATTCCGTTATAACGGGATAACGCTAGGTGACAACCTCCGAATTATCGAAATCCGAACTTTTGCTACCTCTATCACAGATAGTGAAGTATGCTCAAGTCTTCTAAACTTAAGCTACCTCTATCACGAATAGTGAAGTATGCTCAAGTTATCTAAACTTTAGCTACCTCTATCACAGATAGTGACGTACGCTCAAGTTATCCAAACTTTAGCTACCTCTATCACAGATAGTGACGTACGCTCAAGTTCTTCCTAACTTTAGCTAACTCTATCTCCTCGATAGTGAAGTATGCTTCAGTTATCCAAACTTTAGCTACCTCTATCTCCTCGATAGTGAAGTATGCTTCAGTTTTCTCAACTTCAGCTACCTCTATCACAGATAGTGATGTAAGCTCTAGTTTCTTCAGGTGACAACCTCCATTAATTGTCAATCAGGTGACAACCTCCATTAATTGTCAATCAGGTGACAACCTCCATTAATTGTCAATCAGGTGACAACCTCCATTAATTGTCAAAACCTCAAGGATCCTAACTATCTAGTGATGCTTGAACTACGATCAAGGCTTGATTCCTCCGGGATACGTAGGTAGCCTTTTATAAAAGGTCCAGCCATCCGACCACTTTGGTCACCCTGTTCCTTCGTCACTCATCAGTGATGAAGTAGTCCCTCATAGAGGTCTAGATATCTGACCACATCGATCACTTCTAGCATATCCCCAATAGGATCAATGGCTTGACCTCTTAGGTCATTTGCTCTTCTACTTCCCCAGTAAGAGACCAGTTTCTCTTCTCCATTCCTCAGCGGACCCTATTCCGAACTACGGCCTGGCTTGATTCCCACTCGGGATACGTAGGTAGCCTTCCAGAGGTTCAGCCACTCGACCACCTCAGTCTCTCAATCTGTCTCGGCATTCGCCAGATCGGATCCTTCTCTATCGACTTAGCAGAAGCGTTGCCAAAGACTGACTCGACTTAGCGAAAGCATTGTCGAAGACTGACTCGACTTAGCGGAGGCATTGCCGAAGATTGACTCGACTTAGCGGAGGCATTGCCGAAGACAGACTCGACTTAGCAGAAGCGTTGCCGAAGACTAACTCGACTTAGCGGAGGCGTTACCGAAGACAGACTCGACTTAGCAGAAGCGCTGCCGAAGACTGACTCGACTTAGCGGAGGCATTGCCCAAGACAGACTCGATTTAGCAGAAGCGTTGCCGAAGACTGACTCGACTTAGAGAAAGCATCTATACCTAAATTGAGACTTAGTTCAGGAGTATGAACCTAAATCGAGGTTTGGTTCAGGAGTATGAACCTAAACTGAGACTTAGTTCGGGAGTATGAACCTAAGTCGAGGTTCGGTTTAGGAGTATGAACCTAAATTGGGACTTAGTTCAGGAGTACGAACCTAAGTCGAGGTTCGGTTCAGGAGTATGAACCTAAATTGGGACTTAGTTTAGGAGTATGAACCTAAGTTGAGGTTCGGTTCAGGAGTATGAATCTAAATTGGGACTTAGTTTAGGAGTATGAACCTAAGTCGAGGTTCGATTCAGGAGTATGAACCTATATTGGGAATTAGTTCAGGAGAATGAACCTAAGTCGAGGTTCAGTTCAGGAGTATGAACCTAAATTGGGACTTAGTTCAGGAGTATGAACCTAAGTCGAGGTTCGGTTCAGGAGTATGAACCTAAATTGGGACTTAGTTCAGGAGTATGAACCTAAGTCGAGGTTCGGTTCAGGAGTATGAACCTAAATTGGGACTTAGTTCAGGAGTATGAACCTAAGTCGAGGTTCGGTTCAGAAGTATGAACCTAAATTGGGACTTAGTTCAGGAGTATGAACCTAAGTCGAGGTTTAGTTCAAGAGTATGAACCTAAATTGGGACTTAGTTCAGGAGTATGAACCTAAGTCGAGGTTTGGTTCAGGAGTATGAACCTAAATTGGGACTTAGTTCAGGAGTATGAACCTAAGTCGAGGTTCGGTTCAGGAGTATGAACCTAAATTGGGACTTAGTTCAGGAGTATGAACCTAAGTCGAGGTTCGGTTCAGGAATATGAACCTAAATTCGGACTTAGTTCAGGAGTATGAACCTAAGTCGAGGTTTGGTTCAGGAGTATGAACCTAAATTGGGACTTAGTTCAGGAGTATGAACCTAAGTCGAGGTTCGGTTCAGGAGTATGAACCTAAATTGGGACTTAGTTCAGGAGTATGAACCTAAGTCGAGGCTTTGGTTTAGGAGTATGAACCTAAATTGGGACTTAGTTCAGGAGTATGAACCTAAGATGAGGTTCGCTTCAGGAGTATGAACCTAAATTGGGACTTAGTTCAGGAGTAAGAACCTAAGTCGAGGCTTTATACCTGAGGGAGACTATTTGAAGGCATTCTCACTGGGGAAGATTCGGGCTTACGATAATTGTCGGGGCTTATCTGCTGAGGGTACGGGCTGACAATGATGGCTGAGGTTGAAAACGAGGAAGGGAATGGACTTCCGTTAAGTTTTCTTTAAAGGACGGGCTTACGATGACGACCGGGGTTGAAAACGAGGAAGGAAATGGACTTCCGTTAGGTTTTCACTAAAGGACGGGCTTACATTGATGGCCAGAGTTGAAAAAGAGGAAGGGAATGGACTTTCGTTAGGTTTTTGTTAAAGGACGTGCTTACGATGACTGTCGGGGTTGAAAATAAGGAAGGGAATAGACTTCCATTAGGTTTTTGTTAAAAGACGGGCTTACGATGATGATTGGGGTTGAAAACGAGGAAGGAAATGGGCTTTCGTTAAGTTTTCGTCAAAGGACGGGCTTACGATGACGGCCGGGGTTGAAAACGAGGAAGGGAATGGACTTCCGTTAGGTTTTCGTTAAAGGACGGGCTTACGATGATGGCCGGTGTTGAAAACGAGGAAGGGAATGGACTTTCGTTAGGTTTTCATTAAAGGACGGGCTTACGATGACGGACGGGGTTGAAAACGAGGAGGGGAATGAACTTCCATTAGGTTTTCGTTAGACTGAGGGTCTGAATGCAGAGGGCCAGAAATTAAAGGGCCAAAGTAGGGATTTCGCCCTGCAATCTTATCCACGCGGACCAGATCAGCAGGGCGCCTGGTTCAAAAAGCTGGACAGTCGTATTTATCTTCCTCATTCCTTTCAAAATTCAGACGAGAGAGAGAGAGGAAAAGGAGGGAGAAAAATGCTATTGTTGCTCATTTTCTTCGCGAAATCCTTCAAAATCAAGGCTATGGGGCAAGGGGGAGGAGTTAATGTTGTCCACCGAGGTCGGGTGAGTAGAGCGGCGACGGAGAAGAGGCTTGAGTTGGTGAGGGTGCACCGCCACTATACGCTCTCGCAATCGATGAACGAGGAGTTTTACCCGGATATGTGGCAACATTGAGCCACCGACGAGGATCTCACTATGGTATGATACTCATTTTTGTCTATTTTGTTAATTTTTTTTATAAAAATTGGTACATGCTAGATTTAGGGCTTGAATTGTCAAAATTGGGGCTTTGTTTGTTTTGCTGTTGAAATGTGAAATTGATGACGTATTTGTTTAATTGAGGACATGGGTAGAAGGAATATGCAATTTATTAGTAAAAAAAACATGGGTAGTTTGCATGAAAATAAAGTGGGTACAAATTTGCCGAATTTGGAACGGACTCTTGTATAAGAGATTTTTGTTATGAAAAGATTTGCTTTTGTGAAGGTAAAATGAATACAAATTTACCGAAATTGGAACGGACTCTTGTATAGGAGATTTTGATGAAAAAAATTGCTTTTATGAACTGGGTACAAATTTGCCGAATTTGGAACGGACTCTTGTATAAGAGATTTTTGATGAAAAATGTTTTGTCAACTGGGTACAAATTTGCCGAATTTGTAACGGACTCTTGTGTAAGAGATTTTTTATGGGAGTTCTTTTGTGAATGCATGTTTGATAATATGATGACTAAATGTGAGAAAAGAGGTGTGTAGGAAAATGTGTCCGAAAATGGGACGGAGTTTATTTTCTTTCTTTCCTGTTCTTTTGTTGTTCGTATCATATTTGCAATTTTGATGACATATTTGTGTTGTGTCTACTTTCAGGGGAGAGCTGATGTTATTCAACGCAAGTTGGATAAGCTAAAGATGCAGGGGTCCACGGAGGCAATTGTCAGGCTTTGGGATGCTCTGTCCATAGCTGGTAGGGTAGGTCAGCGGAGTCCTCGCCAGCTCGTGGTGGCTTCTAAACTTTATGGTTTTGTCGAGTGCTTGAGAGAGGTGACAGGTTTACATAAGAGCAAGGGGCTCTATTTGGAGTTGATCGAGCATTGGTGGGATGTCACCCATACATTTCACTTCTTCTGGGGGGAGGCTAACGTGACCCCTACTGATTATGCCGCTATCACTGGCCTGCCCTTCAAGGGGCTTAGCTTGGAGTGGCATGACGGGTATACGGACGTGGAGTTGATGGATCTGCTAGGGATTGTCATCGTGCTGCAGAAAGGGATGGGCATGGAATATGCCGTGATCGACGCGATGTTGGCCGAGAGCATAGCTCGATATGAGAGGGGGACCCGACCATCTCGGCTGAGAAGATTGCTCGATGCTTCCTATGGTTCGCCCTTTCTAGCACTCTGTTTGGGCACGCTGAGGACACATCTTTGTTTGCCTTACTGGGGTCTTTGACGGACATTGACAGGATAGATGAGTATGCTTGGGGAGAGGAAGGGTTAGTGGAGTTGTACTTTGCTTTGGACAGATACAGAAGGAAGGCGTCCACCTCCCAGACCTGCTTTGAGTTCCCGCTGGAGGTATACTTTCTCCTTTTTTTTCTTTTATCCTTTATACATATGCACTTTTGGTTTTTGACGGGTCTCCTTTGTTGGATGCAGGTCTGGGCCTTGGAGATTTTTGGCTGCGCCTTATGGGACCATGTCCAGGGGGAGGCTTTTGCATACCCGGCGATGCTTTGGTGGACGAAGGATGCCCGGGTGAAGAGGACTAGCGGGACTAGGAGGAAGATGAGGTACAATGACATGGTGCCATTCCTGAGGGCGGAGACCAGTGAGAGGGTTAATTTTTACCCTTGGGACCGGTTTGAGGTTGACCAGCTGGGCGGTGCTGAGCGCTGGACGGTGCAGAGGTGTATCCTGCGGGGACTTACCTGCGATGTTTACTATTTGGGGGAGAGGGTGACGAGGCAGCATGGTCTAGGGATGACTCCCTTGGCGCCGGCTGAGCCTCCTGCTGACATGTTGTTTCCCTGGGAGGGGTCAGCTGACTGGCAGTAGTTCAGGGCTAGGCAGCCCGCCCTGGAGTTCGTCACTCAGGAGCCTTATCAGGCATTCGTGGTACGCAGGCCGAGGATGCCTCAAGTGCTGGCGATGGAAGGGAGCTCAGTTGTGAGGATCCCTTGAGCTGACTTTTCGTATACCCAGGAGGGGGTTAGGATGAGGGCGCAGATACCCCTCCCAGCGGTGACACCTCGAGCTTTCCGGCCTCGAACGAATGCTCAGGTATGTGACGGTCCCGTTCTGATTATTTAGGCTTTGCATTTCTTTTGTTATTGCTTCGACTGTTTTTTATGCTTTTGTTCCTTCTTTGTAGTACTCGTCCCGGGTTGTGGATTGACTTTTACGTCAGGTTATCGGGGCTAAGAGGTTCATTCGTAACCTCATGACGAAGGGGAACGCTCGTGGTTTGGAGAGGGCGATGCGGCTAGGATCTAGTGCCTCTATGCGAGAGAGGTCCCCTATTCCTGCCAGTGGGACCATGCCGGGCAAGAGATCTATGGAGACTCCTCGCACCTAGCCCAGGCTCCTTCACGGCAGTCAGCGGATGTCCCTCTTTCTCCCTATATGGATAGGAGCGTCGAGCTTTCCCGGGATCATATTTTCTTCGAAGGCATGGAGGGACCGGGCTTCGAACAGGGCAGGACCGGCGAGGGCTCCTCTTCGCATGGCGGTGGTTATGGCGCTTTTGAGCCGCAGGGAGATTATGGGACTCCCTTGCAGACCCAGGGCACGTACGGCCAGAGTTCTGACGCCTTCTCCTTCGGGTATGAATTCTTTGCGGATATTGGTGTGCCATACCGAGGCGTGCCAGCTGATCCTGAGGATCGATACTCTGATGCTGAGGAGGATGATATAAAGTCGGGGATGGCTTTCCCGGAGGCAGTGGCGGAGGGGCCGAGCACGGCTCAGCGGAGGGTGCGGAGGCATGGCAAGGAGGTTGTCAGGGAGGAGGATCCCGCTCCTGATTCGGATAGTGATTCCGACTGAGTAACTGTACCTGTTAGAGAGAGAAAACATATATACATTTGATGCACATTATTTTTCTATTTTGGCATGTAATAACTAGGTTAATACATTTTATTTCACTATATATATTTTTGTATTTTTGTTTTGTTAATTCTGTATTGAATGCAAGTTGCATGAGCTCGGTTTTGTGTTTTAGGTGGGCATGTATGGCGGTGAGAGGATTTGTATGTGTTGTGGACTGTTTGGGACAAGTTTTAAGCAGGTGGGTGATATCCTTTGGTTGCGGACTGAATTGCATGTCATTGATGAGGTTTTGTTGTAGGTCAGCAGTATCATGCGAACCTTAATTTGGATCTTGGGATGAAGTTGGATTTGTGTTGGTGTTATGCCCTAGGCCTATGATTGATAGACTTATGTGTTGGCATTATTTATTATTATATGAGATGTTTATTATTTGATTATTATATGTTTTGTATATTTGTTTATAATAATCACTGTCCCTAATTATTAAGAGAATAGATTAGTATAATTGTCAATGGATAATCATTTGATGATTATATGCATAAGAGATGCACATTGAAATTATGGGTACTTGTTAGAGAACAAGTGACTGGACATGACCCGCATGAGATTTATGTAATGGTCAAATGTCATACTTAAATCTCATACGGTTACTTCATTTATTTCCTAGACCTGAGACTATCATAACCTTACATATGATGAAAGCCATGTTTGATTTTAGTCAAACGATATCTCAACACGATATCTATAAAGGCTATCATTGGCATGATCGGATTCATGATGGGAAGGATGATAAGTCAAGAAGGAGTTTGTCCCTCGGAAGAGAGATGTTATGCTTGGGCCCTCGATGAGTGATAATGATGAAAGTGTATGGCCGTACCCCAATATGATTGGAATTATCATTATACTCAAGAATCGAGAAAGCATTGAACAATAACAAGTCGACAAGGACCATGACTTGTGTTCAATATAACATCGTGAGACAAAAAGGGATAAATGGAAGTACACCGTTGGAAACGTGAACTCTTACGTTGCATCATTTGGGTAGACATAATGGCTTGCTAGAGTCCGCTTATGTCTTATGAGGTTCGATGTGATCGATCTCATTGCCAACATGATGTAATCCTATCGGGTCACACACAACTAGAATGAATTGGTTAAACCAGGAAGAATGATTGAGAGACACGTAACCGGCTACTTATGTCACGCGACATATCAAGCCAATGGCTTGATATACCGCGCGACATAATAGGCCAATACGCGGTATTGACACTGTCTCTCCTAATTTGATTAGAAGAGGTATTTACACTATTTGTAGTATAAATACAGGGTTCCGTCGACCTAAAAGTCTAGCCGAAATTTTAAAGCAAAATTCACAATCAAATTCTCTCAATATTCTTCAAGGTTTAGATCTAGCAATCAACAAGAAATTGTTCTTGGATTCATTCAAAGGTGTGGATACCAAAAGAGGGTCTTCGCTCGTTCATCGATCAAGACCTAGAGTTCAAGCAAGTTGAAGAACGAAGTTTGTGATTCAATATCACATAATCAAATCGTTCGATAGCTCAAGACCGGAAAGCATTTCAAGGTTGGTTTAATTCTATTTCATTGATATTCAAATTAATTGTATAGAACGGATCCTAGGGCTTCTTGGGTTTTATGTTTTTAATGCTTAATTCCGCCGCGCATGGACCCGTAAAACCCAACAAAGGGTATCAGAGCCCCGTTCGTATGATTAAGTTTGAATTAACATGCTAGGCTTAAGATATAAATTGTTTATATGCTTATTGCATGTTTTGTATGTCATAGAATTTTAATTGTTTATGTGAAACAATGTGAAAATCGTTTTCAATTTATGCTGAATTAAATCGTAGAAAAGGCCGTTTTTATGTGATTTAATTGGCCGTAATCCGTATTGGTTCGAACTGAAATCTCAGTAACTGGCCGCCTATGTCGTGCGACATATCGAGCCATGTGGAATCTGTGTTAATCGGCATGTTACGTCGCGCGACATATCAAGCCTCTGGCCGATGTTGTCACGCGACATAATAAGCCAAAACCGGCGTAATGTTTGTTCAATTTTTCTGCTATTCTATGATTGTGTTTACAATCTGATATGTTGATATGAAAATCTGGATGTTATAAAATTGAGTTTATAAGTCCGCGATAGATTGATTCATTGATATACATGATTAATTGATTAAAATATGATTTTAATAATTATTGCAATGTATATGAAAATCTGGATGTTATAAAATTGAGTTTATAAGTCCATGCTAGATTGATTCATTGTTTATGCATGCTTAATTAATTTAGATGTGTTTTATTAATTGTTGCGATGCATGAATTATTTGTTCTTAATTGTTAAGAATTATTAAATTAGATGTTTAGTTGAAACATGATATTTAGTTTCCTAATATGTTTAGATTTAGACATTGTAAATTTTGGATCTTATGATTGTTTATGGAAACAAGTCATAAATACGCGAAATTTAAAAGGAAATCGATTGTTTATAAAAGGTAAGGATTATGTTGCCTAATCGTAGTTGATTTCTAATTATGCATGTCTAGGAGAGTTCTGTCTAAGGAAGAGTTGGTACTTAAGAAGTCCTTGCGGCTCACCTATCTTCCCGGGAACTTACCCGGTGCATGATTTTGACTATCTTTCGATGTGCTTATAATCTACCTTTAAAGAACCTTCATTTAACTTTTAAGTTCTTTATGCCAATTCATGATTAAAAACACTTGAGACCATTCGGATAGTTTTGGGTGGGCTTGCCATAGCAAGGTGCTTTGATTCTATTCGAATGCGAGCAAGATGAGGAAATGGTGGTTCCTATACGTTTTAAAGTGAATGAACTTAATTGGGTTATCAAAATGGTTTTGGACCCAAGGCATAAGATGAGATTAAAATATGCCTAGACATATGATGTCTTGAATTGATCTCATAAAAGATCTAAGAGTCATATATGTGATATGATTGATGTTTTCTACCTAATTAATTTAATTTTGAGCGGTTTGCCATAGCAAACTTGAAATTGAATTAAAGTTGGATCTTAGCCCATTAAATGTATATTATGCTTATTTGCATTTGAAGGTGTATAATTTAGTGGGAGCATTTATTTAAATGCACTATACTTCTAATATAATATGTTTACTTATATGTGTTCATATTTTATGTATATCTTTTTGTAGAATAAATGGCATCAAACAATAATCACTTTTCACTGCGATCCGTCCTGAGAAGGAAAAGTTGGAAGAGAATGGTACAAACTATATGGATTGGATCCGTAGTTTGAGAATTGTTCTCAAACAAGAGGAGAAACCGTACGTTCACCGAACCTATTCCACCCGAACCCGCCGCCAATGCCGCTAGGGCAATAAGGGAACAATATCCGAAGCACAAGCGTGACTCTACAGATGTTAGTTGCCTTATGCTCTCCGCCATGTGCAAGAGTCTTCGAAGAATCTTGAGCACTTGGGGACAATCGACTTAAACAATCGGCTGATGGAAATGTTCCAAATTCAAGCTAGGCAAGAAAGGTACAACACAGTTGCATCCTTGACCTCATGCAAGATGAGTGAAGGACAAGCTGTTGGTCCCCATGATCTCAAGTTAAAGGGCCACATTGAGCATCTTGAAAGGCTCGGTTTTCCAATTAGCCAAGAGTTGGCTACCGACATAATACTGAATTCATTACCTAAAAGTTTTAGTCATTTCATAATGCACTATAACATGGGTGGAATGAATAGAAACCTTTCCGAGTTAGTTCAAATGTTGACTATCAAGGAAACCAAAGCATTGTCGAGAAGAAGACCGATCAAGTGCTAATGGTTAACAAGGGGAAAGGGTTCAAGGGTAAAGGAAAAGCAAAGGTTGCTAATCCTAAGGCAAAGGTTGCCAAGCCCAAAGAGGCCTCCAAGCCTAAAGAGGCTAAGCCTAAATCCCAAGAGGACGCAATCTGATTCCATTGCAATGAGATTGGACATTGGAGGAGAAATTGCGCAAAATACAAGGAAGCACTGAAGAAGAGCAAAGGAGTTGCTTCAACTTCGTGTATCTTTGTTATAGATATATTCCTATCTACTTCTAGTTCTTGGGTATTGGATACCGGATGTGGAACTCACATTTGTTTAAATGTGCAGGTCTAAAGAATGTAAGGATGCTTAAGGAAGGTGAAGTGGACCTACGTGTGGGGAATGGAGCAAGAGTTGCCGCATTAGCCGTAGGAACTTATGAAGTTACTTTACCTAGTGGACTAATACTTGTTTTGAACAATTGTTATTACGTTCCACTTTTAAGTAGGAATATTATTTCGATGTCATGTTTGGATAATGAAGGTTTTAATTTTCTTATATGTGATAAGAAATTTTCTATTTACAAGAGTGATATGCATTATTGTACACTGTTTCATTCAATGGCCTTTATATTCTTGATGTTGAAAATCGCGATAATGATGTCTATAACATTAACAAGAAATCTAAACCCAATGATGTAAACCACACTTACTTATGGCATTGTCGTCTTGGCCATATAAACGAGAAACGCATTTCTAAACTCCACAAAGATGGATTTTTGGACTCACATGATTATGAATCATATGAGACATGCGAATCTTGTTTACTTGGCAAGATGACCAAGGACCCATTTACCAAAACCGGTGAAAGGGCGGGCGACTTATTAGGACTCATACATACCGATGTATGTGGGCCTATGAGTAGCGATGCTAGGAGGATTTCGGTACTTCATAACATTCACCGATGATTATAGTAGATTTGGATATGTTTATCTAATGAAACATAAGAGTGAATCGTTTGAGATATTTCGAATATTTCAAAATGAGGTGCAAAATCAACTTGGCAAAACTATTAAGGTACTTCGATCCGATCGAGGTGGTGAATATTTGAGCCAAGAATTTGTGATCATCTTAAGAGTTGTGGAATCGTTTCGAACTCTCTCCACCCGGAACACCACAATGGAATGGTGTGTCCGAAAGAAGGAATAGAACTTTGTTGGACATGGTTCGTTCTATGATGAGTCAAGTTGAGCTTCCTTTATCCTTTTGGGGACATGCACTAGAAACTGCCGTTTCACTATAAACAGAGTTCCTACCAAATCGGTTCAAAAGACCCCATATGAGATGTGGCATGGAAGAAAACCTAGTTTGTCTTTCATGAAGATTTGGGGTTGTGATGCATATGTCAAGAAGTTAACTTCGACAAGCTAGCACCTAAATCCGACAAATGTGTTTTTGTGGGATATCCTAAGGAAACCAAAGGATACTATTTCTACAACCGAAACGAGAACAAAGTGTTTGTTGCTCGAAATGGTACTTTCTTAGAAAAGGAGTTTCTTCGCAAAGGAACCAAATGGGAGTAAAATAGATCTCGAAGAAGTTCGAGAACCCGAAAACAACATTGAACCAATGGTAGAAACTGAACCAAGTTCACAAACCGTTGTGGAACCGGTTCAAGATGCACAAGTTCCTCGCCGAAGTGGTAGATCACGATCCGAACCCGAGAGATATGGATTTCTTGTTACGGAAAGTGATGAAGTGGAGTTAATCGAAAATGATGAACCCACTTGCTATCAAGAAGCGATGTCCGCTCCGGATTCGGAAAAATGGCAAGAAGCCATGAAGTCCGAATTACAATCCATGGGCCGATAATCAAGTTTGGAACTTGATTGATCCACCCGAAGGTGTAAAAACCATAGGGTGCAAATGGGTTTTCAAGAAGAAGACCGACATGGATGGGAAGGTGCACACCTATAAGGCTAGGCTAGTAGCTAAGGGATATAGGCAGATTCATGGCATAGACTATGATGAAACCTTTTCGCCTGTAGCTATGCTTAAGTCTATTAGAATTTTACTTGCCATAGCCGCATATTATGACTATGAGATATGGCAAATGGATGTCAAAACAGCTTTCCTTAATGGGAAGTTACTTGAGGATGTATACATGATACAACCTCGAAGGTTTTGTCACCCGTAAAATTCTAACAAGGTGTGTAAGTTGCAGAAATCTATTTATGGATTGAAGCAAGCTTCAAGGAGTTGGAATCTACGTTTTGATGAAGCAATCAAGGAGTTTGGTTTTATCAAGAACGAAGATGAACCTTGTGTATACAAGAAAATTAGTGGGAGCGTAGCACTATTTTTAGTGTTGTATGTCGACGATATCTTACTCATTGGAAATGACGTTCCTGCACTAGAGACTGTCAAGTCTTGGTTGGGAAAGTGCTTTTCAATGAAAGATATGGGCGAAGCCGCATATATCCTTGGTATCAAGATCTATAGAGATAGATCCAAGAGGATGATTGGTTTAAGTCAAAGTACCTACATTGACAAAGTCCTTAGAAGATTCCAAATGGAAAATTCTAAAAGAGGGAATTTGCCAATGTTGCATGGTATATCTCTTAGCAAGAATCAATGTCCAAAGACTAATGATGAGCGAAAGAGAATGAATGGTATTCCATATGCTTCGGCAATTGGGTCTATCATGTATGCTATGTTATGTACTAGACCCGATGTCTCGTGTGCTCTAAGCATGACGAGTAGGTACCAATCGGATCCCGGTGAACCAAATTGGATAGCAGTCAAGAATATCCTCAAGTACTTACGAAGAACTAAGGATGCATTCTTGGTCTTTGGAGGAATGGAAGAAGATCTTGTAGTCAAAGGCTACACAAATGCTAGCTTCCAAACTGACAAAGATGATTTCGAATCCTTGATCTGGATTTTTGTTTATGCTTAATGGAGGCACGTGAGTTGGAAAAGTTCCAAGCAAAGTACCGTCGCCGATTCTACAACCGAAGCCGAGTACATAGCGGCATCCGATGCGGCTAAGGAAGCGGTTTGGATCAAAGAAGTTCATTAGTGATTTGGAAGTCGTTCCAAGCATCGGAGATCCTATTGAACTTTACTTGTGATAACAATGGTGCCATTGCACAAGCAAAGGAACCAAGATCACACCAGAGATCCAAACACATACTTCGACGTTTCCACATTATCCGTGAGATATGTGAAAGGGAAGACGTTAAGATATGCGAGTAGACATCGATGACAACGTGGCGAGACTCCACTAACTAAGGCTCTCTCACAAGCTAAACATGATGGTCATGTTAGGTCCATGGGTATTCGATACATGGTAGATTGGGCCTAGTGCAAGTGGGAGACTGTTGGTGTTATGCCCTAGGCCTTATGATTGATAGACTTATGTGTTGACATTATTTATTATTATATGAGATGTTTATTATTTGATTATTATATGTTTTGTATATTTGTTTATAATAATCACTGTCCCTAATTATTAAGAGAATAGATTAGTATAATTGTCAATGGATAATCATTTGATGATTATATGCATAAGAGATGCACATTGAAATTATGGGTACTTGTTAGAGAACAAGTGATTTGGACATGACCCGCATGAGATTTATGTAATGGTCAAATGTCATACTTAAATCTCATACGGTTACTTCATTTATTTCCTAGACTCGAGACTATCATAACCTTACATATGATGAAAGCCATGTTTGATTTTAGTCAAACGATATCTCAACACGATATCTATAAAGGCTATCATTGGCATGATCGGATTCATGATGGGAAGGATGATAAGTCAAGAAGGAGTTTGTCCCTCGGAAGAGAGATGTTATGCTTGGGCCCCTCGATGAGTGATAATGATGAAAGTGTATGGCCGTACCCCAATATGATTGGAATTATCATTATACTCAAGAATCGAGAAAGCATTGAACAATAACAAGTCGACAAGGACCATGACTTGTGTTCAATATAACATCGTGAGACAAAAAGGGATAAATGGAAGTACACCGTTGGAAACGTGAACTCTTACGTTGCATCATTTGGGTAGACATAATGGCTTGCTAGAGTCCGCTTATGTCTTATGAGGTTCGATGTGATCGATCTCATTGCCAACATGATGTAATCCTATTGGGTCACACACAACTAGAATTAATTGGTTAAACCAGAGGAAGAATGATTGAGAGACACAGAAACTGGCTACTTATGTCACGCGACATATCAAGCCAATGGCTTGATATACCGCGCGACATAATAGGCCAATACGCGGTATTATTGACACTGTCTCTCCTAATTTGATTAGAAGAGGTATTTACACTATTTGTAGTATAAATACGGGGTTACTGTCGAGACCTAAAAGTCTAGCCGAAATTTTAAAGCAAAATTCACAATCAAATTCTCTCAATATTCTTCAAGGTTTAGATCTAGCAATCAACAAGAAATTGTTCTTGGATTCATTCAAAGGTGTGGATACCAAAAGAGGGTCTTCGCTCGTTCATCGATCAAGACCTAGAGTTCAAGCAAGTTGAAGAACGAAGTTTGTGATTCAATATCACATAATCAAATCGTTCGATAGCTCAAGACCGGAAAGCGTTTCAAGGTTGGTTTAATTCTATTTCATTGATATTCAAATTAATTGTATAGAACGGATCCTAGGGCTTCTTGGGTTTTATGTTTTTAATGCTTAATTCCGCTGCGCATGGACCCGTAAAACCCAACAATTTGAACCCCGGGTCTCGATTGAAATTTCTTTTCAGTTTCGGACATTTGAAGCTGATGCTGACAGGCTCTAGAATCAAAAGTTCATTGATATGAATGAACCCTTCTTTCGCTTGGGTTAGTTGTGACTTGACATAAATTTGGAGAATGTCTTGGCGAAATGCTGATACGAGGAGATTCCCAGTTCTCAGCCTCTGATGATGCAGGGAGTTGCCATGTACCAAGTTCTAAAGTCGAAACTCCAAGATAATTGTTGAGGTGACTAGACCTTTCTTCTGAAGATAGGTGTGACATGACAAAGCCCCATTCTGAGGAAATGACATGGCGAAAGCCACATAAGCTTTCTCTAAATGACTTGATGAACCCCCAAGTTCGACAAAGCGTCACAACAGAGGTCCAATTAATGGTTTGCTTGTAAAACTGACATACTGATGAAGTACCGAGTCGATCGATCATCGTGAGAGACCTCGAGGTGAAGTTGATGTAGCCCCAGGTTCATTACAGCATTATGTCATGAAGTTAGAAACCCACCTTTGATAACAACTATGCAACTAGAATCCCCCCTTCAAAGGGTGTCTTCCATATGGGAACTGTTAGCCATAGTGGCACTTGGCTCATTTATGGCATCAATGCGGGTCATGCCCCTTGGTTGTTGAACTGCATACCTGGCTAGGGTGATGGTGTATAGCAAGGAGGATAATGTGGCCCTGGTGATTCTGATGAGATCGAGATGGGGGCTTGCTGGCCTATAGGGCTTTGAGTGAGGAACGGGTTTGTGGAGGCTGGTGAGGCGCTAGGAGCTGCCGGACCAGTACTGTTCTGAGGAGGGACACCTGACTGCTGTCCTAAACCAAACTGCGGTGGCGGCATTCCAGACTGTTGTTGCGGCACCCTGAACTGTTGCTGTGAAGGCCCAAACTGATCTGTGACAGACTGCGGAGGGATCCCAACTTGCCGTGGTATTCCAAGGTGTCCCCAACCATGAGAGGACATTTCATATTGACTTTGTCCCCACTGAGGGACGACAAACTGGCTTGTCCCGCCGGACTATACGGGGTCACTGGGCTGTGGATGAGAAGCTGGTTGACCCGTAGATCGTGGAGCAGGGGCTCCGGTAGTGGTATCATAGGAGGCTGGTGATGGCATCCTGGTGTAGTACGGGCGACTGAGAGTGGGATTAGGGGTTTACTTTCTCGTGGAGGCAGTCATGAAGGGATTTAGTGAGACTTGAACGGTATCGGGGGGCTGGCTGTCTTGAACTGGGTTGCTGTTGAAACGTCCCAAACTGTTGGGGCGGAAAAGTTCCAAACTGATCCATAGTTGACTGTCGTCCCAAACCCAACTGAGAAATCATACCAAGCTGATGTAAATAAGAAGCCCCTGACTGATCTGTACCGAACTGCTGAGGCATACCAAACTGCTGCGACATACCGAGCTGACCCCGATTGCGTTGAGGCACACCATACTGGCCCAAATCGGACTGAAGCCGATTCGTTCTCCCAAATGACTGACCATGACCAAACTTTGAAGGAATACCAGGCTGAGACTGAGAGGATGGCTGATTCATAGGTTGAGAAGAGTGTGGCCCGATGGAGGTTCCATGTGAGGAAGGTGGTGGCATTCGGTGGTAGTTTGTCTGGCCAAGAGAGGGATGGGGATCCTCTTCCTCTTCTACCGTGAAAGTCCCATCGGGGTTGAGGGTAATCGTCAAAACAAAATTCCTGACACCTTCCAAAAATGATCATCGAAACCTCATTCTGATTGGTGCAAGGAGTTTTATGGACTCGGATTCCAACGTTTGCCATAAAACTTTAATGAATCCCTGGTTTCGGTTAGAATTCCATCCTCAACCTTGGACATCAAGGAACTGCACTTGACAAGCCCATGACCAATATGGTGATTAAATATCCCTTTGTTTGGCGAAGCCCTGGTTTGAAGAAATGTCTTGGCGAAGTCTCGATCTTGGAGAAGTGACTTGGTAAAACCTCAGTCTCATGATTGTACATCTGACATGAGAAAAACTTCAACCTGATTGCAAAGTGGTCTCGTGGCAAAGTATAGGAACCAATGCGGACCCGGAATGACCAGAGAAGCCCTACTTTAAAGAAATGACTTGACGAAAGTCCCACTTTAAAAGGGTCCAGTGCAGCTCTAATGCAAATTGAATCGTCATATAGCAAAAGAGGCAACCCATCCTTCTATATTTACTTTATTAGTTTCTTTAGTCAATTAGTCAACCGAAAGAAAATGTAAGAGAGAGGTTCAAAGGCAAGTGGAGCAGATGCAGAGCCAGGTGCAGAGCCAGATGGAGAGCATGTTAGAGGAACGTCTTCGGGAACGTGAAGAACTTATGCAAATCCAGTTGGAGCAGTGCATGGAAAGCCAGTTTGAGCAGCGCATGAAACAATACATGGCCACCATGAATTTGCAACCACAGCAACCTAATAGCGGTAATGCCTCTGCCTCATCAGTCGGTCAATACCTTAGGCGAAGTGGTGGTAGCGGTAGCGGTTGAGGTAGCGCTCGTGGTCATGGTCGTTAAACTTAAATTTTATTTGACATGTTGTAGACACCCCATTCTGAACCAATAATTCATGATTACACTACTCTTTGTCTCTCTTTTTTGTTTTGATGAAAGCATGTCAATTTCGTCACGTTTCGTTAAGTTTCTAACTAACCTCGTTAGTTTTGGACCTAACTGACTAACGGAATAACTGAAGAGGACAAAATAGTCAAATGACTAGTTATCTCGCGCGGAATAGCGTGTCTCGCGCGAGATATCCCCTCGACAGAATGTGCAGAATCACAATTCTTCTCCATTTTAAACTCTTTTCTTGATAAAATCTCATCTAATCCGGTCATCCAATAGAATTTGAGTTCTGGAAGCTTCCTAGGAGTGTTTTACCTCTCCACCTCTACCTCTTAAACCCTTATAAATACTTGGTGACTTCCATTGTTTCAGAGGTCCAGAATTCCACACAACACACACAATTTGTTGGTTTCTCTCCACGAAAGATTCCTTCAAATCACTCACAAAACCTCCCTAAAATCACCTAAAGTTTGTTTATCAACCTTGTTGGTCAACAAACATCCAAACCCGAATCAAGGATTGAGGCGAAGCTCTGTTCGCATCAAGATTTGACTCTCATATTGAGTCGAAACTCTGTCCAAATCACTTCTCGACCGAAAAGACATCTTAGAACCACGTTCTAAATCAAACACTCCCCAAACGCAAGGTAAACTCCTATATTTTTTACTCTTCTTCTTCTCAATCTCTCTATTGACTTTTAGAGTGGTGTAATCCCATCAAAAGGATTGGACTAGAGTCCCTTCAATCGATGAAGGCGATCTCGAAGCATACAATCCGACATTCCTAAGCAAGAAATTAATTAGGGTTTTTTTTATTTTATTGTTAAAAATAAAAAGATTGATAATACTCGATTGGCAAGACCGATCTTCGGATTGGGTGGAATGGATGCTCCTCGACCTACCCATTTCATAACTTAACCCCCGAACCCTCAAATCTCTTTTAATCAAAAAGGTTTTTTTTATTGTTTTTCTAAATAAATAATAAATGGCGACTCCGAGATGTTAAAAATTCACGCATCGCTACAGTGGCGACTCCGCTGGGGACAATTAATTAAGAGGGTTAGACTTGCGTTACAATTGAGTATTATCAATCTTTTTATTTTTCTGTAAAAATTTGATTTTTCTGGATTTTTCTTTACTGTTTTCGTCAAAAAAAAATTATTGTGCGACAGCTTATCCTGCGCGGGATAACTTATCTCGCACGAGATTTCTAATCGGCATGAATAACCTGTTTTGACGGCGGCTGCTTCAGAAAGAAAAGAGATTAGGCCTGTTGACTTTGCCTTCAAAGGTTGACTATTTAAAAAAAATGAAAAAGGCCTTGGCAATAATTGTTTTCTCTCAGATTGACCAAACATTGGGTTCTTCTTTTTTTTGGTTGACTTTTCATTAAAAGTCTGACCTCATAAAAAAAAAAAAAAAAACCAAAACTGTTTCTGAAATTTTCAAAAAAAAAAATCCAGAAAATTCAAAAAATAAATGTAATTTCTATTTTGCTTGGGCTAACTTTATTTTGCAGGGTAGAATAATTTTAATTACTCGAACTATATAACTGCGTGCGATTGAATTATTTTAATTTTTACCGGTCATCGGTTGACTCGGGCTTTGTAATAAATTAGTTTATTTATTCTCTCTTTCTCTCGCTCTCTTTAAGTGGAACTATGACGGCCTGAGTCTTCCTAATTTGGGAGAAACGTAGGCAACCACTTGGTGCGGCCACTATCTGTTTTTCTTTTAGTTTTCAAAAATAAAAACTTTCTATTTTACTCTATCACCTAGATTGAACTATCACACACGTGCACTTATATTATAACTGTCATTGCACTACATACCCTTGATAAACCCGGGATCCACAATAAGGACGGATGAAGGTAACCACCTAGTCGCCAGTCTCTCCGAAGTTGGACCATCCCACTCCGCGTATTCAATCCGCCTAGATTGTCATATCGCGGGGAGCCTAGCCTTTCAGTCTTGCATCGCCACATATCATGTAGATTGACTTTTTAAGACACTCCTTGACCGGTCAGTTTGATCTTGGAATCTTTGTAATCCCTTGTCAAGATCTTGTTTTGTGCAAAAATCCACGAAAAAGAAATCAAAAAAAAATTGTCGCTTCGGAATTGTCCCTTCAAAAATGTCCCTACGGTTGTCCCTTCGGATTTGCCCCTAAAAAAGATAAAAATTTCTCACCAAAATTATTGCACAAAACTTGATGTTACTTGAGATTACTCCGATCCCTAGGTCCTTAGGTTTGGATTCTGAATGTTAGGAACCCCCAAAACGGATTTTCCGTCCGACCAAAATTAGGATTAAAATCAGAAAATTGTGACTTTCCATGGTGAAGTCTCGCGCGAGACTACTTGTCTCGTACGAGATAAGTGTTCGGTCTTTTCGTGTTTTGGCCAAAACCTTCAAACCTTCAAAGCCTTCATACACCCTATTCGGCCGACTTGTTGGGACTCGATCATGGTTTAACACGGTTGCTACACATCTAGGTTCTTCGCCAAAGCTCGACACGATGTCTGCTTCTCCTCCCAACACTCAAGCTACACAAGAGATCGATGATCTAAAGGCCCGTCTAGAAGGGGAAGTGAATCAAATGGTCGGAGTGCATGCTCATGTCTTATTTACCCACTTCCAACGACAAATGGAGGGACAATTTCAAACTCGCCTACGAGCCCAAGGCGATTACTACAAGGAAGAGGTTGAAACACTTCAAACCCGTCTACAAGTACAAAAGGAATACTATGAAGAAGAAATCAAAGCACTTCGTACCCGCCTACAAGCTCAAGAGGAATATTGGGATCATGCCTACATTAATAGATTCAACCATTCCAACGCCGGCAAATACCCTACTACTCCTCCTCCCAAGAAGAAAAGGAAGGAGAGATACTATGACAAACTCGAAGGAATCACTCAAGAGGGTCTCCTTGACACCCTCATGAAAGAAGGAAAGATTCGAACAAGAGAAGGTGTTCCTCCCAAGGATGTGGGGCTCATCACTTATTCTGCAAGTACCACAACTTCACCGGCCACGACACCAACTCCTGCCACCACTTGAAGGACATCATCCAATACCTCTTTGACAATGGAGATCTAGAACGCCCCAACGTCATCAACAATCCTTTCCCTCGCAATCCATTAAGAAGATGAAGCTCCGAGAAGAAATCTACACTTACCACTTTGAAGCTACAACTATCCTCTCCCTTTCTCCTTTGATAGAAGTAGATTAGGTTTTAAATTTCCAAGTATGAACTCGAAGAGTCGTTCTGTCTTTCTAGTACTTCTCACCTCCTCTAGTTTGTGTCATCTAAACTATCGAGTCTGTTTCAATTTCTTCGATTAATCAAAGTAATTTTCTTTTCCTAAACACTCTCCCTAAGGTTGCTCTACCTCATGAATATCATTTAATTCATACAAAATAATGGACCCTCCATTACCTAAATCATCGCAAAAAATAGAGATTTCTAAGCGAGTTTAAGAAGAAGTTATCCTTAGGAAGCTTAAGGGCTAAACATTACCCCTACTGAAAGTCAAAAGTCAACAAATGAAGAAAGTCAAAGGTGCTGATATCAACATTCATCCCAAGAAGAGTGGTGCTACTCAACTCAAGGCTTTGAGAGTACAAAAATAAATAAAAAGCTCGCTTGGACGAAACTCCTCAAATCGTCCTAGGCAAAAATAGAGCATCAAAAAAAAAAAAAAGCACTCTCAAGCTTTTGTCGCCCCCACAACAAAGATGAAACATCAAAGGCATGAAGGACTCTCCCACAAAGAAGAGGAGTCAAGTGATACCAACAAAAGAAAAGAGGAATCCTCAACATCCTCTTATATCAAGTGAAGAAGACTTTCAGTATCAAGAAAAATGTTTACCCTTAAGTCATACTAATGATTGGCTTTCTCCTCAAACTTATTTAGAAAATTCTAGATGATGCACGGTTCATTAAAAGGTAGAATAACTTTTCTAGATCCTTGAAGCCAAGTAACGTTTCTTGTCGAGTCTAGGGGATTCCTCTTAGCCACTCTCATACACACTCTTGAATTCCAAGCATCAAAAACTGGGGCTTCCTATTCTTTCCTCCCCCAGTCAAACTTTATTTCAACTCTTCAAAATAATCGAATCTGCATTAGGGGCTTTCCTCTTTTCTCCTCACTCTCATCATCAGAGAATACACTTCTTCAAAGAGTCAATGCTTGGATCACCTTCCAAAGAATAGAGTCCGTCTCTCCTCAACTAAACTTGAGATCTCATCTTTCTCACTAATGAGATTCTTCCAGCTGAGTCCTCTTCGAGTACACATACTTTTCAAAAAAAATGGCTCGCTAGGTTGAAAACTCGTAAAGAGCGGCCTAGGAAAAAGTTAGAGCACAAAAAAAAGAAAGGCGCAAAAGAGATGCCCGCTAGATTGAAAATTCGAAAGGGCGGTCTAGGCAAAAACCAAGGTGCGTCACTAAAAAAAAATCAAGGAGAAAAGGAGACTATTCTTAACCTTCTTCATCGGACGTCATTCGACCCTCTTCAAATCAAATCAACAAGGAGAGTCTTCTTCGATCATCTTCAAATCAAGAGAGCAGACTCACAAGCTTGTTCACAAAGTCATCTACCACATGCAAGCAACTTGGAGCTTGAGACAGCAAAGGGCCTTAGACATAGAGCCATTACGACGGTCGACAGATTTGTAGTCGTTTGCTTCCTAGAGACACGATTCAAGGGAGAATTAAGAATGAAGATTCGCAATAGGCCTAGATGCGTTCACACAAGATTACTCATCGAAATTCTACAACAATGAAGAAACAGTACAGCCTCGCTGACCAGCAACAGATTCTGCTTAAACCTGATTTGGTCCCAACTTGTCAAACACAAGTTCACTCATATAGTTCACCCATCTCAAATATAAATCCCTACAAATGTCTCTACATTTTCATATACCATATACTCATACATAAACTCATCACCAAAATGACTAATCGGCCATTTACACGAACAGACTTGAGCACCACCACGTAAGTCCAGTCAAACAACTAAAATCTGAAAAAATCTACTTGGAATCTTTATGTGCTGATAGGTGCAGAAAGGTAAGAATCATCCGGGTCTATCCGAGACCATTATACATATCCTTGCATTACAGGGGCCGACAGAACCTTCATCTCAACCGACAACTTCAAGTCCGTAACCTCGGCAACATCATCAAAGTCTGTGATGGCAGCAAACTTCAAGACCGTGACCTCAGCGACACCAGCAAAGTCTGTGACGGCAGCAACTTCAACTCCGTGACCTCGGCGAAAACTTCAAAGTCTGTGACGGCAGCAAACTTCAAGTTCGTGACCTCGGCGACACCAAAAGTACGCGCGACGGTAGCAACTTCAAGTCCGTGACCTCGGCGACAACTTCAAAGTCTGTGACGGCAGCAAACTTCAAGTCCGTGACCTCGGCGACAACTTCAAAGTCTGTGACGGCAGCAAACTTCAAGTCCGCGACCTCGGCAACAACGGCAACGTCAGTAACCTCGGGCGGCGCACTTCAACAACTTCATCAAACAGGTATCTTCAGAATTGGGTCAGGTCCTTGATTCCTCAGTATGATTTTACCTTTTCAAAAAAAAATCCCTCTTCAATTTTCAAAAAAAAATGCTTTTCAAAATACCTAAAATAGCCTTTTTAGTGTTTTGGAGTCGAACTACGTTTGGTCTGATTCTCTCTTAGAGATACGTAGGCAGCCGTGCGGCACGACCATCCCAATGTTCAGAATGATGTCTTTTCTATCGACGACACTTCTTCTTTCATAAGACCTGTCGCCGAGGGGCTCTGTAGACACCCCATTCTGAACCAATAATTCATGATTACACTACTCTTTGTCTCTCTTTTGTGTTTTGATGAAAGCATGTCAATTTCGTCACGTTTCGTTAAGTTTCTAACTAACCTCGTTAGTTTTGGACCTAACTGACTAACGGAATAACTGAAGAGGACAAAATAGTCAAATGACTAGTTATCTCGCGCGGAATAGCGTGTCTCGCGCGAGATATCCCCTTGACAGAATGTGCAGAATCACAATTCTTCTCCATTTTAAACTCTTTTCTTGATAAAATCTCATCTAATCCGGTCATCCAATAAAATTTGAGTTCTGGAAGCTTCCTAGGAGTGTTTTACCTCTCCACCTCTACCTCTTAAACCCCTATAAATACTTGGTGACTTCCACTGTTTCAGAGGTCTAGAATTCCACACAACACACACAATTTGTTGGTTTCTCTCCACGAAAGATTCCTTCAAATCACTCACAAAACCTCCCTAAAATTACCTAAAGTTTGTTTATCAACCTTGTTGGTCAACAAACATCCAAACCCGAATCAAGGATTGAGGCGAAGCTCTGTATGCATCAAGATTTGACTCTCATATTGAGTCGAAACTCTGCCCAAATCACTTCTCGACCGAAAAGACATCTTAGAATCACGTTCTAAATCAAACACTCCCCAAACGCAAGGTAAACTCCTATATTTTTTACTCTTCTTCTTCTCAATCTCTCTATTGACTTTTAGAGTGGTGTAATCCCATCAAAAGGATTGGCCTAGAGTCCCTTCAATCGATGAAGGCGATCTCGAAGCATACAATCCGACATTCCTAATCAAAAAATTAATTAGGGTTTTTTTTTATTTTATTGTTAAAAATAAAAAGATTGATAATACTCGATTGGCAAGACCGATCTTCAGATCGGGTGGAATGGATGCTCCTCGACCTACCCATTCCATAACTTAACCCCCGAACCCTCAAATCTCTTTTAATCAAAAAGGTTTTTCTTATTGTTTTCCTAAATAAATAATAAGTGGCGACTTTGAGATGTTAAAAATTCACGCATCGCTACACATGTAATCAAGCAAACATATGTAGTTTTAAAACCCTCCCCTTTCCATTTCCCTTTCCCTTTCCCTTTCCCTTTCCCTTTCCCCTTTTCCCCTTTCCCCCTTTCCCCTTTCCCCTTTCCCTTTCCCTTTCCCCTTTCCCCTTTCCCCTTTCCCCTTTCCTGTTTCACTTGATTTGGATGGTTGTTGTTGGATACTTGTATTTTATTTGATGTTCAAGCGAAACAGGTTGTTTGTGTTTCTTTGTAATTGTTGGGATTTGTTTAAAACAGGTTGTTTGAACAGGTTACAGCCTTTTACAGGTGGTTTACAAATAAAACAATTTTTTTTTAAATCTGGACAGATTACTAACGGAAATTTCCGTCGGTAAATTTTTTTAAAAAATAATATCAATACCATTATCGACGAACGGGTCGCCGGTAATTTATTGTCATTACCGACGGACCCTAATCCGCCGGTAA
Organism: Adenophora triphylla var. japonica; assembly: GCA_022495995.1. Lineage (NCBI taxonomy): Eukaryota > Viridiplantae > Streptophyta > Magnoliopsida > Asterales > Campanulaceae > Adenophora > Adenophora triphylla. Next base: position 313,010 of record JAFEMH010000595.1, on the reverse strand, counting down.
TTCTATACGATTTTCGACGGATGATCCGCCGGTAAATCTTACGATTTCTGACGAATATATCTGTCGGTAACTCTCCGACAATAACTCCGGCGATCGGCCGACGTACTTCCTTGCCGACAGACGATTTTCGGTGAATTATTTGGGTTTACCGACGGACGGCCCACCGGAATTACCGTCGGAATTGGTCCGCCAGTATTGCCAACCACTTTTTACCGATGGAATCCGATGGACGAAATCCATCGGTAATGACCATTTATCGACGGAAATAGACAATTACCGACGGATATTTTCGTCGGTAAATGGTCAGTTTCTAGTAGTGAATGTTGAGTGACCTTTTTGTTGTTCCTTGATGTTGCCGCTGTCGTTAACTTGGTCAAGGTGATGGTGGGGACATGTTTTGGAAAGGGTATGGATTGATGGAGGCCTTTGTGAGGTAAAGAAAGTGTATAGGGAGGTCATTAGTTGACTTTCTCACACCAATTAATTAAAATCTTAATCATTTCAAAAGATTATTTGTTGAGCAATGCGAGTGATCATTTAAAATAAAACCACTTCATTAAATGTAATGTAGGTGTGCAAATAATGTCTCGAGTCTAGCAAGAAAAAAAAGACTCTTTTATAGAAAATTTAAGATTAACTACAATGTCCGAGGAGGACTTGATTGAACGAAGAAAGTGCTAGAACCTACAAAGGTTGACTAAAAGACTGTTTTAACATTTTAATTTAGTATAAGGATAGGTAGCCCCCAGCCCAGCTACTCTTTATTGTTGGACCGCCAGGATGCTTGAGCTTTCCATTTTTTGTTAACTTCTGAATTCCATACCGCAGATCGAGGCAGTGATCCGTTATGTGCCCACGATACTGGTGGAAGTGGAGGGATTTGAGGCCATGGAGCAGCTGGAGCAAATACATGTTGTCCGAAGTAATGGATCGGAAAAGTCACGGGGACGAAACTTGATGATTGAGCATATTGATGGAAGGAAGTGAACCTGGGAGGATTTTGAAGGTTATTTGAACTCGTTTGAGAGGGTTCAGCAATGCACTGGTTGTTTTGAGTGAAAGTGGTAGAACTGACTTCAAACCTTTCTGTTTGGACCGCTTGTGAGGCGCCAGGAGCTGCTTGACATGTACTATTCGGAGGAGGAATACCCGACTGCTGTTGAGGGGCGCTGAACTGACCCATCCCTGACTGCTGGCTTAGACCAAACTGTGGCTGCAGCATTCCAGACTGTCGCGGGGAAGACCCAAAATGATCTTTACCAGACTGTGGAGGCATCCTGACTTGCTGTGGCATTCCAAAGTTACCGAAAGGTTGATGTCGTTGTCTAGGAGGACCATTATAAACATAGCTCGTTTGCATTGGCCCACTAGGGCACTCGAGCTTGCCTTCTTTGATCAGCCCCCGAATTGCCTTTCTCAAAGCTATACAGTTGTCGGTTGCGTGGCCATGATTATTGTGGTAATGGCAGTGCTCGACTATGTCCAAGTTAGCATTGGGGATTCTGGGCTTGTATTTTTTATGGGTTCGAGGAGACCTTGCTCTACTATGTTCTCAAAAACCTTGCTCAAAGGTATCCCGAAGTTATCATAGTATTGCCGGTATTGCTGTCTTCGCTTATCACTGGCTCTCGACGTACCCTGTTAAGGAACCCGACTACCGTCACTTATCACTTTTCTGCCTCTATCAGTAGATGGAGCATCATATGGATCGACAGAAGCACTGGAACTGCTAGTGACCGCAATAACACTTGCATCAGAAGGTTGATGAATTTGATAAGGGAATTCTCTAGATCTGGTGAGCAGAGATGGAAAGCCTAAAGCAACTGGATTTTCCTTACCACACTTAAGTGGATATTGGGGCCTTAGGACATAACCACATGGCTCGAATTGATTATATGAAGACAGAGCGTAAACTGGCAGGTACTGTTGAAACTTCTGAGGGAATTGAGACCGCAGAGCAGTTGGAGCTGATGGAGAATGCTGGAAATATTGGGTTTGCGAAACTATCGGAGCTAGATCGTATGGATTTAGAGCGAACTGAGCGGTATGAATAAAGGGATGTTGAGGATATGTCGGGTTTGCTGAAATGATGACAGAACTCTGCCGGCTCGTGTGGGCTTGCGGTATCACAGGGGCAAGTGGGCCATGAGAATTGATGGAAGCAAGGTGACCTAGATTGGATGGTTGAGGATGAGAAGTAGTAGAAAGCAGCTATTGCAGACTGGACTGCAGATCCATGTCGAACTGATGGGATTGAGAAATAGCAAACTGACTCGTTCCAAGCTGCGGGGCGGAAATGAACTGATTGAAACCCAAAAATGAAAACTGAGAGGCAACCGGGGAAAGTTGACCAAGATCGGACTGCTGAGGAGTACTGATTTGATGAGGTTGAGATCTCGAACCGACCAATTCCTGCATCGATGACCGGACTGCATCGATGAGGCATACCAAGCTGTAGGGGCTGAGAGACAGGCTGAGTTATAGGCCAGGGCATGCTTGGCCCATTAGCAGTTCCACACGAAAGGGAGCAAGGCATTCGACGGTAGTCGGCATGCCCAGGAAGGAAATTAGCCTCATTCTCCGCATTAACCGTAAAGGTTCCATTGGGATTGCGAACAATGGCTAGTCCATGGCTTCTGACACTTTCCAATAACTGTTCGACATTCTGTGGATTCTCGGGGTGTGGATTCGTACGTCCCCCACTGTTCTCCTCTGAGCTTGCCATTCTGAAACTCTGAGCTGAAGCGAAGGAAGAAACCGATGAAGTATCTAATTCCGGAACGACTGAGCTGAACAAACGATGACCCGGGATCTTGATCCAAACTTTGCTTACTGTGGAAGGCACAAAAGGGTGTGGTTTAGACTCAGGAAAGAGAAACAGGTTGGTGTTTGGGCTTAGGGCTCATGCAACATGCGATTATTTGTTTAAATTTACTTAAAACGTATTTTCTTAACCCTAAGCGGTTGGAAAAGATTGCTCTTCTTTTTTTCTTTACTACTCTGAATCCTGGATTAGTGGGACCCATCACTACGCCTGCGGACCCTCAACCTGTAACCTCGAACAAGGGTTCCGTAGGGCAAGTGGGTTCCACCGACAGAAAAGGAAAACGAACCTAAGGTTTGGCGGATCATGAAGTCTTAATGCGCACTCAATGTAAATTACCGGCAAGGCCTGCGTCGAGGGTCAAGATCGGGTCAAGGCGCCTGACAAAAGGCTGGCATGACCTTGGCTGATAATAGTCCACAAGGGATCTTGACTCTTCGTTGGTTAATCAGTAATTAAACATGGATTGAGTGTTAATCCTTGATGACTCGGTGTCATACCGGGAGCCAGTGCATAAGCCGTGCGGGTCAAAGTCAAAGTCCGAGCCCCAGTCAAGATCGAGTCAAAGTTCATGATGGAAAACCGGCATGACTTCGACTGAGTTAGGTCCGCGGGGGATCCTGACTTGGCACGTTGACTAGGGTTTGACCTACACGGGACATGCACTGACACAGTCTGACACGGACCGGACCAAAAACCAACCGAGTCTCGGGAAAAAGTGTGTCACGGACAAGTGTAGGGTCGACACGAGGGTAAACCAATGGCTGTTTGGGTCGTCCCGTGCTCGCACCGAGAGGCGTAGTAAGGCCTCCCAGGCTGCTACTGAGATTTCTCGGGTTAAGAACGTGAACAGGTAATGCTGTACGGTCAACGTGCGCGTAAGGTGCGGGCCTATATTCTTTTTTTGAGTAAAAACAGAAATTTTCAAATGTGTCTTAAAAGCATGATACATGCAAAAAGATTTTTTTTTTGAAAAGAAATAATTTTTTTTTGAGAGCATGTAAGCACATAAGCACATAAACACACAAAACTTAAACAGTTAAGGAAATGGATCCGACAGTCAAATTTTTGACTTTTCTCGGGATGGTCAAATCGATAACAACACGAAACGGAATAAAACACACACACACACACCAAAACAAAAGGTTTCAAGTGTTGGGACGGAAGTTTGACCCACAAAAGCTCCTTTTTTTGGAAAAACAAGTTTTATTTATTTTTAAAAACAAGTTTTTTTTTTGAAATGACACCTAGTACGTAGCATTGTTATACCATAATTTATCCCCGGCTCCAATAAGGAGGCGTTAATAGGAAAGTTAATGGTTTCCCGCCTATATACTTAGTATCATTTTAAAAAAAAAAAAGCTTATTTGATCCCCAGCGGAGTCGCCACTGTGATGTCACTCGATTTTTCTTTTGCTGAAAATCATTTCGGAGTCGCCACGCCGTTTTTAGTTTAAGGCCAAAACTTTTAAAAATACCCAAGATTTAGAGAAAATGAGTTTGGAGGTCACGTTACGCTCCTGGAAGGATGTTTGACGTGCACCCGGAATGCCTCGTATGACGAGTCTTCCTCACTTGAAACTTTTTTTTTGTATGTGTGTGTGTGTGTGTGTGTGTTTAAAAAGGACTTTTCTGAAAACAAATGAAAAATAGGGACTAAACTAAAAAAAACAGTTGGAAAACAGTGATTAAAACAGTAAATGACAGAAAACTAAGAAATTGTTTGCATGTGACAATGTCATCAGCGTGGACAAGACTGTAGTGCAGTCTTATCCGTGCGGATAGCCCTGCAGCTCAATATTTTTTAAGCTTCAGCTTTAGTCACCTGTAATTTTAAAGTTAACTGGATTTACAGGACTTAACTGGAAATGTAACTGGAATGTAAATGAAAGGATTGCTTGGATTTTTGGCATCCATGTTTTGTCCTCTCTTTTCCTAGACTTTGGTTAGTGGTCATAATTGATGAATCCACTTAACCAAGCCATCCCGGGGGTATGTTAGGACTTTGAAAATACTTCATTTGCTAGAGGGAAGGGGGGTTTTGATATAAAAAAGTAAGTTGACAAGAGGGTTAGGTCAAGATGTATCAACTTTAGAGGAAGATCTCTAAGGTGGTCATAGGATGACCATCCTTGAGATCTATACTCAAGTGTATCTCCTACATCTTGTGTGACCTATTTTGTAAGTCTAGATGATTTTCATCCAAGGAAAGTGTTCCAAGGTGAGCATCTTAGACATAAGGAGGGGGATTTGCAAGGAAACAAATAATGTGGACCTTTTAATGTGGTCATCTATGGAGATGGACTCCAAGATGACCATACTTTAGGTCAAGGAAGCAAGTAAAGACTAAAATGTAAAGAGACATGGAAGTAAAAAATATGGACCATTTAGAAGTGTTCAACTATGGAGATTGACTCCAAAATGACCATCTTCTAGGTCAAGCAAGCAAGTACCAAGGAATGTAAAAGGGGAAATGGGGAATAACATGAAAGTAAATAAAATGTGGATTCCATTAGAAGATCATCCATGGAAATGGATTCCATGGAGATCCTCTTGGATTCTTGGAACAAGAGGGAAAGGGGAGTCAAAACAACAAATTGTAAGCAAGACTACATGATTTAAGTATGGAGTAAATGTATGAATAAGAGAAATATGAGTGGAGGGAGTGAGGGTTTACCAATTTTCTTGGGTTTGTGTTTAGGGTTTGAAGGATTTCAAAGCTTAGAGGTAGTTTTGGAGAGGATTTGAGGTTAGAGTTGGTATGGATTTTGAGTTTTGAAGGTGAAATGGTTATTTGAGGATGGATTTTGACAGCATAACAGTGGGTTTTCATATTTTTTGGGTTTTTTCTCTGTTGTTAAACTGAGGGAGAAGGACTGTATTTATAGGTTGTCTGGATGACAATCTTATCTGCGTGGACAAGATTGTAGGTACAATCTCATCCACGCGGATGACCCCAGCAGCGTGCCTGATCCTGTGCAGAAAGCAGTTTTGGCTATTTGCAAATGGTCAATTATTCTTTTTTCTTGGAAATGACAGGTTTCCAGCGAGGTAATTGTCCATTTTTTTATTCCTAAGAGGTCCTTCCTCATTCAAATTGTCAAAATAATATCCAAAATACCCCTAAATGATCATAAATCATTAATTTGGGCTAACAGAACATTAACGACCCACAAAAGAGAGGAATGCTAGGGCATTCCTCTCTTGGACTTCTCCAATAATTAAATAGAGGAATGCTAGGGCATTCAGGGTAAGGATTTCAAGATATTTGTTAATAGATAATGTGATATTTAAGAAATCTTTTGCAGGTCCATACCTAAGATGTCTAGAACCCAATAAAGCAAAGGAAGTTCTTAAGGAATTATATGAAGGATTGTGTGGTAATCATTCCGGGGGCAGAAGCTTGTACACAAAAGCTCTAAGGATGGGATACTTCTGGCCGACAATGCGTCAGGATGCTATCGACTACGCCAAGAAATGTGATCCCTGCCAGAAACATAGAGACATCTTCCATCAGCCTGCAGAGTTACTACATCCTATCCTCTCCCCTTGGCCATTCATGACTTGGGGAATGGATATAGTAGGTAAATTACCTAAAGCACCTCAAGGAAAAGTCTTCTTACTCGTAATGACGGATTACTTCTCAAAATGGGTTGAATCTGAAGCCTACGTCCAAGTCCGCGACAAAGATGTCATCTCCTTCATCAAAAATAACATCTTCAGCAGATTTGGTATTCCATCAGAGATAATATGTGATAACGGTTCTCAATTCATCAGCAAGAAGACACAAGAATTTCTCACAAGATTGGGGGTCAAGATGGTGACATCTTCGCCAGTACATCCTCAAGCTAACGAACAGGCAGAATCAAGTAACAAAATCATTATCAACAACTTAAAGAAAAGGCTAGATCAAAAATAAGGGAAGATGGTGTAAGTACGCCAATCCAATTCGCAATCCCTTTTTAGGTGCATTTTAAATGATAAAATTGCACTAAGGGGCAATTTTGGTAAATTTCCGGTCCGTTCCGAGACTTTCGGGAACTTTTTATAAGTTTCCCGCGAAGGAAGTATTTTTTAGTACTTTTCCCGGACAAAAGGACCTAAAAGGAATTAATCAGTTTGGACCTTTTGGGTATTAACCCGGAATGTTCCAGAATCTGGTTTTGGCGCCAGAATCGGTTATTGACTCCTCCAGTCGTGCGACAGCTTGAGGCATGAAAATTGGATACGTTGGGTCGTGCGACCAATTAATCCAATTTCCCAATTTACGTATAAATATCCAATGGCTTCATTTTGTCAAAGGAGTTAACAATAACACACACAAACACACAGACCTCACCCTTTCTCTCTCTATCCGTAATCTCACCTCTCTCTCTCTATAGGCAGAAGGACAAGCTGCTCCCTCGATCGTCTTCTTCACCAACAACGTAGCTCTCCCTCACCGGCGATCTCTCCAACTCCCTTTCTCCGGCCAAACCTTCACCTAGCCCCTCCCTATAATCAACCGGTAACAATCAATTCCCTCTCAACCGCCATCACCGATCTTCCCTGACCTCAAAACTCACCGGCGTACCTCTCCCTCTCTCCAAATCAATCGGCAACTTCCTCACCGTCTTCTCCGGCCAAATTTACACTAAACCTCTCCCAACCACGGCAGCAACTTAATCTCTCTCAAACTTCACCAATCCAACCACCCTCAACCTTAATTGAACAAAGACCCCATTAGAACAGCCTTCAACACCGTGCCCCTCCTCAACAACACCAATCCCAAATCCTAAGTCTAACCCAAAACCAATCTCCTTCTACACCGTTCCCCTGTTCCAATCCCGGCGTCTCTCTCTCTGTTCGATTTGCACCGAAGTGGCAACCAGCGTCCGAATCTCCTCTCAATTCTCTCTGTGTTTCCGTGATAATCAGAACAGACGTGCGACCACTTGAAGCTACACAGTGACGAGATCTGAAACTGTTCCGAAGCTAATTGAAGAATTCGATACCTAACGTGGTATAGAATTCGTGGACTACGAGGGTAACGATTTCCTCACTTTTACCTCTCATTTACAGTTTATTTGCCTCATTGCATAATTATTCCCCGGACTTGATAATTAGACTCTATCCGTCCCCAATTATCAAGTCCCAACTGCCGATCTCTCTGTTTAAATTAGCTTTGCTTGGTATTGTTGATATTAATGATGTGAGTTTGTTGGATTTGTTGCCTATTGGCCAAGGGAGTGTGGATCTCCCTATATCCACATCCCCTTGGTCAATCCATTATAATTTCGTTGGTTTCTGAGTTGTTTTGATATTGTGTTGGGATCTGAATTGTTTGTTGTTGGATTTGTGCTCAATTGTAAAGTGTCTGCAAATGGCAAGGTTGTGTCACGCGACACAATTGAACCCTCAGGTCCTGTGTCACGCGACACAACGTGCCCTATGCAGAGACTATTATTTCAGTTGTAAATCCTATTCTGTTTGTCCTCGATGTAAAGTGGGACGTGGCCTCCCAGAGTCAATGGCTTACAAATTGTATTTCCCCCGTGTTGAGCAATAAAATAAAGCACTCTTATGCATTCTTATACATATCTTGTCATGCACACTTTGCACACACTTTTGGATGAATTGAATGTTGAACAATTGAAAGACTCGTCTACGGACGAGGCGTGTTGGGTGAACTCTCGGTTCTTCCCAACACGTAACTTGACCCCCGAACCCATTTTCTCTTAACCAAAAAGGTTTTCTATGTTTCCTCTTAAAAACGGCGTGGCGACTCCTTTCATTTTTTATTTTTTCGGGCGAGCGTGCATTCAGTGGCGACTCCGCTGGGGACTTGAAACTTGTTTTTCAAAAGTGGGTCAAACTTTCGTTATTGTTCAACATTCATTCCATTCATTGGTGTGTGCTTTGTTGTGTGACATTTTATGTGTTTAAATGCATTTTACGTGCTTTGCTTTATTCCTTTCCCCCCTTGTGTCCCATCTTTGTTGTCTGTTTTGCTGGTGCTGGGGCTGAGTCATTGCATAGTGCTTGGAGGCTGGGGCTGATTTTGATTGCTGTTCAGATTCTGGAAAGGTGACTCCTTCTATCACGCGACAGAATATGCCCTCCATGTCCTGTGTCACGCGACAGAAGGTGGTCATTCTGTAGGACTTGATTTCTCTGATACAGGCTGTGATTGTGGGGCAGTCCCCCATGATCAGATTTTTTGATCCTTGACTATTGTACTCTGTGGGGGCGTGTTGTGTTGTTTTTTCCTTTATCACCCCCTTTTCAAATAAAAAAATTAAAATAAAAAATAAAAAAATCATTTTCGCAAATAAAGGAACATAGTCTTCCGCACACTACACCACGTAGATCTAGAACCCTCGGGTGCGATTGACGGCATCGCGGACGGTGATGTATGTCGCCTATGCTTGAGCGCCTAATATCAAACCTATCCCCCTAGCGCGTTATAGGTGGTGCCACACTTTAAATCTCACCCAAAACGGTTGGTTTTTGACACGCCATTTTCAAATACACTAAAATAAATTTTTTCAAAATTCTTAATAGACTTCCGTACCTACCCCAAAACCTAGCACGTGTGGGCATGTTGCCATCGCAACATGGTTTCACGAGAGGAAATGTCGTTCCCACGGCATGTTCTAACGAGAGATCATGTCGCTTTGTCAACGTGCACCGACGAGAGGTCATGCCAGATTTTTCCTTGAATTTCTTCAGGAATACCCGTTATGCTGCCCAAATTTCTCCAGAAATTGGGGCTGCTCGTCCGTCCCATAAATGCTTCGGTTTTGATTAGGTACCATTGCCTATTATTAATTTTGACTCAATGCATTTGGTGTATTTTTGGATGATGTGTCCTTAGATTCCCCCGAGGTCTAGATTGCGTGAAATAAAGGACTATCCTTTCCCAACCGTCTCTAGGACTTAAAAGACACCGATTTTTACTTGAAGATTAATAAAGTGTTGCACGAGTCCGTCTCCTTTCCCGCTCTTCCCTCTCCCATAATTCCTCAAGATTCTCTATCCTCTGACTTATACTTGCTCTTACCTCTTCACCTCTGCAAGACTAAGGCAAGTGGGGTGTATGCTCTCGTTCTCGGCGCTCATTGGTCCATATTCCTGAGGCGGAAGCAGTTCAAGTGCCCGAGCAGTTGTCCATCTGATGCGGAATCCAAAATGCTCGGTGCAGAGAAGATTATGGCCCACCAACCTGGAAATTCATATCCCATGGGTTAGCAGAGTGCAAATGGTGCGTCCATTGGAAAGTTGCGGGCTACCCTCGAAGCTGTTTTTCCTCGAAAGCGGGAGGCCCGGTTACTTGCTCAGATTGCGAAAGCTAAGGAGAGACGATTTGTGAAGGACAGAAAGATTGGAAAAGGGTCCTCACCGCGCCGATGGCAACAATGCTCTTCCTTCCATCCGAAGTTGATGCAGTCGATCAGTCCTCGTAGGTTCTAGAATGTCCACTGTCGGACATGAATCTGTCGAGTCCAAGTTGGACCAATTTTTGCTTTGCAGTGATAAAAATATTTGTTTCTATTCTTGCTAGACTGGAGACATTACTAGCACACCTGTGTTACACTCGATTGAAATGGTCTTATTTCAAATGATCACTCGTGCTGCTCACTGACTAAATGTTTTGAAATGACTAATGTTTAAATTGATCGGAGCGAGAAAATCGGTTGATATCCTTCTCAAAGTGGGGCTTACCAACTCCCCACCTCGATTCCCATATGCTCACACCTCTTTCATCATCTCGTTGTTCGATGAATTTGCACGGATCTTCCGCGAAGTAAGCTTAAGAAAGCAAATGAAGACTAAATCTCGTTCGGATCATCCGGTAGGGACTGCGGTCGAAACCTTCACCCGTAGGAAAGCCTTTAACCTTACCCTCACTAAACAATACCCCTTCATTTCAAGATCGGCACGTTTTGAAACCCGTTTAACCACCTCAAGAAGAAGAGGGGCTATCCTCGAGACTCCCGTGATTCAAAGAAAGACTGACCGTCTCCAAGCTCAAGAACGACTGAAAGCAATGATCCATCATGGGGACTAGCTGAAATGCTCCTCTCAAAAAAAAAAAATTGAAAAAAAAAGAGAGAAAGACAAAAAAATAAATAAAAAAAATAATAAAAAAAGAGAAAAGAAAGAGAGCCTAGTCCCCAGCGATCCTCTCAGAAGCGAAAGTCAAAAGATCTGGTCGTTACGCAAAGAGGAGTCTCAGAGTGAATAAAGAGACAGCACGGATGTCCCTCACCATTACCTCTAACCAATTTCGGCCGTCCTCTCGATTTTAGAGGATATTCCCACTGCCTTAACCAATCCCAAGCCATCCTCTCAATTTTAAAGGACATTTCCATTACCCTTACCTTTGCCTTTAGCCAAAGCCAAGATTGACCTCTCATTCTTAGAGGCAATGAAGATACAATCATGGATTCCCTCACCTTAGAAATCCCAAACACATACCCAAGAGCCAACCTCTCATTTTTAGAGGTACAGTCAGCAAAAAGCCTAGCCGACCTTCTCGTTTTAAGAGGTCATGATATCCCAAATCACCCGAAGACCGATCGAAATCCCGAAGCCCAGTCGTAATTCCTACCGGATAGCAGTTTCATTCCAATATCATCGAGATCTAAAAACAGATTATTGCTTAAAGCGGAGCCAAGTCCATCCCGGCTCAAAAGATTATCAAGCAAAGATTGTGCAAATTCCATCCGTTCATTCGACGTTTTATGTGAGCATATTTCGTTTCTCCTCCGCAAACACTTGACGTGGACGTCCCACTGGGGCTTCACATCCGTGTCTCCCAGCGACACTCAGAGAGGACATGTTCTTTCAATTCTTAAAATCTTCAAAAGTCCTTAACATACCCGAATTTCAACGTTCATTCTATTCATTCGGGATAAGCCCGAACAACGGCGACCTGAGCTCCTCCCAAGGAGGGGAACATAGGCAACCATGACTGGTTCGGTCGAAATCACAAACAGATCTCAGAAAATCCGGTCTCCTCAAGGACCATGCCCGTACACTTTCCATCCTTTCGAGTTTAATTCTCGATATCAGTGGGCTTTCTCCTCAGGATTGATAAAAACATTTGTGCATATCGGCTTTGGCGGTTGACTAACCCGAACATCAATAAAGGGTTTTAAGCAGCCTTGTGATCATCACGAATAAGACAAGTTTTCAAGTGTCTCGAAAAGTCTTCTCTTTCTACATCATAGGAAGATAGAGCTAAACACTGTGTCGGTCAGCAGGGGCTTCCATACACTATTCCACACCTTACGATGCTTATACTCTCCCAAAAGAGTTAAACCCAAAAGCGAGAGTGTCATACACAGAACTCGGGATTCATTTCCACCCTCGAAAATACGCCCCTGCACGTAAACATTTCCGAGTCTTGTCCAGCGACTGATTGACTGCGATTCGAAATGATGAGTTGCCTCTGTGGCCACAAGATGACTCTGTCTGCGATGAAGCTGCATGGAATCTCCTCAAGCTGGGGCTTTTGTTAAGGTATCCCTTCCCTCCAAGATTGCTTTGCACTGTCAATTGGGGCTTCGCCAAGCCGGGATCGTTCTCTGCACATTCTCTACTGCTTGCTGTCTCAGACGCGCGATACACTCTGTCCTCACTAGCAACGGACCTGCTGCAATCTGTACTCCCGGGAGCATCCCCGACTTGCCTAAGCTGCACCATATCATCCATACACCATCACTCACGGGAGAGGGTCCACCTCATTATAAACACTTTCGTCCTATACACAATCCCTCATAGCATAATGGCTACCTACACATCTGCTCATCAAGCCGTGCAAAACCCTCCCTACTTCCTATTCTCCCCAGCTGAGATGGACTTGTGCAACCAAAGATTAATAATGCATAAGCAAGAGCTTAAATAAAATGCAAAGTGTCTAGAGTGTTGTGTCTCCCCCTGCAGAGTACAATAATAAAGTGATCGTAATGTGATCGTGAAGATTGCCCCTCGAATCACAATCTTGGACAAAGATTCCAAATCCTGCAGGTGGCAGACCCCGCCTTTATTATCTTCGTAAGGCCCAGAACTACGACCGGCTTGATTCCCTTTTTAAGGGATACGTAGGAATCCTTTCTCCAAAGGTCCAGCCATCTGATCTCACCAGCATCATCTGAAAGAGCTCCAACTACCCAGTCTCCAAGCAATGATTGTCAAGAAAAAGAACTTCAGCTGCCCCAGTATCCAAGCAACAAGGCTCATCAGTCTCGGCGACTTCAAAAGCCTATTCTGCATGATAAGCCGAGACAAAGAGTCCGCATCTGTCAATCTCCCCAGCAAATGTTAACAAGTGGCAGCCTCAGCCCTCAAACAATGATTGTCAAAGAAAAGAGCCCCAGCTGCCACAGAATTCAGGCAATAATGCTCACCGGTCTCGACGACTTCAAAAGCCTATTGTTCAAAGACCGTCCCGTGAATGGCCACCCAGCAAGCATCGACAAGTGGTAGAGGTCCCTCCGGTAGCTACAACCTTCCCAGCAGAATCAATGGTAGCATGAGACCCTAGACAGCTACCTCCCATCAAGCAGTTATAGCCTAAGACCCTCCGGCAGCCACATCCACCCTCGCAGGTACAATAGCCAACTGAGCATCACCGAACCTCGAAGACCGGCCCTCAGACAAAACCGAGAGAAAGAGTCTGTATCTATGTTAGCCTCCCAAGCAGAGCACACCAAGATCAAAAGTTCCAAGATCAACGGCCCCAAAGCACAAAAAAAAAAAAAAGAAAAGCCAACTCCCCAAAAAGCAGAGTCCCCGGCTTACCAAGCAAAAATTCCAAAAAGCCAGCTCCCCAGAAAGCAGAGTCCCCGGCTTACCAAGCAAAAATTCCAAAGATCAGTAGCCTCGAGGCACAGACAAAAGCAAAGTCCCCGACTTACCAAGAGAAGTCCAGGACACAAAAATCAACAAGCAACAAAGACCGTCCAGCAGCAAAACCGGTAAAAGAACAACAAAGAGCAGGAAAGCAGTAGCGTGAGACCCCTGGCAGCTATACTTATCCCCAAAGAGCAGGAAAGCAGTAGCGTGAGACCCCTGGCAGCTATACTTATCCCCAAAGAGCAGGAAAGAAGTAGCGTGAGACCCCTGGCAGCTACACTTATCAACAACAGAGCAAAAGAAGTAGCGTGAGACCCCTGGCAGCTACACTTATCCCCAATAGAGCAGAAAAAGTAGCGTGAGACCCCTGGCAGCTACACTTATCCCCAAAGAGCAGAAACGAAAGTAGCGTGAGTCCCCTGGCAGCTACACCTATCCCCAGCAAACCAGAAGCAGAAGTGGTATGAGACCCTCCGGCATCCACGAAGAGAAGCAGCAGTAGTGTGAGACCCTCCGGCAACTACCCTGCACCAGTAAAGTGGTATGAGACCCTCCGGCATCCACGAAGAGAAGCAGCAGTAGTGTGAGACCCTCCGGCAACTACCCTGCACCAGCAAAGTGGTATGAGACCCTCCGACATCCACGAAGAGAAGCAGCAGTAGCGTGAGACCCCTGGCAGCTACCCTGCACCAGCAAAAGTGGTATGAGTCCCTCCGGCATCCACGAAGAGAAGCAGCAGTAGTGTGAGACCCTCCGGCAACTACCCTGCACAAGCAAAAGTGGTATGAGACCCTCCGGCATCCACAAAAGACCAGTTGCAGCATGAGACCCTCCGGCAGCTACAACTCGTCAGCAGCGATAGCATGAGACCCTCCGGCAGCTACTCGCAAAATACCAGTTGCAGCATGAGACCCTCCGGCAGCTACAACCTGGCACAAAAGGCAGCTACTAGCCAACCGCAGTAGTACCGACCCCTCAAGAAGTCACAGGTAAGCACATCAAAGGTATGAAGACACATCTCTACCCCTTTCTTGCTTGTGGTTAGTATTTCTGAACTACGATTTGGCTTGATTCCCTTCTTAAGGGATACGTAGGAATCCTTTCTCAGAAAGGTCCAGCCGTTAGACTCCCCGATTCACCTTCTAGCCCGTTGCCTTATCCCTTGATGCTCATTGGGATTGGGTCTTATTTTATCGACAACCCCACTTTTTCCAAAAGTGACGTTGCCGAGGGGCTCTGTAAGTACGCCAATCCAATTCGCAATCCCTTTTTAGGTGCATTTTAAATGATAAAATTGCACTAAGGGGCGTTTTGGTAAATTTCCGGTCCGTTCCGAGACTTCCGGGAACTTTTTATAAGTTTCCCGCGAAGGAAGTATTTTTTAGTACTTTTCCCGAACAAAAGGACCTAAAAGGAATTAATCAGTTTGGACCTTTTGGGTATTAACCCGGAATGTTCCAGAATCTGGTTTTGGCGCCAGAATCGGTTATTGACTCCTCCAGTCGTGCGACAGCTTGAGGCATGGAAATTGGATACGTTGGGTCGTGCGACCAATTAATCCAATTTCCCAATTTACGTATAAATATCCAATGGCTTCATTTTGTCAAAGGAGTTAACAATAACACACACAAACACACAGACCTCACCCTTTCTCTCTCTATCCGTAATCTCACCTCTCTCTCTCCTCTCTCTCTCTATACGCAGAAGGACAAGCTGCTCCCTCGATCGTCTTCTTCACCAACAACGTAGCTCTCCCTCACCGGCGATCTCTCCAACTCCCTCTCTCCGGCCAAACCTTCACCTAGCCCCTCCCTATAATCAACCGGTAACAATCAATTCCCTCTCAACCGCCATCACCGATCTTCCCTGACCTCAAAACTCACCGGCGTACCTCTCCCTCTCTCCAAATCAATCGGCAACTTCCTCACCGTCTTCTCCGGCCAAATTTACACTAAACCTCTCCCAACCACGAAAGCAACTTAATCTCTCTCAAACTTCACCAATCCAACCTCCCTCAACCTTAATTGAACGAAGATCCCATTAGAACAGCCTTCAACACCGTGCCCCTCCTCAACAACACCAATCCCAAATCCTAAGTCTAACCCAAAACCAATCTCCTTCTACACCGTTCCCCTGTTCCAATCCCGGCGTCTCTCTCTCTCTCTTCGATTTGCACCGAAGTGGAAATTAGCGTCCAAAACTCCTCTCAATTCTTTTGTGTTTCCGTGATAATCAGAACAGACGTGCGACCACTTAAAGCTACACAGTGACGAGATCTGAAACTGTTCTGAAGCTAATTGAAGAATTTGATACCTAACGTGGTATAGAATTCGTGGACTACGAGGGTAACGATTTCCTCACTTTTACCTCTCATTTACAGTTTATTTGCCTCATTGCATAATTATTCCCCGGACTTGATAATTAGACTCTATCCGTCCCCAATTATCAAGTCCGAACTGCCGATCTCTCTGTTTAAATTAGCTTTGCTTGGTATTGTTGATATTAATGATGTGAGTTTGTTGGATTTGTTGCCTATTGGCCAAGGGAGTGTGGATCTCCCTATATCCACATCCCCTTGGTCAATCCATTATAATTTCGTTGGTTTCTGAGTTGTTTTGATATTGTGTTGGGATCTGAATTGTTTGTTGTTGGATTTGTGCTCAATTGTAAAGTGTCTGCAAACGGCAAGGTTGTGTCACGCGACACAATTGAACCCTCAGGTCCTGTGTCACGCGACACAACGTGCCCTATGCAGAGACTATTATTTCAGTTGTAAATCCTATTCTGTTTGTCCTCGATGTAAAGTGGGACGTGGCCTCCCAGAGTCAATGGCTTACAAATTGTATTTCCCCCGTGTTGAGCAATAAAATAAAGCACTCTTATGCATTCTTATACATATCTTGTCATGCACACTTTGCACACACTTTTGGATGAATTGAATGTTGAACAATTGAAAGACTCGTCTACGGATGAGGCGTGTTGGGTGAACTCTCGATTCTTCCCAACACGTAACTTGACCCCCGAACCCATTTTCTCTTAACCAAAAAGGTTTTCAATGTTTCCTCTTAAAAATGGCGTGGCGACTCCTTTCATTTTTTATTTTTTCGGGCGAGCGCGCATTCAGATGGGCAAAGGAATTACCACTTCTCCTCTGGGCAGATAGAACAACGCCTAAGAACGCAATAGGCCAGACTCCATATTCATTGGTCTTTGGGGCATAAGCCATCATCCCTGCAGAAGTCGTCATCCCTACTGCCAGATATGGGTTGTTGACATCTGACCAAAATGATGCCAACCTAACCTATGATTTGGATACCATTGATGAATTAAGGGGATCTAGCTAAGGTCAAAATGGCAGCATATCAACAAAGAATTGCTAAGTCCTATAACAAGAATGTCAGGTTGAGGAAATTCCAAGTTGGTGATTTAGTACTACGCAAAGTCTTTCAAAACACGAGAGAACTCAATGCTGGGAAATTGGCTCCTAAATGGGAATGTCCGTATTTGATAGATGCTAAAGCAGGAAAGGGAGCATATTGGTTATCAACCTTAGAAGGTACAAGGCTTCCGAGAAGTTGGAATGTAATCCACCTCAAGTCATATTTCGTTTAAGTCGTAGCATATCAATTCAATTCAAAAAATAAGCTACGCATTTATTTGCTATATTTCCATTAAAGTTATTTCAATTTAGTTCATTTTTTGAAATTTTACTAACTTAAGCATCGAAGGGGTGTTAGCTAAGCTAACACCCAACCCTAACATGTTTTTGTTTTGCAAGAAAACTTGAACATTCAAATAGGTCACGATGCTTCCTATGTTGATTTGGATTACGAAGCCGACATCTTAAAGTGATAGGTCAGGTATGAATCAACCTTGATTTCTCAATAAATATTTCTTTATTTTTTCAATAAATAGATTTCCACACAATTTATTACTTTTTATTTCATTAATAAAGGTGACATCAGTCAAGATGTCAAATGTTCATACCATGTCGTCATTTTGCAAGATATTACTATTTTGGAACTTCAAAGATCTTATAAACGCAACCGTCTGAGACTGACCATCTCATCTTAAGTTCAAGGTACTTAATCCCTTCAAAGGTTTAAAGAAATTACTTTCTTTTGTGTCATTAAGGTTTATACACCTCGCCTGGAGCGCATGATGTCATCCTTGATTGGGGTGTGGGATGGGCCCATATGTTTTATATATACAAATTACCCATTTCCACTCAATCAAAGTGTTTGACCAAAAGATTTTTACAAATTGGTCATGACATATACGTGTCATCTAATGACAAAATGTTTTTGGCATTAAACATGTCAACAAAGATTGAGCAAGGATTTCTACATCCAACGCGAGGTGTGACAACATTTTGGTTCAAAATATGTCAACATTTCATTACTACTCCATCTACTCCAAACCCAAACCATGCCATAGAAAGTTTTTCAAAAGCATTCTAGCCAAGTATTGTCTTACTTATCCTATCAAATACCTAAGTGTTGAACAAACCCAACACTTAAACAACAAATTGTTTTTGTCCCTTATGGACCATTACAAAACCAAAAACTACAAATTGTTTTTACAAACCATCCCAGGACGCAGCCCGTAAAAAACCAAATTCAAACTTAAAAAAAAACCTTCACTAGTTGGCTATCGCCGCTGGTGGTACCTCTCCTTCCTTCATGTCTTCATTCTTCAAACCTGAAGACACTTCTCCTACCTCTGTTACATCTTCAGAAAGATCTTTGAGAATGGCACGCTGCTGCTTGATATCCCACTCAGCATGTTTGCCATTCAGGAATTCTTCCATCATCTGTATTTTAATCTCCACCATTCTTTTAGTAGTAAACGCCATCAGACTATTCTTGAGATCCTTAATCTCCTGCACCTAAACATCTTGGATAGAAGACATCCCCTTCATCAAACTCTATACTTCATTATTCAACCCTTCAAGCTTCTTCTCTAAACTCTCCTTCTCCTCCCTATGCCGCTTCTTTTGCTGCAGCATCTCCAACACTAGCTTCCTATTCTTCTCCTCCAAAGTAACCATCCTGGTCTCCACTGCTCTAAAAGCCTACAAATCAAAACCTATTAGTAATCCAATACCAAGTGAAAATTCTAAGTACCATTAGAGAAAATTTAGACTTACATCAGATGCTACCGCGAAAAACTTCTTCTTGATCTCTTCAACATCCATCTCTTAAAAAACTCCTACTTCAACGAATTCATTCTTCCTTTTCTAGAGCCTAGCACTCACAGATCCTGTATCACCCTCCTTTTAAGTGTAACAGGCACCTTGCTGGATTGAGCTTTTCCAACGAAGTTCTGCAAATCCTTAAGAGAAAAGGCAGCAACTGACTTGGACAGTGGCATCAAAAATCTAAAATAGTAAGCACAAGACTACCAAGATAAAGCAATCCTAAAGAAGAATAGAGAAACGATTATACCAGTTGACATTTTCACAGAAGACAACACTTGGAAATCTTTTGGATCCTTCTCAAGAATTGTTCCTACTTCCAAAGGCTTGAATGACTTCTCCTCCTTAGAAAATTCCAGCAACCTCTTTATTTTCACCTCTGTATCCACCGAAGGTGGAAATAGCTCAGCCCACTTGATAGCTGCAAAATCAGAAAAGGAAAATTATGGATTCAGTCAAGACAGAAGAATATCAACTTGGGATTTAGGAGAAGATACCTTCCCTGTTTTACCTTGTTATTAAATCATCACCATCCGCAAAAGAACTTTTTTCTACAAAAAAGTATCTTGCTCGCCAACCCCTATCATTTACAGACACCTTTGTAAACAAAGATCTTTTCCCAGTTCTTGTTTTCAAAAGATATCGTGTAGAACCAAAAGTTTGAAGATTATAAACCGACGCCAACTCACTCAAACCTATATTCAACCCAAATTCCCTATTTACTCTTAAAACATAAGCAAAAATCCGCTAAATCATAGGCAATGCTTGGACAAAGGCTAATTTGGTTTTTTGAAAAAACTCAGTGACCAACAATGGAAAGGGGTAAGAGAAATCAAGAGCAAAAGGGTATTCGTAAAAGCAGATCCAGTTTGGGGAAATAAAATCAGCCTTGACAGAAACACTGAAAGGACGGAAATGGGTGATTTCTGGAAAACATTTGTGACTTCTCAAAGACTCGATGTGCACATTGTTGAAAACACAGACTTCTTCATCAGGATTTACTATCAAACCCTCACATGCGAACTCTCTATCTCTACTAGGACTCAAAGGACTTTTGGACACAACCTCCCTTTCTGATTTCGACCATTTAGGCTTTCCCATAGTAAGAAATTAGAAAGAGAAAGGGAAAGAAAATTACCTCTATTTTCTCAGCCGCTGGAATAGGATAGAGATGGAGAGGACAGAAGAAGAAGAGGACATAAGAAGAAAATGACTCGGTTAATAAACCCTAACCGCCCATTATCCTCGAAGAAATCACACATTCATTACCTAGGGACTCTACTACTCTCACACGTCTCATCAAGTCATAAAAGTAAACCGTCAGAATTAAAGCGTTGATAAGAAACTTACCCTTTTATTTTCTTTAAAGGATAAGTTTGGGGGCAATTGTTATGGGTAAAATCTCAGATGACGACATCATGAACTTAACCAGCATGTCAACATCTTTGCTCCTGCAATTAAAGTAAAATAATTATTTTATTATTTGTATTAAATATCTTTTTTACATGATAAACAACAAAAAAAAACGTTATGTGGACTCCTGTCAATAGAATAAAAGACCGGGTCAAGGATGGAGATAGGAGATCGAGATTTTAGGAGAGTTAGTTTCATGTGTAATCTTATTTAAAGCTATGAGGCCGGAACACAAACACACACGACACACACTTTCTCTCTAGTACTCCGCCATAAATCATCACCATTTGTAACTCATTGATTGTCAATACAATCGTTCGAGAAGGCAGGTGCTCATAAACACCTCCTGAGGTTTTATGCCGGCGAGATAGTTGTCTCAAGGGCTTTTTCTCGTTACATCAACGTGTCAATTTTGCTCTACCCATATACCGATTATACTACATTGAACCTTCCTCATTCTCTTTTGATCTAAATTACAAATCATTGTTTTTTCACCAAAACAATTATGTTCAATTAGTAATGTGAACTTTATAAATATAATTTTGTATTATTATGTTCAATTAGTAATGTGAAAATTATAAAATTGTTTACTTATTGGGGGGGGGTGTTTGTTTGTGTGTGTATAATGTTAGTATAGATAAAATAAGAATTATTTCAGACAAAAGTGGTCAAATATTAGCCATGTTTTAGCTAAGAGCAATTAGAGATAGAATTAAGGCATTTGTATAAGGGGGCCCAGAGCGCATGAGTGGTAAAGGAAACAGCGTGCGAGTGCTGCGTCCTTAGCGTGGGGAGTTCGAATCTTGGTAGGAGCAGCTGGAGCACCCAATTAATTGGTGATGTAAGAGTAATGTAAGCGCCATGTAGGAGGGTTCCCTTGGGGCCAGGAGTATAAGGGGTGCTGCCACCCTGACTACCTCGGGCATATTCCGCGGTTTACCTCCGTAGCCACCGGGGGTCGATGATCGATGGCCCAGACTGTCCGAAACCGAAAACCTGAAAAAAAAAAAAAAAAAAGGCATTTGTGTAAGGGTAGGGACCACGGGTAAGATCGGTTTGTCCCCTGGCTCCTGGCAATAGTGTAAATAAAATAGTAGGATGCTTAAAAGGAGGGAGTCGTCGTGCCTAGAAGTAGCAGGCTGACAGTATTCACTACTACCAAAACACTCCATTGATTGATATCCGTGCTATCTCTCCCCCCATACACAGATCACAAATTCACACCTCCTTCCTTCCATTGCCATTTTCAATCCCCTTTCCTTTTTCTTTATTTCTTCATCAAATCAAATCAAATGTAATGTTTGACAGTTAGCCGCTGCAGCATCATCAGCTCAAATGTTATGCCTTTGATTCAGGTTTATGTTGTTTTAATTTTGTTTCAAATGCTTTAATTTTTGAATCGATCATCGGACGGCCAATAACAGAACCGACAGCCGACACCAAGTAGTAGGTGGGCCCCGGCGTTGCGAATGTCACTTTTCTTTTAAGCCAAGAATACTAATAGTATTATGTATCCGTTGGAGTAAAATATCATTTTCAGCATTTGAATTTCTTTCCTTTTGGATGTCATTATTAAATTAAAGACTATCATAATGATGATATTACCCTTAATCATGTCTTGTGGGTCTTATGTTATATAATCAGGTGAGGGGTCCCTTTCCAGCCTCACCCATAGATTACCCTTTTCAATTTTCGCTGATTTGATTTTGATAAAATAAGGCCAAGTTTTGGATTCACTTGTTGACAAATGTTGATGGGTATGCCCAACTTTGAATATTCAAATTATTGATTACTCTCTCGTCTCTGTTTCTGCTAACCTGCTTTCACCACCCATTACTTGCTATTGCTTAATCCAAGCTAATTTCAGCGGTTAGTTGCTGCTGCCGACATTGTTAATTTTTTTTATTTCGCCCTCTACCCATAACAAACATTGAGTTTATCGTCCATTGTTTTTTTTTTTTTGGAAATTTTTAATGTGGTGATGAGGCTCTCCTGTTCTTCCAGTTTATAATTCCAGTATTTTTTATTTTAATCCCATAAGACCCAGTAATTTTTCGGTTAGACTTTCCTTCCAGTTTTCGTGCTTTTAACTACATGAGGTATCCATTGTGCAGATGGGAGACTTCTTAAAGATGAGCATTTGATGAGAAAACTTTTTGTTTGTGCCTTTGTGGTGAAGGTTACTCTCTCTCTCTCTCTGTGTGTGTGTGATCGCTTTAGATTCCTTGCATTGGCCTGGTTCGTTCTAAAATAATCCCTCCTTCCCTAAATGACGTCAAAATTTCCAAAAAAAATTGTCCCAAGATGAATGTCCATTTTTTTACCAAGTTACTAAATCCTCCCTCAACATACAAGTTCTAATTTAGATTAAGACTCACTATGCAATATGGTGATATCATTAAGGGTTTGTATGTAATTATGTTACTAAAAATGCTTAAGTTCAGCCTTTAGCAAATGTCCCTCAAACGAATTTTGGACATTTATTTAGGGACAGAGAGAGTATTTCTTTTAACCTAACAACACGCTAAATGTGACTTCTTTCAGTTTTGCAATGGGGTTGCAATCAATGAAGCTTCAAGTGGAAGTTGCTCTAGTTTGCTTGGTTGGATTGATCTGCTTTCAACAAATACTTTGCGGTTAGTATACAGTCTGCATTCCATGCTTGCCACTTTATTCTGGAGCCTCTAACCCTGCATTGAAGAGTCTTAAGATATGCTCATGATGTGATTCTATATTCTTAAAATACTGTTACCAAGTGTGTTACTCTAATATTCTACTATTCTTTTGGGCATTTGATGGGATAGATTACCTTGAAGCTCATCCATCTACTACTTAATTGAAGAAGAATGGCTTTAGTCATATTCTTTCTTAAATTTTGTACCCATCACTAGACATGAAGAATTTTTGCATCTTTACTTTGGACTTCAGAAAGTAATTAGAGTTAAAGTTCGGGTTTTCTGGATTGTTGGCAGATGAAGCTCCTAATTCTTCAGGAATAAACAAGTGGACATGTTCGTGCTCTGCAAACAAAGGGAACGAGAGTGTTGCTACTTCAACCAACTGTTCTTCATCTTGTAACTGTAATCCAGGTAAGCTACTGATCCTAGAATTATAAACATTGGTTGTTGCTAAGATTACTATTTACATAGTGAATTTGTTCCACGTATCCAACTATGGGAGATTATTAGCTTCATGAAGTTCTAGTTTTCGGCGAGTAGGTTTCTTCCTATAAAAGGTTGTCTCTATGTTACTTAATGAGAAAGAAAGAAATGGGTAAGGAAGAAAAGAAATGCATGTCACTACATTTACTTTACCATGTAGGCTAGTTAGAATTCTTTATATATGCCTAATCCAATTATGTGCATAGCTATCATTTGGTACATACGTATGGGAAATGTGCCTATGAAAGTACTTTCTGATTTGTTGAATCGCAATATGCCATGTTTAATTTTATGGCTTTTACGTTTCTCTTGGTATATAATTTTAAGGTTCATGGGAGTAGTATACACAATCAGTGGGTCATGAAGCTTTTCGACTATTGGTTAGATAAACATGTTGAAGTGAATTGACTATGATTCTGCTTTGCTTATCTTACCAGATCAGGGTTAGAATTTAAGTGGATGGAAATTTGTATCCTACTTATCAAACTACTTTTGGAACTGCAGGGGAATCGACTGATGATAGGTGGACATGCATTTGTGCTGCTGGAAGATTTCCCGAAGTGGTTGGTAACGGTAGCCAACCCAGTTGTTTCACATCCTGCAATTGCAATTCTGGTAATTTTTTTAGCACCAGAATTCCGCATCACCATTGAACTGTAAAAAAAAAAAGATAACTTTGGAATAACGTGATTTCTGATCTATTTTGTTTCCTAAATTATTTATCATTCTGGACCAAAACATCAGTCAGTCTGTTATTTTGGTCGATTTTTATTTTGTTTTCGAATGGCACCAACTTTCAGAAATTAATGAAATTCTACCTTCTTCCATCTTGAAGAGGTGAGTATTTCTTTTGGTCCATCCCACTTGATTGTAACTTCTCACTTTGGGCCTCATTTTTTCAACCAATTGACTATACTAACCTTCCTTTCGCACCTTGATTGAATCAATTGTTCCCTCCTTATTTTGAATTCAAATTATTTGAGGGCAATTTAGAACTCAATTGTCAACTACTTTCCTTAAGAGGTAAAATCGATACGGGGTTTTGTGTCTTCTTTAAGTGGGAGGAGGGAGTAGAGCTGTCAATACGTTCTGGAGGGGCGGGCCCAACCCGCCAAAACCTGCCACTAAACAGGGTGGGGCGGGCCAAATTCCTGGCTTGCTGGAAATATGTCAACCCAACCCAACCGACCTTGGGTTGGTGGGCCAGCTTAAAAACAATTTTCTGTATATTTCACACACATACGCAAGTTGAGGAAGACTACTGTGGTAGAGTGATTAGGGTTTTCACTAATGGAGTCAGACAATGCTAGTGTCTCTTCCTCTCGCCACACCCAAATCGAAAGCAATATCTCTTTGATTACAGAACGATATTTATTGTTCTTGTGGGTGAGTAACAAAGAAGCCATTCGTCGGAAGGGTAGAATCGCGGCCGGGAGGGAGGGCGACATGCGGATTGTTCGGATCTCCCATCATGGGAGGCGGCGGAATTTGAATTGAGAAGATCTTCGCTATATTCACCAGATTCAGCATAAGCAGTTAAATAAACATAAGATTCAGCAAAAACTGAATCATTTCTCTAAATTTGAAAAGCATGAAATTGAAATGAATAAATCACAGTAACAAACAAGAGAAATAAGAGTACAGTAAAAGTAATAGGATAAGGAAATCAGGAAGACTACTGTGGTAGAGTGATTAGGGTTTTCACTAATGGAGTCAGACAATGCCAGTGTCTCTTCCTCTCGCCACACCCAAATCGAAAGCAATATCTCTTTGATTACAGAACAGTCGCTGTTGTTCTTGTGGGTGAGGTAGTAACAAAGAAGCTGTTCGTCGGAAGGGTAGAATCGGCAACCGGGAGGGAGGGCGACATGTGGATTGTTCGGATCTCCCATCACATGGGAGACTGGCGGAATTTGAATTGAGAAGATGCTGCTGCTATATTCACCAGATTCAGCATAAGCAGTTAAATAAACATAAGATTCAGCAAAAACTGAATCATTTCTCTAAATTTGAAAAGCATGAAATTGAAATGAATAAATCACAGTAACAAACAAGACAAATAAGAGTACAGTA